>JACEFZ010024215.1:0-321049 GCA_014155875.1 Cepaea nemoralis | reverse complement strand
TTTTTATTTCTATGTTAAACTATGTTAAACTTGTCTTGTATCCTTCTCATGTTGTAATTTTTTTTCAGCGTTTCCACCCTGTTTCAGGATATTGCGGTCAACATCAGCATCTTTCAGCTGTATGTTGATTCCTAGGCTAGATTACGCTCATCAGCACGCCACGACTTTCTGAGCGACCGGCTCCATACTCTCGTAAGTCACTGGTGCGACTCGAACCGCTTCCAATTCGCGTGCGCTCACGTCAACCACGAGAGTATTCGGGGTTATGGAGAAAGCTGCTAACACCTCGGCCAGGGAGACCGGCGTGTTGTAATGCACAAATAAAAGATCATATTTAGTGTTTTATGGTGTATACTTGAATTGCTTTAACTTTATCTTTAATGTGCCTTTAATTAATCTGTTATCATCGTAACAGTCTGCATTTGGAACTCTTTTTGCGACTGTTACCGCATTTCAAAACCTTCTGTTAATCAGGATGTAATCGATCTGGTTTCTCATCCTGCTGTCAGGTCTTTTCCATGTCCACAATCTTCAATAGTGTTGCTTAGACCAGGTGTTTCCGACAATCAGTTCATGCTCTTTTGCTCATTTTATGAGTTTGTATCCTCTCTTGTTTCGTTCTCCCAAACCATGTTTACCTACTGTGCATCAATCGCCTTGATTTACTACTTTAGCATTAAAGTCACCCATTATGATGTTTATTTCTGATGTTTTACATTTCTTCAAAGCATTGTCCATGTCATTACATAATTCCCCTACACTATCTTCATTATACTAGTATACGGGAACGTTACTACTACCGACTTGAGTATAAAGGAATACTCTGAGCTTCACCACGGGCGCCAGGGGGGTTCTGTGCTGGGTTTACGGAACCTTCAGGGCTTTTGCTATACGTCCTGGTCCTATACGACAGATGCATGGCCATCATTGACCTGAACTGGTTGAGGGCTTTTGATTTATGTCCTGGTCCTACACCAAGAATGTATGGTCATCATTTACCCGAACGAACTGGCTGAGAACTTGGGAGTTAGTGCGTCCAGAAATGAAGTAACCACAAACCCAGAATGTGGAAAATCCCCGTAAATCACGGGTAAATGATTTCCATCCAAGATGTGCTCTACTGTTTTGGTAAATCGGTTCAAACGTCCACGGAGTGCCTTTCTACTAAATGACAAATAATTTCAAATGACAATGGGACTAGGATCCCACTCAATGGCAAATCGGTTCAAATGTTCATCACACGTTTCCAACTATAGTATGTCCACATTTGTTTGCCTTCATTCATGATCAATTATTTTGAAAACTGTCTGTTGCATCGTTATGAAATTTTTCCAGCCGTCTTATATTTACCCCCACCCAAGGAATATGTCTTTGATAGGTCCAAAAACAACTTAAATCATTGAAAGCGGCAACATTCCTTTGATGTTTTGCTTAACAACTAGTGATTTCTTGCTAACAAAGTTATTTTTACGGTAATGGGAGACCTGCAAATTCTGATGACACACAAAGGCGTATCCGGATTCGTATGGGAGTGGGTGCAATGAAAGAACTAGCTTAAAATCGACAGGGTCGGCTGCATTGCACCGGGTTTTTAATCCCATATGGCTCAGTTTCTTTCCGCAGCGCGTAAAGCGTCGCACAAAGCACGAACTCCGTAGCTCCAGCGACGACCCTCGGGAGTCTCCGAAAAAATGCACTCGTGAAATGAAGGACGCGGCCCGAAATCGAACATACAACCTTCGGAGCCCGAGTCAGACGGCTTGACCACTTAACCACGGAGAATCCCGAGAGGGGTGCAATGTGTAATATTAGTAAAGACAGAGAATTTACAGAGGCACGGGGTAAATAATTTGTAAATTAACAGGAAAGTAGAAGGAATATATTTCTTACCTTATTTTCATTTCCTTCTTGTTTCTTCAGCTGATGCTGATGCTGTAATGTTTAGGGCCTGCAATTCGTCTGAATAGTTGGAGCAAAATATCTCAGTAAGTGTGTACGTAGATTAAGGTCTGCGATCTGCGATCTGGACGATTCCAGTAGGTTGATGATTGCTCTCGGTTGCATAAAATTCAATCCATCCTTTCTCCAATAGTCCTCTTCCTCTTTCAACACATGGTCCTGACGTTGTTTCCAGTAACTTTTATCAATATTTAATAGCGCGGACAGACAGACAGACAGACAGACAGACAGACAGACAGACAGACAGACAGGCAGGCAGGCAGGCAGGCAGGCAGGCAGACAGACAGACAGACAGAAAGGTAGGTAGGTAGGTAGGTAGGTAGGAAGGTAGGTAGGTAGATAGGCAGAAAGGTAGGTGGGTGGATGACTGGCTGGCTGGCTGACTGGGTGGGTGGGTGGGTCGGTCGGTCGGTGGGTCGGTCGGCCGGCCGGCAGGCAGGCAGGCAGGCAGGCAGGCAGGCAAGCAGGCAGACCGATCGATCGATCGATCGATCGATCGATCGATAGATATATAGAAAGATAGATAGATAGATAGATAGATAGATAGATAGATAGATAGATAGATAGATAGATAGATAGATAGATAGATAGATAGATAGATAGATATCGGTAGGTCGGTCGGTCGGACGGTCGGCCGGCCGGCTGGCAGGCAAGCAGGCAGGCAGGCAGGCAGGCAGGTAGGTAGATTAGAGAGATAGATAGATAGATAGATAGATAGATAGATAGATAGATAGATAGATAGATAGATAGATAGATAGATAGATAGATATCGGTAGGTCGGTCGGTCGGACGGTCGGTCGGTCGGCCGGCAGGCAGGCAGGCATGCAGGTAGGTAGGTAGATTAGATAGATAGATAGATAGATAGATAGATGGATGGATGGATGGATGGATGGATGGATGGATGGATGGATGGATGGATGGATGGATGGATGGATGGATGGATGGATGGATGGATGGATGGATAGATAGATAGATAGATAGATAGATAGATAGATAGATAGATAGATAGATAGATAGATAGATAGATAGATAGATAGATAGATAGATAGATCCCCGCCAGGAGCCGGGCCGAGGCAGCTAGTTTATTTATATAATCACATTTCATGAAAAAACCCACAGTTTGACGACACCTCTGAACTATAACACTCAGTCTGTGCAAAAACGAAAGACCGCCAGACATTTTTAAAAATAGCGCGAATGTGTCTTGCTGGCGCTGTAATACTCTTAAAATGATGGCATTAATAGCGGGGCAGAAAAATATATACAGCATATAAACAAACATTGAAATCTGTTGTACAATCTCCAGAACAAAAATTTTTTTGTTGGGTGGACATAATGATAAGGTTATATGCTAAATCTCATCATTTTCCCTCATTTAGTTACTGAGATATTGAATGTTATATTGAGGCAAAAAAAAAAAAAAACTATAACCGGAGAACAGGTAATATGTAACACAACCTTGACCCGAGTGCCAGAGTCACACAATTGGGGGAAGGACCCTGACTGTCTCACATCTGTTATATTAACTGATTAATTACCATGGGATGATTAATCGTCTTAAGCGACTTCCCACATTTGCAATGAGCTTATATATCCCGGATATGTAGTCATTACGTTATAATACAACATGTCTGCTACCATATTGACAACTTTTAAGTCATAACTGTGATACACTCCTACTTCCCGCTTTTCGCTATCTATGATTGCTTGGTCCAAACCTACTTTTTGTTTGGCGCAGAATCTGTTAACACTCCACGGGTATTTTTGCGTTAAAAATACGTCTCGGGTTCCCAGGGCTTAAGGTCTAGCTGGATCACGCCAGGTTCCGGGTTCATGTCCCAACGGTGGGTCACCTTTCAGGAAAGATGGGAAAACATTGTTCTTTGTGTCTTTCAAAGATTGGTTTCTCCGCCTCAAACGCGATTCTGTGTGACAATCAATGTAGAAATCATTAGCCTCGACTGTGATACTGGAAACAAACAGCAACGAATGCTATAAAAGCTGTTGGTGCTGTGCTGAGGGATCAATCACTCATTGTGTGAAGGCCTTCAAAGTCCACATTTCAGTACGGTGTTCTGCTGATCTTTAAAAGTGCAGCCAATGGACTGGGGGGGGGGGGGGGGGAGTCAAAATACTGAAGTGAGGCCAAGAAACCATGCAGAAGATCGAGCAGGCTGTGGCTCGGATGGCTGAAATCATAGCAGACAGGGTCGAAATATTGAAATTCAGACTGAGCTGCTCAAGAAACAGATCAAGAATGAAACAGCACAAACAGACGACACCAACAGCAAGCCCAGGACAGAAGATGAAGCAACAGAAGAGGAACTAAGAACAGAAGTGAACCACGAAAGCGACCAAGAAACAAAAGGTGACTAGGAGAAGAGACTACACTCCATCAATAATGAGAGTGAAAGACACCAGATCTGAAAGCAGAAATAGACCACGACGATTAAACTACAGACCAGCCACAAGAGAAATGACGGATTAATTGTCAGGTCGACTGCAGATGAATCCTCCCTAAAAAAAAAAAAACCACCATGAGACGGAAAAAAGACGGAGAGGGCCCTAACAATACCAGGCCCTACAAGTGCGCGAATCTGACCGGACATGACAATTAACAACAAATAATAAATCAACACCAAGCTAGAAACACTTTGAACTCAGGAAACAAGACACGCAGCCCCGCAAGCAGAAAAGATACACTATAGGGCATCAAATATAACACGTCGAAATACTGACGGTTAAACGGAGCCGAACACGTTTCCCCCCCCCCCTCTTTTTTTCAAATAATCACCACCATCATCATCATCATCATCATCATCATCATCATCATCATCATCATCATCATCATCATCATCATCATCATCATCGTAGCAGCAGCGATGTGCAAGACTTGACGATTCCTTATATTAGTCCAATATCAGAGCCTCAAAGCATCGGTTTTGCTGGTATAAAAGTTTTTTTTGGATGCTGGAGAATGCGCGTGAATTGCTCTTGCCTTCCCTATAGGACCGGACGGCATGCATGCAGATGTTCTAGGCATCTGGAGTGCACATCTTCTCGGAGAAAAGTACGAAATGTCGTCACTCTGAGTTCCTCAAATGTGCATGCAGATACTCTAGGCTGGCCTGTTGGAGTGCATCACATGTAGGGGGTATGTCGAGAATGTCAATCTGAGGTCCTCAAATGTACATGCAGATACTCTAGGATAGCCCTGTTGGAGTGCACCACATGTAGTAAGAAGGTCCAAAGGTCGCCAATCGGAGGTCCTCAATGTGCGTCAAATATTCTGGGCTATTTGTTAGAGCGCAATCACGTGTAGAAGGAAGGTCGGAAAATGTCGCCACTCTGAATCCTTGGAATGTACTATGAAACCACTCGGAACCCGGTCAATAAATGCCGGGAAAACTCAAATAAGATTTATTGGCCGAAAGGCACAACTATCGCAGCTCTGCTGTAAACTGTTATACCGCAGTAACGCCACACATAGAAGAAAGAAGAAGAAGAAGAAGAAAGAAGAAGAAGAAGAAGAAGAAGAAGAAGAAGAACAGGATGAAAAGTTCATTATGGTCTATTGACTACCTGAATAGCACTTCCAGAGACAATAAAGTGAACTAGTGGCTTGGAGACGGCTTTAATAGATTTCCTCTGGCGTTTGAAAAGGCAGGGGACTTGATACTTGATATGCAAGTGGCCAGGTACTTCATGTTAGTGAGAACAATGTTTGCACGGGGAGCATTGGCCAATGATGCGACATAATGATTACAGATGTGAATTGACTCTAGCATGCCCCGTTAGAAAGTAACACAATATTTTTTTTTTTCCTGCTAAGGTCAGCTAAAAGTTCAGTAAAAGCATTTGACATAAACCTTGACATTTGGGAAGTTGCTGCACAAACGTAAGTGACTGGTGTATATAAATTTTTTGCACACAGCGGCCAAAAAAATAGTCTTTGAATATACGCTACAGCGTTGTCTTCCTCGTTCGCACACAGACCTCATCGTGTGTCCTGTTTCACACATAGACCTCATCGTGTGTCTTGTTCCCACATAGACCTGGTGTGTGTTCTGTTATCATACAGACCTGGTTGTGTGTCCTGTTCGCCACATAGACCTCATCGTGTGTCCTGTTCGCACATAGACCTCATCGTGTGTCTTTGTTCACACACAGACCTGGTTGTGTGTCCTGTTCGGTCATAGACCTAGTTGTGTGTCCTGTTCGCACAACGAACTTGTTGTGTGTCCTGTTCGAAACAGGACCTGGTTGTGTGTCCTGTTCGCATATAGAACTGGTTGTGGGTGCTGGTCGCACACAGACCTGGTTGTGTTTCCTATTCGCACATAGAACTGGTTGTTTGTCCTGTTCGAAAACAAGACCTAGTTGTGTGTCCTCTTCGCACATAGACCTGTTGTTAGTGCTGTTCGCACACAGACCTGGTTGTGTTTCCTGTTCGCACATAGACCTGGTTGTGTGTCCTGTTCGCTCATAGACCTGGTTGTGTGTCCTGTTCGCACACAGATCTTTTTGTGTGTCCTGCTCGCTCATAGACCCGGTTGTATGTCCTGTTCGCACATAGATCTTTTTGTGTGTCCTGTTCGCTCATAGACCTGGTTGTAAGTCCTGTTCGCATATAGACCTGTTTGTGTGTCCTGTTCGCACACAGACCTGGTTGTGTATCCTCTTCTCAGTCTAGACAGTATGACATGATCTTACCTTGAAAGTTGATAGTGCCATGCGCTGTCTAATATAAATTAGAACGTTAACTGTGAAGAATGCAACTCAACGTAGCTCGCTTTCAATGAACAGCGCTTTGGTTTAAACCCAATAAGCATAGACAAGGTCGAATCGTTGACATAATTGTAACAGAATCAATCTCTGTTTAATTTGGTAAACAGCTTATTGTTTGTTGAATATCATCCAATATTCATTAAGTTATACCAGTGCCTGGTGAACTACCAGGGTGGTCGGTAAATATACATTTGACATTAATATTAAATGTTAACTTTCCAAAAACCTTTAAGTGATTGTTCTTGATTAACGCTCTATGTCTTTCCATTCACCTTCTCTCCATCCTCAAGGTCTATTTGTTGCCGCTTACGAATTCCATCTAAATTCCTCGGCAGTTGGTTCATTTATTATCAGAATTATTTCATATGGTTGTGGTATCATAGTATCCTATTCTAAACTCATAATTCAGCCACTGTGTCCATATAAAATCATTGGTTCGCCAGTTTGAATGTTCAGATAACTTCAAGCACAGCCTGACATTTCCAACTCCAAGAAAGTCTCTGTTGTTTTGTGACGTCAGAATGACGTTTCTCTCTGTTGACAACTAGTTCTTATTTTTCTGTACGTTTTTGCTTTCGGATATACCTCTGCTTTTATGACGCAATTCCTAGCATAGCTCAATGGCAGATGGTAACAACCATTTTTAATTTTACGAAAGTGATTCTTGGCCACTTTATTCATTAGAAAGATGTATATACATTTTTGATGTTCATAAAGTTGGGCTTACTGATTCAGTGCTGAAGGATAATATACGGCAAATAAAACCTTTCATAAGGACAGAAGAACGATATATCGCCATGTTAGAGTCATCGTGTTATTTGTTTTGTTTTGTCCTATCTCCGGCAATTTCAGCTCACTGTTTAACGTTTTATTTCCCAAGTGGGATAAGAACCGCCATGGCGAATGTAGTCTTTTGCAAGATAAAAAACACACTGACCAATAACCAGATGTCAATTGCTACGAGAAAAAGAGTGTTAAGGTTCTACATAGAGCCTGTACTTTTGTATGGATGTGATGCATGGACAATGAGCACTCAAGCTGGAAAAAAAAACATCTGATGGCTGTGGAAACGTGGTTTCTGAGTAGGATTAAAACAATATCATGGAAAGACAGAAAAATCCAACAACCAAGTTCTACAAGAAATAAATGAAAATCGTAAACTGATTAGAGAAAGCAGACGTAGTCAAACATTTTGGATATGTTGTGAGAAGAAATAAATTAGAGAACTTTGTAAGAACGGGCAAGATCGAGGGGAAGAGAACAAGGGGGAGACAGAGAAATAAATGTCTGAATGGCTTGACCACATGGCATGGTCGAGACAAGAACACTGAGCTGATCCACGACTCTGGTGATCGAGTGAAATGGCGAATCATGACTCCCTCGCTTACCGGCACGGCACACAATGGATGGATGGATTATGTTGCATGAACTTTACAGAGGGTGAATACAAAGCTTGGACCGGCAATATTTTCCAAACGCTGCACAGTCATAAAAAATGCACCCTATATTTGTCACTTAAAATGTGTTTTGTTATGAATAAGTGTGACTGCTGTTCGTTGCAAATCTTTCACTTCAGCGTCGAAGATACTGCAACATTTGACAGTGGCGAAAGATACATAATGAACTATTTAATTTGGTGTTAATGTCAGAACAACCAGTTTCATCATCATCAAGTGATTTGCCAATAAGCGTGGGCGGTCATGTTTCGCAATCTCATACTGCCACAGAACAGATAGCGTTCTGGCGGCTCATTTTCGTTACGTGCATTATTACATATGATTCTTGCTATTATAACGAACCTTCTCATGTCCGTCTGTTCGTACTTATAATACACATATCATCTGAGCGCTGACTGCGTCTTCCCATTTAATACTTTCGCCTCTGACTCCGTTAACTTTCTGTGTGCTATATATGTTATAACTTCTTCTGGCTCAACCCTATAGTCGGTTACCTTTTTGATTCTATCTTATTTCGAACAATGACGAACAGAACACAATAACACGACTCCAGTGACGGTTTCCACCATTTATATTCGTCTAAGAACATTATGTATAAGGGGCGTTAATTTGAAATCCGATCATGCGGCACCGCGCGTAATTACGTACGTTGAACATGATCATGTCATAGTCATGTGATAAGTACTGTCCAATGAATAAAAGAGCACGTGCTTATCGTTCTATG
This sequence comes from Cepaea nemoralis, assembly GCA_014155875.1. Taxonomy (NCBI): domain Eukaryota; kingdom Metazoa; phylum Mollusca; class Gastropoda; order Stylommatophora; family Helicidae; genus Cepaea; species Cepaea nemoralis. Next base: position 312,121 of record JACEFZ010024215.1, on the reverse strand, counting down.
ATGCATAGGTTTCTGTTTCTGACTGTGAGAAAATGGCCGCGTATTTCCAAATCCGTCCAAAGAAGCTCAAAGAGCAGTGATTCAGTTTCTTTCATTTGAAAATGTGTCGACCAGTGGAAATTCATCGAAGAATGCAGGCAGCGTACGGTAACAAATGTGTGTCGAAGACAACAGTGACAGACTGGGCACGAATGTTTCGGAAAGGACGTCAGTTCACGACAGATCTTCGATGGCCGGGTCCAAGCGCATAATGTTGCAACAGAAAAAAAACCATCGCCAAAATTGATGCAGCAGTAGAGATGAACCGTTGTGAAGCATACGTTCTCTAGCGAAAGAATTTTATGTGTCAATTGGGACAATTCAAAAGGTCGTTCGTAAGAACTGCAATATCGGAAAGGTGTGTTCACAGTAGGTACCATCGGATGTTGACCGACACACCAAAAGAGGAACGCATGGGATGGTGTTTGAACCACTTGCTGCGTTACAGAGTGGAGGGTTATGCATTTCTCTCCGCATAGTGGTAGGCGGTGAATCATGATGTCACCACTTTGAGCCAAGCAGCAAAAGAGAGAGCATGCAATGGAAGCATGCTGGATCACAAAGAGCCAAAAAAATTCAAGTTACATGTTTCCGCTGGTAAGGTTATGTAACGGAGCGAACAGGTGAAAGGCAATCACAAGAGATGACACCAAAGCCCTGGTCAAGTGTAAATGGGTTTTATTATCCCAAAGGTATAAATTTGTACAACTTCTTGAGAACACATCTTGACCGATCACAGGCTGAGTTGGAACTAACTCTGTTTATCCTTGACGTCACCCGTGAGCTCCCCTAACAACCCCCCTTTCAATAGTGCTCACGGGTGCGCCATTTCCCAAACCCTTCTTTATTTCCCATTAACTATCTCCCAACCTTCTAACAGAGCTGGAACTGATAATGCCGGCGCATTTGACCCTATGTTACTAGACTGGTGCACAATACCCACTACTTGCAAATACTAGCATGCTGCAAAAAGCCATCAAGAATAAATGACCCGGCATGCTTTCTCGCTGAGTGATTTTGTTGCACGATAATGCTCGTCCGCATGTCGCAAAGATTGTGCAGAAGCATTAGCAAGAAGAAGTGGAAAATTCTGCAACAACCAGCCTATAGTCCTGATTTGTCACCATGGGATTTTCATTTGTTCGGACCTCTAAAAAAAGCTCTCAGGGGGCAACGATTTCACACAGATGCAGACGTAATGAACTCGGTAAACACTTGGCTCAGTGAGCAACCACACTCCTTTTTTGCGGACGGCATTCGCCGCCTACCTAAGCAATGGGATGCTTGCCTGAATGCATACAGCGACTTCTTCTGACCAACCCATGGTGAATAATTCATTCAAAATGAATGCTTTGTTTAATTCTACCACACCTGTAATGTTTCTTTCATGAGTTTGTAATAAAGCCATTGGGACGAGTTTCAAATGAACGAATACTTGCAAGTGTGATACTTCAATTACATTTGCAACTATTCGACATCATAATTGCATTTGATCTGTTAAGTCCCCGCTAATCACTGGTATCATGAAGGCTAATAGACTACATTGGCTGGGGCATATAGAAAGAATGGAAGACAATAGGGAAACAAAACTCGCTTACACTTAGGAAATAAATGACCGTAGACCCGAGGTAGACCAAGAAGACGACGGATATATATATATATATATATATATATATATACAGACCCACAAACACTTGGAATCAAAGGACGTCAAGAGAAGGTCAACCAGAGAGATGATGGAGACGGATGTATCTGCACCAAAGAACCTCAATGGCTCGGAACGCTGGAGGAGGAGGAGGAGGAGGAGGAGGAGGAGGAGAAGGAGGAGGAGGAGCTTCACACATATCTAACGATTATTAAAAGGAGCGGCATATTTATTAGCCATCGCTCTCTGTACACATCTGACCATGTCCACAACGGACCATGGTTCAGAGCCGACTAATCTTTTAGGATCCGCGTCATGACAACAGCGAAGCAAGTCCCAGCGAGTGTTGCCATGTAGCGTCGGAGACAAGAGACAATGATTTACAATAAGGCACGGAAATCGTGGCAAAGAGGACAAGAAGAGTTAACCAGAGAAGCTGAGTAATACACGAGTTGCTAGATGACGTCACGGTGTAATACGTCATCAAATTCAGTTAGGTTTTGGGATGTTCTTGGAAGACGAACGCATAAACAACAACTCTTAAATATAACGTAAATATTCTACAGAAAAGGCGTATGGAACATGACATCTAGTATTCCACGAACATCAGTATAAGAGGTTTATTCTGCGTTACCGAGGACGATCAGAAGATGGAGATTGTAACACAGGAAAGTAGACTGTATCAGGACTGCCTATTGTTTATCAGCTAAATGGCACGGCGTCGACACACCTAGTACTGAGTAAGTAATATGCTTCAAACCGTAGACGTAATCTAAATCAAGGAATTATGGATAGTAGGAACTAGACTCGCCATTAATGACAATTTAAAGGATGGAATCGGAATCTGCAGTTTATACTAAATATTTACTAATGTTTACTAATTTCCTATCATCGGCCCTCCCAGCAACATGGGAACGGTGGCGTCATTTCAATGCATGGCCGACTGCCACCAATAAATGTGTATATCGTTGAGGAACGACATCGTTACTGAACTTATTTTCGTTACTATTGATTATGGTTCCTGTTTATTCTGCAAGGTTGGTTTTGGCTAGACAACGAGATTATAATATTGAAGAAGAAACAAACACCACAGCAAGTGTCGGTTGGTCTATAAATAAAATATGCAACTACCATCTAATACCCACTACCTAAAATGGTCTTTTACGTGCTTTAATTACACATGTGTTCGATGTGTTTCATGACATACGTAATTAATATATTTATTTTACATACGCTTTCTCTGCATGTCTGCTTGACTGGGTGCCTTTGTCGTAATTTGAGCGTGGGTCAATATATTTTTCATCTAGCGATAATTGTGTTGTACGGTCTTTGTTGAAATTACACTACTTCTTTTTGTCGTTTGCTTGTGTGAACATCTCCAGGGCCTCTATTTGACTTTCCATTTGATTGTTCACTTAACTAGGTATCCGCGCCATGCAGTAATGTTACATATACATAACATTTGACAATCTCATTTCAATGCGCTGTTAATATCTCTAGATATTAATTTCATGCTTTTGAAAAAAGAAAAAAAAAGAAGAAAGAAAAAAAAAGAAACTTTTTTGCCTCTTTGTGGCTCTTTTTGATTTCTGGTTCACTTCTGTCATTAACTGTTATTACATGCCCAAGATAGGAGAAACTTGTTACTTGTTCTAGTAGCTTCCAGTTTACTGTGATGTTCATTGTTGACCTTTCCTTTCCACTGTTAATTATCATATTTTTAGTTTTTTGGATGTTAATATCTAAGCCGCGTTCGTCTACTTGTTCCACTAGGTCTTGTAAGTCTTGCTCGCTTTCTGCTAGTAATACGGTATCGTCAGCACACAAAAGATTGTTTATGATTCTTCCATTGATGCTAAGTCCAGGCTGTCCGACATTTTAAAGATTTTTTGGGAGTCTCCGTGGCCGCCTGCCTCGTTCTCTGAAGGTCGTGGGTTTTATTCCGGGTCAAGTCGTTCGATTCACGAGTGTAATTTTCTCGGAGATTCCAGGGAATTGTCACTGGAGCTACGGAGTTCGTGCTTTGCGCGACACTTTCGGCAGGGCCGCCCTGAAAAGAGACCGATCCGTATGTGATAACACCCGGTGCAATTGAGTCGATCCTTCGCGTCTTTTAACCCTGTGTTACCAAACAAACCAAAACCAAAACCAATCAAACAAAATTATATCTGTGTATAAGTTCAAGAGGCATCCCAGCCGTACTCCCCATTTCACCTCCATGGGGATTCTTCTTCTTCTTTCGTTCGCTTGAAATATGTATTAACTGCAATGTTGTCTCTTGAATGAATCTAACAGTCTTTTTATTCATTCAGCGGTCCATAGAGTTTATCTTCCACTAGTGTCTCTCTAGGCCAGAAGGTTCGCCTGGATATGTTGTAGTTTGGCAGTCCTGGATGAATTATTATTTCCGAATTTAATTGTCGCCACCTGTTCCCAGTACAGGTTAGTTAGTTAGTTAGTCGACAGATCATCCTCATTGCACATCGAACCATTCAGTCCATAAGTGCTCGGATCCCCTCCTCAGCAAATCCCGCAGCGTGTAGCGGCTAACGACGCCAGTTCTGTGTTGGTTTATCAATCTTCTTTGGCTTCCTGCGTAGGTTCTTGTTTGGCCACCCCTCTTTTAATTTGCTGCTTCTCGCAGTCTGGCCATTGGTTGTAGATTCACAGTCATCACTTGGTTCTCGCAAAGTCTTACTTCTCGTAGAGCATTCAGAATGTCGGCCTGGTCCATGGCGCGTCCGCCATCCACAGTAGCCTCACCTGCGAGCTTGTCAGCCCGCTCATTTCCTTGTACTCCCGCATGCCCTGGCACGAAGATGAAACTAATCTTTGCCAGCCGAGACCGCTCCAGAGGCAGCAACCATTCTCTTCGGATCGACCCCTCCTCTATCCTCTTGATATGTTCATTGAGTCGCTAAGGAAACAAGCCCTAGTGAATGTCTGTGTCTCGAGCCATGTTATTGCTTTACTTACTGCCATGACTTCCATGGTCAGGCTACTTGTGGTTTCAGTGAAAGCACCAGAGTCCTCCTTCACAATTCTCCCTCCGCCCGAGCTGTAAAGGCCCATGAGCTTCTCACATGTCGGACGACCGACCCATCTGTGTAGATGACCGCATCACCGTCTAGCGAATTCTCGAAAATCAACGCTTGTACTTCAGCCTCCACAGCAGCCGGATTTTCTTGTCTGCATTTTCTATCTAGTTGGATGCAAACTGAAAGGATGTGCAGAAGTCTGTTGGCACTTGCACCCACTCCTCGCCAGGTTCTAAGTCCTCAAGTGAACACACCTGTTGAAGAATGTCTTCGGCTTGACCCATCCACGACCGTCCTCTTTTTAACCTGCTGCCCTTCACCTTCCTAATTTCACTATGCAGTGGATGTTGTGTGTTTGCGTTAATTCTGAGGTAGGCGCGTGCCCTTGCAAACTTGTATTCTCTCTTCAATGGTTGGAAAATCAAGAAGGTAGCGCATCGCCCTGCATGCTGTATCTCTTGTACATCCAAGAATAATGCGCATAGCTTCATTCTGTATCCTTTCCATCCTTTCTATCTGCTTACGGCTGAGAGTCAGGATTGCCATTGCATACTCCAAAACAGACATGACCAGCCCCTCGTACAGAGACATAGATTGCGCTGCTCACAGTTTGCTGCCGCCATCACCCGCATCGCTGCCAAACCCCGCTTGGCCTTTGTTATCACCTGGTCTATGTGCACATTATAAGCAAGGCTTCGATCAAACCGTATCCCCAGGTAATTCATTGCTGCCGTTCTTTCCACCGTCTCTGAACACAGCATTACAGTTGGTGTTGGATTGTTGACAATATGATTATTCAACGAGAACAAGTCACTGTTGCCTTTGTTGGGTTGACCATTGCCCCAGCTTCATCACACCAAGTATTATGCGACTTTGAGTTCTGGTTTGTAGTTCCACAGCAACCTCCTCTCTATCCTTACCCTGACGATACACTAAAACATCATCGGCATATGACAATGTCCTTGCCCGGTCCAGTGATCTGCTCACTAGTGATTCTCACTGTCCCGCAGTAAGTGACTGCGCTTTGAGCCTGTGCCGCCTATCCTCAGTTTGTTGGATCAGATTGCGCTCAAAGAGCACCAGTCCGTTTCGTACATCTCTTCTCCAGAGCATCTGTCTGTTGCAACTCTCGCCACGTGTCTGGATCTATTCCAATGGTTTTCAGATATATATATATCGCACTATTAGCCTATTAGCGTAATGAGCCATATAAGTAAGTTACTCCTTAATATACGGGCGTTTGTAAATTACAGTTTGTATACAGAACAAATTGGAATAAGGATGTACATGACGTAATCAAAAATGTGTTGAAAGAAATTCATTAAATTAATTATAATAATCACTGTTATGGTCTAACGCTGTTTTGGGAAAGCTGGGAAGTATCAATAAAGTATTCATTATAACAAATATTGGAAATGTCCACCAATGGCTTAAAGACATGACTGCACACATCTTTTCATACTGTCAAATACCTTCTGCAACGTGACTGTTGTTATTTCTTGAATTGTAACTCTGATTGCTTCTTTCAGATCCTCAATTGTGTGTACATTATTTTTGTAAACATTTCCTTTCAAGAAACCCAAAGACAATAAACTAATGGAGTTAGATTTGGAAAACGAGCAGGCCAAATTCCACGTGATATTATGCGATTTGCGAAACATTTCTTCCAGAAACGTAGCGATGCTCTAGATCTGGGGTCACCAAACATGTTTCTCGGCGGGCCAGATAACTGAAAAAATGATGAGCGCGGGCCGCATACTCATTCTGTACAATACTTGCACTGGTCTCCATGTGGCGAAGGTCTTACGGACGGGTTCGTAATCCCGTATACCGCGTATACCCGACCGACAGACAGGCAGGCAGGCAGGCAGGCAGGAAGGCAGGCAGGCAGGCAGGCAGGCAGACAGACAGGTAGGTAGGTAGGTAGGTAGGTAGGGTAGGTAGGTAGGAAGTTAAATAGGTAGGTAAATAGATAACTAGACTAACTAACTAATGAACGAACGAACGAGCCAACTAGCCAATCACCACACAAGCAGCAAACCAATCCACCAGCTATCTAACGCATGTCTATGTATAATGGCCCAGATGGTGCGCCGATGAATTTCTATAGGTTTCACCCAAAGCTAACCAAAACACGGATAACAAAATGCTGTCCCTTTGGTGAATGTCACAAGATGGGCGACCATCTTAAACTGTCGCTATGTCACAGTGTTCGCCCTGACATCCTTAACAACAATATTGACAGGTTACAAGACAATGGCATGGTTATTGTCATGTCTATCACACTTTTAAGGTGTTCATTTCAACTCACTGGTAATAACTACCAATCGACTTATTTGCTTGTCTGTCCTATGGTGTTCATGTCAACTCACTGGTAATACCTACCAATCGACTTATTTGCTTGTCTGTCCTAAGGTGTTCATACCTACATGCATACGTACCTAGTTGTCTGAATATTTAACTGCTTACCTACCTGTCTACGTATGTACCTACCTACATTCCTACTTACATTCCTGTCCATCCATCCATCCATCCATCTATCCACTCAACTGTCCATCCACCCACCCACCCACCCATCTATCTACGCAGTTAGAGAAAAAACAAATACATAATCTGTTCAGTGCAAAGTTTGTGTCATGCCTTCTTTCTTGGACATCCGCACTCATACAATATATTCAGAACATATAGGGTTTCTATCGGCCATACCAATTCCCCTTCAAGAGAAATCCTAACTATGAAGTCCAGCTCATATTGCGCCTTCATAAAACTAAACATTCAACTACAGGGAACTTAATGTAAGCTTGTTTATATTTGTACAATACGTTACAAGCAGATGTGTAACATTCTATAGGTTTTACTTATATTCAAAGAGTTTTATCTAGACTCTGATCGCAGATTTTAAGAAATCAAAGTATTTCTAACAATAAAATGATGCTTTGAATATGACATATTTAGGCTCTATAGAACCAAACATCTATAAAAGAGAAGGTTGCCGCCCTTTGACTAAATCACATCGTTGTTAGTAAGCTTGCCTACCTAGACAGCGATCCAACAGCAGGTTTATCGACCAGGACAATTCTGGGGCCGATCCAGCCTAATTAAAATAAGTACCAACATTATTTAGAATTATCTGGAAATTATGTGGGAGGTGAGTTGAGTTGATCCCTAAAGGACAGGCTTCTATCAAAAGTGATTCCCAGGTACTGCAGTCTGCTTTCTCTAATCAAATTTCTACCATTTATCGAGAGGCTCGGGAGAGCTTTAACAATCCTATTGTTCAGTGAGCACCACAAGATCTTTATGGGTCTGAGCTGAAACTTAATAAATGTATATGCCGCGGTTGATTCTTTTGTTACAAAGGAACGACGGGACTAGCTTATGGAGCTGGAGGACATCCCAGGCAGTAGGCTGCTCAATGTACGATGTGGCGACTTTAATGTACGAAACAGAGAGTGGGACAATACCGGGGAAAACCGACAGGGAAATGCCCTTGCGGAAGCCATGGTGGATTCAGAAGTAGTCTGCATAAACGATGGGAGGCCAACTAGAATGGGAATGAGACCTGGTGATGTGGATACGACTATTGACCTGGCATTTGTCACCCAGTCGGCAGTATTGAATGTTAAATGGACTATCCTGTGTGATCATGGGAGTGACCATCTACCCTGTTCACTATTGATATTCAAAGTCCAACAAGACCAACGCTGTTAGAGCACCTCAGCCCTTTAAATATGAGAGGGAATACACCCTTATGGGTCGTCTCAGATAGAGGGCTTGCAGTGTCACTAGCAAACCTACTTATGTGCAGCCTCCTTGTGGACCTCTGAGGTAGAACGTGCATGGAAATCCAAGAGAGCAGCAGTTAAACAGTTACAGAAAGTGCGGCGGACACCCCAAAACTCACAAGAGGAAATGGATCAAGCTTCGCAAGAAAAGAAAGCCAGGGTGGAGGAATTTCAAGCGCTGTGCACAGAGCCCATAAGAGCGAAAAAGGAACACTTTATGAATGAGATTAGAGGAGATAAAACACAGGGAAATTTCTGCAAATTGCATAGACAGATGGAAAGGAAAGATCGTCCTGCCACAGTGGGTACAATATACAGAGATAGCGGTTCGCGTTTGACAATGGGCAAAGAGAAAGGGGAAGCTTTCCTGCAGAGATTTAGCACTGAAGATCAGAACGATGGAGACATCAGAGGCTAAGTTAGAAATATATCTGGTACCATTAAAGATACCTACTGTGAGGATATCATTCAGCTAGACCAGGGGTCACCAAACGTTTTTCTCGGCGGGCCGGATAACTGATAAAATGACGAGCGCGGGCCGCATTCTCATTCTCGGTCTCCGTGGCGAAGGTTTTACGGACGCGGTTCGTAATCCCGTATACCCGTGTTCGAAACACAGATTCGCGCGATTTGGCAGCAGACCACATTGCGCTGGTTTTTTTACGCTATGGTATGGGTGCGGGTCGTTTAGAAAGCAATGGCAAACTACTGAATATAAACTTGCCAAGACATCAACAACAGCAAAAAATGCTGGTGTTGAATGCAAACGTCCTGTAAAGGGTATGCAACTAACGTTAACGACATTTGCAAACCAGAATGACCGCTCTGGGGAAAAAGACGAATAACTAAGTTAATCATGGGTGAATGGCGTGCAATGCACACAAAAAACAAAGACAACCAACATATTTATTTACTACAAAAGGTTATCAAAGAAGGCAACGTTAGCAACAAAGATAGTTACATCAGACCTAGTGTGCACATATACGAATCTCACAAACTAAGCAGCAAAAAATGGTTATGAGATTTGTGAATGCTGATATTGGCTTTTCAAGATTTCATCCATGTTTGGTTTGGAATTGCAGCATCCAATCTAGAGAACTGCTTTCAAATGTTCATCAGTCAATCTCGTTCGATGGTTTAATTTCACATATTTCATTTGTTAAAATTTTTGCTCACAGACATAAGTTGTTCCAAACACTGATACCATTTTTTTTTCATATCCTTTACAGGACATCTCTGTCAACATCAGCATCTTTCAGCTGATTGTTGATTTCTTGGCAAGATTACGCTCATTAGTTTGCCATTGCTTTCTGAGAACCGGCTCACATATCCCCCTAAGTTACCGACGCGGAGAGAACCGCTCACATCACGTACACTACGAGAGTACTACGGCATATACGAGAAAATTCGTGTTAATCCCTAGACCAAGGACGACAACACTGATGCCATCACAGCGACAGATTGCTTCAGTTTCGGAAACTCAACATCAGCTAAGCAGCGCGTAAAATTCAACAAGTTTTCCTTCTCTGTGCTTCTCTTTCAAAAGTCATTTGCTTGCCAATCAGGGAGCTTCAACTGTAGCTAGCGACCAGCTCGATTAACACCTTTACCGGGGAATTCTTCTGAGCTGGGGATAATATTTTATGCTATGTTTGCTTTTTTATTGCCTCTATTCACACTTGTAGTTCACTTACCTATCACTGTCAATCATAGAAATCCTTGTTACATACCCATAAAATGGATGACTGGCAAAAATAAGTAAGTATTTCTGGAACATTGGAATTGTGTTGACAGCCAGACGCATCTGGCGGAGGGAAAGGTGTGTGTGTGTGTTTTTTTTTTTTAAATGTGTGTATGTGTGTGTTTGTGTGTGTGTGTGTGTGGGTGCGTTTGCTGTGTGTGTGTCGTGGTGTTGCTCTTGAAACCATGGTAATGTCAGAGCGTAGGCGGCGCTACAACGAGCCGGGGAAGGACTTGGGATGGTGCGAAATAAGTAAACATTACAATAAACAAGAACATCTAGATACAATAATTTATAACTGAAAATTGTAAATTTAAGAACATAGTAGCCAGGCGTCTCCAGCACGTGTAAATCAATAATCAATCAGGTTCCGTCTCCACAATGAAGGTTGGCTACAATGGATCTCAGACACTGTTCTCTCGCCTTGACTGTACATTCTATCAGGCTGATGTTCGTCCATCTCTTGATGTTATCTTCCCACTTGTATCGTTGTCTAGCCTCTTGCTCGCTTGCCCTCAACCTTGCCCTCCAGTATGGTTTATAAGAGTATCATGTCTTTTAACGTGGCCGAAATATTTCACTTGCCTCCTCTTTATTTCTTTCATCAACTCTCTCTTCATTCCCGTTTTTCTAGAACCTCTGCATTTGATTGTTTTTGTTTCCACGAAATAGACATATTCGTCTGTATATCCCACATATCCAGCGGCCTCCATGCGACTTTCTAGCTAGCTTGTTCAATGTCCAAGCTTCCGCGCCATACAGTAGTGTTGAATATACGTAGCATTTGACAATTATCATTTTTAATGAGCTGTTAATTTCTCTAGATGTTAATACTGATTTTGTGTGGAGATCATCTATATTCTAAACATAATATCTGACATTTAAATTGTATCATAAACGCCTCGAGTTCCATACGTTATATCACGCATTTTCGAGTACCGTCGGCGGGCCGGATGAAATGACGTCACGGGTTGGATACGGCCCGCAGGCCGTAGTTTGGTGACCCCTGCTATAGATGCATGTGCAGTTGCATCATCTTGTTGGAACCACGCTTGCCCAAAATCTCGTTCATTCAGCTGTTCTATAAAAGGTTTCAGAATGTCAGTACGGTACCGATATGGATTCAAAGTGTTGTTGAAGAAAATTGGTCCAATGAAACATTTTTACTGATCTCCTCACCATACCCAATTTTCTCATCGTATAGAGGCGCTTCGTGAAATACACTGGGATTAAAAGTGCTCCAAATACGATTGTTTTGGTTATTAATATACCCAGATAGATGAAACCATGCCTCGTCAGAGGAGAATGTTACATAAAGAATTGACTCATCTTCTTTAGCTGAAAGTGCTTGAAACCACATGGAGTAGTTGGCCCTGGATTCATTATCACACTCGTTTAGTTCAGGCACATCAGAAATCCTGTGTGGATAAAAATGTAATCGTTGTTTAAGAATTATGTTCGCGTGCTCAGTGATACGTTCACTGGTTGTGACATTTGCTTTGACTTTCAGGATTCTGTCTTGGATATCTAGACATTTTTCTTTAGACACAGCAAGCCTACTAGATCGCGGAGCATCTTTCACATTTCCCGTAACAAGAAACTTATTCAACAAATTTCTAACCGTAATGCGATGAAGAGGTTGTTTATCAGGAAATCTTGCTATAAATATGTGAAAAACCATCCGTGTGTAGCGACCGCAATTTCGAAACATTTCATCTCATCTCATCTCATCATGTTCCGTTGTACTCTGCGGTGTCTAGGTGAAGTATAAACAGCGGGAGAGTGCCCGCTATGGGCTTCATATATCGATATTCCCATGGACTCTGTTATTCCCGCGTCCATCCTTTACGTGGTCGGCCTCTTCCTCTGCTTCCATCTAGTCTGTACATCATTGCTTGTTGTGGTATACTGTTAGTTGGTAATCTACTTGCATGGCCAATCTAATTGACTTGCTGCCTTCTAATAAATTCTAGCGCATCTATAACCCTCACTTAAGTCCTGATTTCTTCATTTCTGATCTTATCTCTTCTTGATACATTGAGTATTCTTCTCAGGAATCTCATTTCTGTTGTTGTGATTTTTCTTTGCACTTTTTCTGTCATTGTCCAGGTTTGGCATTGGTAGCATAGAGTTGGTAGGAAGATTGTGTTATTTAGTGCTTTCTTAGTAGTTATTGATACATGTTTGTTCTTTCGAAACACTTGTTCAGCCAAAATAAACATTCTTTCTTCCGTTAATAAAACCATTCTGTTAAGAATGCAAAAAATTACTCCAGCAGACAACAGCCATTTGCTTCACGAAGTACTGTGGAGCACAGTTTTTGATGGTGTCATGTGAACCATTTTTTCAAAATGGTTCTACATACAAAATATAGTGAGACTTTACAAACACCATGTATGCGCGCGCGCGCGTGCGTCTCTCTCTCTCTCTCTGTGTGTGTGTGTGTGTGTGTGTGTTGTGTGTGTGTGTGTGTGTGTAATATATATGTTATATAATTAAGAATTGTATAATTTCCGTTGTTGTCTTGGCAGAATCTGCAGCTTTTCTTTGTTTCATCTTTTTAAAAGCCTTCTAAAATTCAGCTTTTAATATGTTTGGTCCATCTTGAGTATTAGTATACAGTGTTGGTTTATTGCCCCTACTGTACAAGAATACATGTTCCGTGTATTCTTTCCATCTTTTTATTATATCGGTATTTTCAGTTATAATTTCTCCATATTTTTCTCTGACACAACCATTTCCTGTTATATTTTTTTTCTAAATATTTTTATATTTGCATGCAATCCGTTTGAGTTGTGTTTTATTTCTAGATCCGGGACGCAGAGGTGTTTCCAAGGCACCAGGGCCGGGTTATATACTGGCCAAGACCTATTGACGCGTCCTCGTCGAGCGTCCTGGGCAACAGGTCCCTTCGGGGTCCTGGCTGAAGTCAATAGGATCGCAGATTCCTCCGAAGTCGGAGAGTGTCTGCCTGTACGGCGAGGAACCACCAGTCTGCGCACCAATAGGCCAGACATGGGACAACGGATACTCACGCAAACCTCAGGTCCTGTATGACATCACACTGATGTTGGACAACGGGATGCCTTCATCCGACATACAGGGCTTTGCGTTGGAGCTCAAGCCAACGAACACAAGCAAGCAAGCATTTCTAGATCCTCTATTTATTTACATTTTTTTTAAAAAATGAAGCCACGCTAGTAGTAGGGAATGGCGGAATCGTTCCCATTTTTCTGGAGCTCCTATAGAAATTTTACGGTATATTTTACTATATAAAGAGTCTAGCTCCAGCGGCTTGACGTCACATAAGCGGACCACATTTTTCAAATTTCGGGGGTTTTGGTACTTAACTACTTCCGGTTTGGGGTGTTTTAAAAAGATAAACTTTATGAAATAAAAGTTAAATTATATACAACATGATTGTTATTCCGGTCTATGTCTATTGTTTGTGTGTGTGTGTGTGTGTGTGTGTGTGTGTGTGTGTGTGTGTGTGTGTGTGTGTGTGTGTGTGTGTGTGTGTGTGTGTGTGTGTGTGTGTACGGGTTAGGCCTTGGCGGTCGCAGGGATAACGGCTTAGAGATCTTGTTGCAGACTTGGTTAACTGTTGTGCTCAAACGTGCAGAAAGAGCAGCAGCATGACTTTGTAATCTTTAATGCACTCGTTAATCGAATCGCGTTAGAATTAACGCACGGTCGTGGGATATGAAATATAGAGGTTTTAAATGTTACTGAACCGATTGAGCACATTTCTGAAGTTGTAGAAATATATTCTAAGGTACTTTGCATGGTCGCCAACTATGTAAACAGGGGGAAAGTTGAGCAAGTGTACACACGTAACTACAAACCGTATCATAAATGTTAAATCTCAAAAGGCAAAACCTGTGGGTATGCGTGGATTATGACAAATCGGCTTTATTTTGCAGAAATCTCGCAAAAGCGTTAAAAATTATGCAGCTGATAGTTACATATGAGATTTATTTTACAGAAATCGGTACAAATTATACTGCAGGAAAATAAAATTCCACTTCACTCCCCAATTACTTTCCCACCTCCTATCTTTCTAGAGCAAGAAATTTTAAAACTTCGGAGAGATTGACATAAATATCACATATGTATGAATGGACCCCCATTTCGGAAACGCCCCTGAACCTTAAATACTTTCTTATATCGCATATGTGACATCGCAAAGCGCCTTAAGAAGCTGAATTTTCAAATCTCATGCAGTAGGATACGTAACTGCTTCTTGTTTTTTGGAGTTAACAAGATAAACTTGAATCATTAAAAGTAATAGTTAAAATGGTATTTATACTGTGTAAAGTGAAAAAGTAAAGATGGCGGCACGGGATAGGAGGTCATCGACAACTTCGACCCATATTTGAGAATCCGTTCGTCAGAAAAACTTCGGTGTTCCATTATACATCTAATGAAAAGTGAACTATTTTATATTATAACATGGTTATCACTATCTACATTGGCTGGAACGTAAACACTAAAATCGTACCAATGGCGTTGTGTTAGAGATACAAGACTCGTCCTTTGGCAGTGTGACGGTGTACAGCCAGTCACATAGTCAGTTGTCTATGGGATACATATAGACATGTGGTTAATGGTTACAACCGGACTCTCTGCTTCCGGTCACATTCATAAGGATATATCCGGTATACTTGGGTAATGGTTACATGCGGTCAAAGATGGCAGTGCTTCCGGTCATATGTGTAAGGTGTTTCAGCCAGCACACGTGCTCACTGGCTACATCCGGTCAAAGATGGCGGTGCATCCGGTCACATGCATAACGATACATCCAAGACACGCGGATAATGGTCACATGTGATCAAAGATGGATCTACATCCGGTCACATGTGTAAGAGCACATACGAGACACAAGGTTAAGAGGGATACAACAGAAAAAGGCGTCTTGTCTGTTGTCAACCAACTGATCTAACTCATGAGGATCACCATGAATGGGAATGATTCCACTACAGCGTCAGCAGTGCATCCGAAGAATAAAATTGTCACTCTTCTCTCTCTTTTCTATATCCGTTAGGGTGGTAATCGAGTAACACAAAGAACATCACGACATTTATACAACATAAAATAGTTTCGACTGTAGTCTACACAACTATAACCAATTTATCACAGTGTCCCACAAAGTCTGTCAGATAGGAGAGCTGTGATCACCGACGTCAGTCTGGGAAGCCCTGCCTTTAAATAAAGGATAGTGGCTCATACAGCGACTGGTGTTACTCGATGGCCACCCTAACAGATATAGAAAAAAGAGAAGAGCGACTATTTATCCTTCAGATGCACTGTTGACGCTGCAGTGGAGATTTGAGGAAATCGCAATAATGTTGTCGATTTGTTATTCATGAAGTTACATCCCTTGACTTACTTTTGGAAAAAAGCCGGACATGGGAAATAATTCGCATTATTATTATTCTCTTATATTTTTATCATTATTTTACAGTCACTAAGTAAGATAACACACACACACACACACACACACACACACACACACACACACACACACACAAAATATATTATATATATATATATATATATATATATATATATATATATATATATATATATATATATATATATATATATATATATATAGGCTGCGGAAGTTAATGATTAATTAATCGATAAATCGTAAAAAAAAATTTTAACGACTAAATTTTTTTGAAACTATTGATCGGAAACTTTTCTCCCATCACTTATACAATGCCGAAAATTGTCAGACATTTTAAACATAGTGCTGCAAACACAACCGAGTTGCAAAATTGTGCTGAGTCACCATTGTGTAATCTGCAGCAAGATGTACCAACAAGATACAATAGTATGTTTGTTATGCTACAGAGTCTTCTAAAGGTCAGAGAAGCATTAACTGTCTACATGTCAGATGAAAAGAAACAATACAAAGGTCCAAAATTGTCAGATTCAGAATGGGAGAAGATTTCGAAATATGTCAAAGTTTTGAACTTATTCTGCCAGACCACTGTCCTGCTTAGCGGGCAAGATTATGTTTCATGTAGCTGTGTGTTGCCACTGCTATCATCGTTGACAAAGCATATGACTGTACACGATGATAATCCGGGCTACATAGCTAAATTTAAGGCAGCATATTTTTATGACTTCAGTGAACGTGTAGCTAATATGACAAGAATTGAAATACTACAGATTGCAACAGCACTTGATTCACGCTACAAATACCTGAAGTGTTTGTTAAAAGATGCAAAGAACGAACATGGTCACGCATTGAACAACAAATAGCAGTTGATGTTCATGTTGAGCAGATGGAGACTGCTGCAACAAATGATACTGACATCGACAATGAAATTATATGTGAACCAAGTGAAGAGAGTATTAAGCTAATGGAGTTTGAAATGGAGAAGAAAGTTGGTGAATCGGTTGACCCACTACAATGGCGGAAACTTAATGAACATCGATATATAAAATTGGCATTCCTTTCCAAGACCGTTCTGTGCATACCGGCTACCTCAGTTCCATGTGAACGATTGTTCAGCTCTGCTGGTTATATTGTTAATAAGACGTGCACGTCACTTGAACCAAATACTATCAACATACTAGTTTGTTTGCATATGTGTGTGTGTGTGTGTGTGTGTGTGTGTGTGTGTGTGTGTGTGTGTGTGTGTGCTACTCTTGAAACCATGGTAATGTCAGAGCGTAGGCGGCGCTACAACGAGCCGGGGAAGGACTTGGGATGGTGCGAAATAAGTAAATATTACAATAAACAAGAACATCTAGATGCAATAATTTATAATTGAAAATTGTAAATGTAAGACACATGGTAGCCAGGAAGTCTCCGCACGTGTAAATCAATCAATCAGGTTCAGTCTCCACAATGAAGGTTGGCTACAATGGATCTCAAACACTGTCTCTCGCCTTGACTGTACATTATATCAGGCTGATGTTCGTCCATCTCTTGATGTTATCTTCCCACTTGTATCGTTGTCTGCCTCTTGCTCGCTTGCCCTCAACCTTTCCCTCCAGTATGGTTTATATGAGTATCATGTCTTTTAACGTGGCCGAAATATTTCACTTGCCTCCTCTTTATTTCTTTCATCAACTCTCTCTTCATTCCCGGTTTTTCTAGAACCTCTGCATTTGATTGTTTTTGTTTCCACGAAATACGACATATTCGTCTTTATATCCACATATCCAGGGCCTCCATGCGACTTTCTAGTTGCTTGTTTAATGTCCAAGCTTCTGCGCCATACAGTAGTGTTGAATATACGTAGCATTTGACAATTATCATTTTTAATGCGCTGTTAATTTCTCTAGATGTTAATACTGATTTTGTGTGGAGATCATCTATTATTCTAAACATAATATTGATATTTAAATTGTATCACAACGTCTCGAGTTCCATACGTTATATCAAGCATTTTCGAGTACCGTCTGCGGGCCGGATGAAATGACGTCACGGGTTGGATACGGCCCGCAGGCCGTAGTTTGGTGACCCCTGCTATAGATGCATGTGCAGTTGCATCATCTTGTTGGAACCACGCTTGCCCAAAATCTCGTTCATTCAGCTGTTCTATAAAAGGTTTCAGAATGTCAGTACGGTACCGATATGGATTCAAAGTGTTGTTGAAGAAAATTGGTCCAATGAAACATTTTTACTGATCTCCTCACCATACCCAATTTTCTCATCGTATAGAGGCGCTTCGTGAAATACACTGGGATTAAAAGTGCTCCAAATACGATTGTTTTGGTTATTAATATACCCAGATAGATGAAACCATGCCTCGTCAGAGGAGAATGTTACATAAAGAATTGACTCATCTTCTTTAGCTGAAAGTGCTTGAAACCACATGGAGTAGTTGGCCCTGGATTCATTATCACACTCGTTTAGTTCAGGCACATCAGAAATCCTGTGTGGATAAAAATGTAATCGTTGTTTAAGAATTATGTTCGCGTGCTCAGTGATACGTTCACTGGTTGTGACATTTGCTTTGACTTTCAGGATTCTGTCTTGGATATCTAGACATTTTTCTTTAGACACATCAAGCCTACTAGATCGCGGAGCATCTTTCACATTTCCCGTAACAAGAAACTTATTCAACAAATTTCTAACCGTAATGCGATGAAGAGGTTGTTTATCAGGATTGACATAAATATCACATATGTATGAATGGACCCCCATTTCGGAGACGCCCCTGAACCTTAAATACTTTCTTATATCGCATATGTGACATCGCAAAGCGCCTTAAGAAGCTGAATTTTCAAATCTCATGCAGTAGGATACGTAACTGCTTCTTGTTTTTTGGAGTTAACAAGATAAACTTGAATCATTAAAAGTATAGTTAAAATGGTATTTATACTGTGTAAAGTGAAAAAGTAAAGATGGCGGCACGGGATAGGAGGTCATCGACAACTTCGACCCATATTTGAGAATCCGTTCGTCAGAAAAACTTCGGTGTTCCATTATACATCTAATGAAAAGTGAACTATTTTATATTATAACATGGTTATCACTATCTACATTGGCTGGAACGTAAACACTAAAATCGTACCAATGGCGTTGTGTAGAGATACAAGACTCGTCCTTTGGCAGTGTGACGGTGTACAGCCAGTCACATAGTCAGTTGTCTATGGGATACATATAGACATGTGGTTAATGGTTACAACCGGACTCTCTGCTTCCGGTCACATTCATAAGGATATATCCGGTATACTTGGGTAATGGTTACATGCGGTCAAAGATGGCAGTGCTTCCGGTCATATGTGTAAGGTGTTTCAGCCAGCACACGTGCTCACTGGCTACATCCGGTCAAAGATGGCGGTGCATCCGGTCACATGCATAACGATACATCCAAGACACGCGGATAATGGTCACATGTGATCAAAGATGGATCTACATCCGGTCACATGTGTAAGAGCACATACGAGACACAAGGTTAAGAGGGATACAACAGAAAAAGGCGTCTTGTCTGTTGTCAACCAACTGATCTAACTCATGAGGATCACCATGAATGGGAATGATTCCACTACAGCGTCAGCAGTGCATCCGAAGAATAAAATTGTCACTCTTCTCTCTCTTTTCTATATCCGTTAGGGTGGTAATCGAGCAACACCAAAGAACATCACGACATTTATACAACATAAAATAGTTTCGACTGTAGTCTACACAACTATAACCAATTTATCACAGTGTCCCACAAAGTCTGTCAGATAGGAGAGCTGTGATCACCGACGTCAGTCTGGGAAGCCCTGCCTTTAAATAAAGGATAGTGGCTCATACAGCGACTGGTGTTACTCGATGGCCACCCTAACAGATATAGAAAAAAGAGAAGAGCGACTATTTTATCCTTCAGATGCACTGTTGACGCTGCAGTGGAGATTTGAGGAAATCGCAATAATGTTGTCGATTTGTTATTCATGAAGTTACATCCCTTGACTTACTTTTGGAAAAAAGCCGGACATGGGAAATAATTCGCATTATTATTATTCTCTTATATTTTTATCATTATTTTACAGTCACTAAGTAAGATAACACACACACACACATACACACACACACACCACACACATATATATATATATATATATATATATATATATAATATAATATATATATATTATATATATATATATATATATATATATATATATATATATAATATATTATATATATATATATATATATATATAGGCTGCGGAAGTTAACGATTAATTAATCGATAAATCGTAAAAAAAATTTTAACGACTAAATTTTTTTGAAACTATTGATCGGAAACTTTTCTCCCATCACTTATACAATGCCGAAAATTGTCAGCATTTTAAAAACATAGTGCTGCAAACACAACCGGTTGCAAATATTGTGGCTGAATCGCCATTGTGTAATCTGCAGCAAGTGATGTACGCAACAAGATACATTGTATGTTTGTTATGCTACAGATTCATATTCTACAAGTCAGAGAAGCATTTAACTGTCTACAGTAATAAAAGAAACATACAAAGTTCCAAAATTGTCAGATTCCAGAATGGGGATAAGATTTCGAAATATGTTCATAAGTTGAACTTTATTCTGCGCAGACCATGTCCTGCTTTAGCGGGCAAGATTAGTTCATGTAGCTGTGTTTTGCCACCGCTATCATCGTTGACAAAGCATATGACTGTACACGATGTAATCCCGGCTACATAGCTAAATTTAAGGCCGCATATTTTTATGACTTCAGTGAACGTGTAGCTAATATGACAAGAATTGAACTACTACAGATTGCAACAGCACTTGATTCACGCTACAAATACCTGAAGTGTTTGTTAAAAGATGCAAAGAACGAACATGGTCACGCATTGAACAACAAATAGCAGTTGATGTTCATGTTGAGCAGATGGAGACTGCTGCAACAAATGTACTGACATCGACAATGAAATTATATGTGAACCAAGTGAAGAGGATTACGCTAATGGAGTTTGAAATGGAGAAGAAAGTTGGTGAATCGGTTGACCCACTACAATGGCGGAAACTTTAATACATCGATATATAAATTGGCATTCCTTTCCAGACGTTCTGTGCATAACGGCTACCTCAGTTCCATGTGAACGTTGTCAGCTCTGCTGGTTATATTGTTAATAAGACGTGCACGTCACTTGAACCAAATACTATCACAGACATATCCTTTGGTTGCATATTGCTTGTGTGTGTTGTGCGTGTGTGTGTCTGCGGGGGGGGGGGGGACGCAGAGGTGTTTTTCCAAGGCACAGGGCCGTGTCTATCACTGGCCAAGATCTATTGACACGTCCTCGTCGAGCATCCTGGGCAAATTGTCCCTTCAGGGTTCTGACTAAAGTCAGTAGGATCGTTGATTCCTCCGAAGTCATGAGTCTGATCTGCACGGCGAGGAACCACCAGTCTGCACACCAATAAGCCAACATGGGACAACGGATACCCTCACGCAAACCTCAGGTCCGTATGACATCACACTGATGTTGGACACAGAATGCCTTCATCCGACATACAGGACTTCGCATTGAACTCAACGCAACGAACACAAGCAAGCATATATATCCCATATATATATATATATATATATATATAGTATATACATTACTAATTGATGTTAGAAATATACAGGAATAAGACAATTTTCTATGTTAATAATCTTATTTCTTTATGCTATTTTACATCCTCGATAATATGTTAAACAACGCTGGCATCTAAATTTATTCTATGAGGTTGTAACAAGAATTATGGCCGATTTGTCAAACCGTTTCGCCTTTTGGCTAAGATCAAAGTGTTGTATGCCCTTTCAGTATTGCGCTTGGTCTGTTTCAGGGCCCACGATAATCATCAAGCCTCACACCTCCTAACAGTAGCTGTGGATCTGGTGGTCCAATGTCGGCAAATGTTTATAGTCGGATTAAGGGTCCATTCCCCTGCACCCCCACCCGACGTCGGTCTACACCGTACACAAACACACACACAATAGAGATGGACATGAATACAAATTATTTTGTTATAAATTTACCTTTGAGTTCATTAAGTTTAATTTTTAAACACCCAAAACCGGAATTTAGTTAAGTGAAAGTTGAAAAATGAGGTCCGCTTTTGTGACGTCAAGCCGCTAGAAATATAGACTCTTTATATAGTAACAAAAATGCCGTTTAATTTCTGAACATCTCCAGTAAAATGGAAACGTTTCCTTGAAACCTACTACTCAAGCTTCTTTGGCGTCGAAGTTCTCCTATATTTCTCATTATATTAATATATATCTAAGTGTTCTTTGATTCTTTCTTGGCCCATTGTGCTCTTGATTTAATCGGTTATCCACAATTTTTTTTTTTCGCATATACTTTTACAAAACATCACTGTCAAGATTTTTTTTTTGTGTTTTTTATGCCTGTATTTGTTGGCATTGTTTTCAACTATTAGCCTATCTTATATATATTTTTGCTGACTTATGGTTGTTTCATTGCTGAAAATCTATTTGAGGCTACTCGATGTCCTTATTCCTTTGTTTTTAGTTTGATTTGTAATTTTATGACTAAATGATTGTAGTTAGAGTTGATATCGCGCCAAGGTATGTTTCGGCATTTTGAACATTGTTTTTTAAATATGTTTCTATTCATGTGTCGTCAATTTACTTTCTCACGTTGTAAATCTTTCATTGCGTTTCCACGTGTACAGTTTCCCTAGGGTTATGTTGATAAAATGTATTACAAATAATAAGATGGATTTCTTCATAAAACTGTATCTGCTGATCTCCGCTGTCGTTTCGGGCTCCCATATCATGTTGTCCTACTATCTGCTTATATTTCATGTTTCAACTTTTGGCTTCTCTTTCCAACGACTATTAGAACTTCTGTTTTACGAGTATCATTTTACTTATAAGCCCAGAGTCCACAAATATTTTACTTTACATTTCTTTTCACTAAAATTCATACTCCTTGCAAGCGATGGTTTCCTCCCGAGTTAATGAATAGTCTAAACTTTTATGTAACTAGCGTCTGTTCGTATTTTTCTTAGTACTCTCTCGCAACAGGGATTTTACTTCTGGTGCACTGCACTGATCTTTACGTATGGATTAGCTTTTCTCTATTACCAGTGTCTCTCGCTATCAGGCGATCCGCTCAGACTTCAGAGATACTTGTAATTTACGTCCCTAAGTCGATGATGAGAAGTTACCATTTTGTCCAACTTATCAGTGATGGGATTGAACCCGCTACCGCAGTCACATTGGATGTTTAAGAGCCAATGCTCTTTATCCCTCGCCATCTGTTCATCTTGTTCTGATACACCTAGATTACCCAAATTCATATTTTTCGCTATTAATTAGGCTCTCGAATTTTCCTGATTGGTATAAAACACGTACGTTCCACATTCCGATTATCAGACCTCCCCTTCTACTTTCCATGTAGATGTTCGCTAATGTATACTTTCACAAGAATTTGAAATGTATTCGTCATTACTTACTGCCTTATTCACTATACTTTCACTCGTATAATTACAACCGGATCCTCTCATATCATTGCTTTTCTTTCTTGGTATTTCAATTGATGTCTTCATGATATTACGCTGTGAGGTCAAAATCTCTTCCACGTTAGCCGGGCATGTTCACTATTGTGTCCTGAACACGCTCATGTGTGCCCCAAATAGCGCTGTTTTTCGCTTTCCAAAGCCGCTCACACATACAGATCCGTCTGCCTTATCCATCGTCGCAGTCTTTTCTGTACTAGGTATGGACAGTCCCTGTTTAGTAGGGTATTGCCCCTACTTCACTCATGTAGTTTAGCCAGTCAGCCAGGATGTTGGCCGGTGGCATGGCCACAGGCGTATACGAGTGGTATTGTTGGAGCCATACATGAGAAGAAATGATTGGAGAATTTGGTGACAACTGGTAAGATCGAGGGGAACAGACAAAGGGGAAGACCTAGAAGCAAATACCTGGATGTCTTGGCCTTGTGGCATGGTCGAGACAGAAAACACGGAGCTGATCCACGACTCTGGTGATCGAGTGAGATGGCAGAACATGACCGCCCACGCTTACCGGCATGGCACATGATGGATGGATGGATACATGAGCTAGATATAAAGGTGGGAACCAAACAGGATCCTTTAGGATATGGCTACCATCCACCATGAGGTTATTACAGATATGTTATCTTTTTCAAATGGTTGATCGCAGAACTGGGGGGGGGGGGGGGGGGGAGGAGGAGGAGGGGGGTGGGGGGTGGTTGTTTGACTGGGACACATAATGTCATGAGCGGAAAGGGGTGCGCCTGCTTTCTTCTACCGCTAAGACAGGAAAAACTGGCCACCTATTCCTCCATGCATTCAGGCTTACAAAATGAGATTGTCTTAAACGTTTCACAGAGCTATAGCAGGTTCCCGCTTGGGGTAATTTTCGAAAAAAAAGGGGTTGGGGAGTGGTGTGTGATGTGTGTTGGGTGTGTGTGTGTGTGTGGGTGTGTGTGTGTGTGCTGTGTGTGTGTGTTTCAAAAATACCATTATAATTCGTGTTGTTTGATTGTGCAGTTTGCAATTGTATAATTTGACTTGGTTGCCGTAGACCGTAAAATGATGCCGCAGTCCATTATAGGACTGACCGCTTTGATATATAACTTTTAAAGTAGTGTATAATAAGGTAGTATAGTAGCAGTAGTAGTAGTAGAGTAGTATAGTATAGTATAGTATGAGTAGTAGTATTAGTATAGTGTATTAGTAGTCGTTAGTAGTAGTAGTAGTAGTAGTAGTAGTAGTAGTAGTAGCCGCAGCATGGAGTGTAAAAGTAGTAGTAGTAGTAGTAGTGTAGTAGTAGTAGTATAGTAGTAGTATATAGTAGTAGTAGTAGTAGTAGTAGTAGTATTTAGTAGTAGTATTAGTATTAGTATTAGTAGGCCTACTTTCAGTCCTGAAGAACTATAGAGTCGTGCCGCTGGGGAGGTACCTGACTTTCAAAGTGTAAATTTACCAGCTTCACATCCACTACCTACACATTTGTTCATTGATTAGTTTAGCCTTTTGTTGTGATTTGATAATTTGTATATTTGTGTAATTATTACTAACTAGTCAACATATCATCCTTATTGTACCTCGAACTATTAGTGCTCAGCTCCTCCCAACAATATCTCCCTCAGCGTGTGGCAACTGATGAAACCAATTCCGCGATGGCTGAACTCCCCGCAACAGCACTCTTGTCTAGCTTCACCTCATTTTTCTGATGCTCTTGCAGTCTGGTTAAAGTTGCAGAATCACCCCCATTCCGTGAAACATTTACTCGCCCTGCCTCCTCGAAGGCGTTCAGGATCTCAGCCTGGTGGTCCATTCCCGATAGCAGCCAAGCCCACAGGTCTTTCCTCTTACCCAGCATGCTCTGGTATAAAATGACACATATTTTAGTCGATCTTGACTTTCTCGGGGATTTAAGATATTGCCTTTGGTCCAGATTATTTTGATCTTTTTCAACATACTGACAGAGTCGCGGAGGAAACATGCATGGGGGAACGTTTGTGTAGTTAATTAGTACAGAACAGTTTTGCCGCAAGAGGAGCGTATTTGGGAGGGTACAAGCCTTATCCTGGTACGAGGGATGCAACCTAAAGACTAAATGTTATGGTTATGGCAGGGCAAACGAGGCCCTAAGCTTTGGTCGGCAACTGGACTAGGATCGAAGCTCCGACAGGCGGACAGTTAGAGCATTACTTTGCTGATCCGGCGGCTTCTGCAATTGGTCTTATACCAGGTGTATTGTTAACTTTCCTCTGGAGTAAACTAGACAGTCCGAGAGAAGGATAATGCTGAATGGAAAAAAGGGCTTTACAATCCAGCCCAGGCTTTGTGCTATGAAGAGGTTATTATGCCTGTTTTTTTTTCCCCCAGCAGAATGTCACAAACTATCGACTTTCAAGCAGTTATCGTACTATTACACAAATTTATTCACCATAGCAAAATCAGCCAACGAATCATTATTAAAGAGAATTGAAAGCAAGTTATAATTTGAAACAGGAACACCGGCAGATTTCAAAGAGAGCAAAGTAATCAAGGACCATAACTTGAATACGAGAACGACCTTTGATAAATGCAGGGAGTACAATGTAGAACTTTGTACTTATTTCGTAGACTACAGTAACGCGTTCTACAGGGTGTATTTTTCATGACTGTTGGGTTTTTGAAAATATTGCTGTTCCAAGTTTTGTATTTACCTTTTATATTGCATGCAAAAATAGGAAAGCAAGGCGATGGATGCAGTGTAGGCAACTATGGATTGGGAGAGAGAAATGAAAGAGGATACAGACTTATATAATGGGCAAAAGAACAAGAAATGGTTGTAGGAAACACCTGGTTTAAACAGCATCCTTGAAGATTATAGACATGGGGGAGTCCAGACAGCAGGATTAAAAACCAGATATATTACATCCTGATTAGCAGAAGGTTCTCAGAGTAGTTGCTGACACAGATCACCCGTTGCATGAGGCGCTGGACGCAGTTAAGGGTCAGCGACTGATAAGAGGGCAATCATGGATGGCTCAGGCGGAGGATACGATCAGACAGGTGTGCATCTTGAAGAACATTAGACGAGGAGAGGAGTGGGTCAGAGTGCCAGAGGAGCAGTCAGACTTGTGCAGAGTTATAATCACATTGAGCCGGGAGTGCAGGGAGTGGCCAGCAGGGGCCACGGAAGTGGAAATCCAGCAACTAATTCAGGATAATGCTCGCCCGGGTGATGTGATTATATACACAGATGGTTCGGTGTTTAGAGGCAGAAGAAGTGCCTGGGGTTCTTAGCAAAAGCTAATGGTCGACGTTTGGTGCAGAAGAGCCTGGCATATGATACCACAACATCTAGCTTAAAAATGGAGGTGGAGGCGGTCAGTGCAGCTTTCCGCTGGATGGAGAATACGATACACACACACATCGTGATTGTAACTGACTCAGAAAGCATGCTGAGTAGGGTGAGGACAGGCAAGCTTCGTGCAGAGTGGCTTGCTTCGCTTCGGAAGTCACGGGTAACAAGCATCGTCTGGATCTTTTCTCCGGGCATGCTGGTGTGCTGGGGAATGAACAAGCGGACAGATTGGCTGGCTCTGCAAAACTTGGTGGAGTATTGATGCATGATAAGGCAGACGTGGTTGCGGCCTTGTAGGAGCACGTGTACACCTCGGAGGAGCAAATGGATCACCATGGTCTGGCAAGAATGCGACAGCGAGGGGTGACGAGGGGATCTGGCCGACGATCGACGCTCAGAGGAAAGGCGAGACGGACATATAATCAGATTGCTACTGGTACTATTGGTGTTGGAACTCTTCGCTGGCTGCTGGGGATGGGGACGGAGCGCTTATGGGAATGCCCCGAATGCTGTAATGTCGGTTCCTCAATCAATCAATCAATCAATCATAGCAAAAGGTTTCGAAATGCGTTAACATTCATAAAAACAGTTCCAAATTCAGACTGATACAGTGATCAGAGATTAGTTACAGGCACATTGAAGGTAAAGTTAAAGACAGTCAAGTATACAGCAGGAAACCCTAAATATGACTTGTGCAAATTGAAAACTGACAAAGAAATACAAGATAATTTTAACATAGAAGTAAAGAACAAATTTAATTTATTGTCTGATCTAGAGATCCTATTTCAAGATGTAGATGATCAATGGGAAATGCTGAAGAATTCAATCAGTTGTGCAGCAGAAAAAACTATTCCAAAATTAAAGAAAGTGGGCCGTAAGACATGGATGACTGAAGAAATTTTACAACTAATGGAAAAAAGAAGACAGAACAAAAATAATCCTGCCAAATATGAAGAAATTCACAGAAAAGTCAGAACCTCATGTAACGAGGCAAAAAGAAGCATGGCTTGAGAAAAATTGCAGAGAAATTGAAAAACAACACAACAGTAAAAATACAAAACTAATGCACAAAAGAATTCAGGAGCTTACTATTCAAAGAACACGTACATCAGCAGGCTGCCTAAAGAAAAAAGATGGAAGAGTCATAATAGAAAAAGATCAGATCTTACATGTATGGTAAGATTACGTGAAAAACCTTATGACGATAACAGAGACGAACAGTATGATGTTCAAATTAATAATGAATGACCATCAATTTTCAAGATGGAGGTTCAGAATGTTCTTAACCATATGAAATCTGGCATCGGTTCAGACAGCGTCACAACAGAAATGATTAATGGAATAGATAAAGTTACCAGTCTGCTTAATACAATATATGATACTGGAAATATACCTCATGAATTACGTAATTATGTATTTATTGCAATCCCAAAGAAATGGGGAGCCTTGGAATGTGATCAACATCCATCAATTAGTATAATGAGTCACATCACGAAGATTTTGCTAAGAATTATCATGCAAAGAGTTAGGAGGAAATACAACCTGAAATAGAGGAAGAACAATGTGGCTTTGTAGAATGCAAGGGTACAGTAAATGTTGTGTATATACTGAGAACCGTAATCGAACGTTCTATAGAAGTAAACAAAGATCTACACCTTTGCTTTATTGACTACACAACGGCTTTCGATAAAGTGAGACATGTCGACATGATAAGGATGCTTGAAGATCTACAAATTGATGGAAAAGACCTTAGACTTGTAAAAAACATATATTGGAAACAACAAGCTGCCTATAAGAGTTGATAATGAAGTAGCCAATATCAGCCTATTAAGAGAGGTGTGAGACAGGGATGTGTAATGTCTCCAGATCTTTTTTCCTTGTACAGTGAAAGTATTTTCAGAAATATTGAAGATATGGAAGGAATCAACATTGGGGGAATAACAACAATAACAATAACATTAGATATGCAAATGATACAGTCTTGAGTGCAGACAATGAACAGGACCTGCAACATTTAGTATATGCGGTTGTTACACACAGTGAATAACTAGGGTTAGAATTAAATTGTAAAAAGACACAGATTATGGTCGTCACTAGGAAGAACGAAATACCACAATGTAATATACAAGTAAATGGGAATATTCTTCAACAAGTGAATAGGTACAGTTATCTCGGAACAGTAATAACATATGATGGGAGATGCCTTGAAGAGATTAGAACAAGAATCGGCATAGCAAAAGTAGCCTTTAACAAGATGAAAAACATACTGACCAATAAAAAGATGCCAATTGAAACGAGAAAAAGAGTGTTGAGATGCTACATAGAACCTGTACTTGTATATGGATGTGAAGCGTGGACAATGAGCAGTCAAGCTGAAAAACATCTGATGGCTGTAGAAATGTGGTTTCTGAGGAAAATGCAAAGAATACCTTGGACAGACAGAAAGACCAATGAACAAATCCTTCAAGAAACAAATGAAGATCGTAACTGATTAGAGACATTAGACGTAGACAGTCAACATTTTTTGAGCATGTTATGAGAAGAAATGAATTGGAGAATTTGGTGACAACTGGTAAGATCGAAAGGAACAGACCAACAGGAAGACCTAGAAGCAAATACCTGGATGGCTTGGCCACGTGGCATGGTCGAGACAGAAACACGGAGCTTATCCACGACTCTGGTGAGCGAGTGAGATGGCAAAACATGACCGCCCACGCTTATCGGCATGACACATGATGGATGGATTGCATGTACTCCACAGAGGGTGAATACAAAACTTTGAACGGCAATATTTTCAAACAACCCACAGTCATTAAACAATACTTCCTGCAACATAAGAAATTGTTGTCTATCATTAAAAATATGGGATTTCCAAAAAAAAAAAAAATTAAAAAAATTGATTCACCCAATCATTACATCTTGAACAACAAGAGTAGTAACCTGTGAAACATTATACCAGTTTGAGGTGCAAAAGGGGGCAAGACATTGCTGCATTCTCTCTCCATACTTACTTGTTCAGCATTAGTGCAGAGAATGTATTGAGAAACGTGAAAAGTTATGAGACAAATGAACATTTTTTATATTCATTCTTAAGTGGTGCAGATCCTATTCCAGAACTCGGATGTGTAAATGACACTGTTCTCCTCTCAGACAGTACAAAGGCATTTATCGCAATAACGAGAACTTCTATCTGTCAAGAGATGTCTTGAAAATATACTTTTTATCTGAATAGAACACAAAATAATGCCCACAGAGAAACATTAATTGTCAACTCATCATCATCATCAAGTGCCATGCCGACTGGCGTAGGCATTCATGACTCTCCACAGATCTCGGTCTTTGGTTTTCTGGATCAACTCTGCCGTTGATATTCCTCCAAGCCACCGTCGCAATCCATCCAGCATCATTTCTCGTGGTCTGCCTCTGCCTCTCTTCCACTCGGAATGTAAGACGGGCCTGCGTGCCCAATTTGTTACCCTTTTAAAATAAAGTTCGTTCGTTCGTTTGTTCGTTCGTTCGTTCATATGACCAAAAATAAAAAGCTGTTTGTCTCTTTCTTATTGTTGTATATAATGTTCTAGTTACATTAGCCTATTTCAGGCATTCATTATTAATTACTTTGGCAGTTCAAGGAATTCGCAACATTCGTCTAAGGAACCACATCTCTGGTGCTTCCAGTCTCTTTTTAATTTGTTCATTTGCATTCCAAGACCCACTGCCATGCAGCAAAACAGGTTCTATATAGCACTCTGCACTCTCTTCCTTACATTCAATGATAGTGACTTATTGCACAAGATATTCTTCATTTTCTGAAATGCAGCCTTTGCTTTCCCTATTCTGCTCTTAATCTCTGTTGTACATCTTCCATCCGATGTTATAAATGTCCCTATATATTTAAAACTATCCACTTGTTGAAGAATGTTCCCTTCTATCTCTATTTCACATTTGGGTGTCACCTGTTTCTTTGATATCACCATTGTTACTGTTTTCTTGATATTCAAGGAGAGTCCTTCCTTTGCACTCTCTGTTACTACAATGTCCAACAATTGTTGTAGATCTGTTGCATTATTCGCTATTAATACTGTATCATCTGCATAGCGTATAGTATTTATATTATACCCTCCGAATATTATTCCTGGCTTTTCGTTGATCTCTCTCATTATTACGTCACTATAGAGGGAGAAGAGATCCGGTGACAAAACACATCCCTGTCTTACTCCCAACTTTATGCGTTCATAATTTCCTTCTTATTTCCCGTTTTGATTGCTGCTATTTGGTTCCAATAAATATTTGTTTATTATTATTCTGAGATCTTTCCCATCAGTGTTAATATCTTCAAACATTTTAATCAGTTCACTATGTTTTACTTTATCAAATGCCTTAGTATAATCTATGAAGCACAAATATATCTTTCTTTGTCTCTAGTGATCTTTCTAATAGTGTTCGTAATGTATATTTGGCATTGTTTGTACCTTTTCCTTCCACAAATCCACACTGTTCTTCACCAATTTCCATTGTTATTTTCTTCCTTGTTCTTCTCATTATAATTCTGAGTAGAAGCTTAGAGACATGATATATAAGGTTAACAGTACGAAAATCTTCGCATTCAATTGCTCCTGGTCTTTTTGGTACAGCTATAATTGTCAATTACGAAACAAACAAACAAACAAATCACAATTAACAATAAAGACATTTTAAATAACAATCATGTGCCGTCTCCCCAATGAAGACTGGCTGCAGTGGATTTCCAACACCGTCTGTCTCTCGCCTTGATTGAACATTCTGTCTGATTGCTGTTCGTCCATCTCTTGATGTTATCTTCCCTCTCTTGCTCGCTAGCCTTCAGTCCTAACCCCCAGTATTGTTTTCTTTTGTTTTTAATAAGTGCGTTATGTCTTTTAACGTGCCGAAATATTTTACTTGCCTCTTTTATATTTCTTTCATCAACTCACTTTTCCTTCCGAGTTTTTCTAGAACTTCTGTATTTGATTACTTTTGTTTCCATGAAATACGATATATTATTCTTCATGACCAATTTTCCAGGGCCTATATTCGACTTTCTAATTGCTTGTTTATTGTCCAGTCTTCCGTGCAATATAGTAGTATTGGATATACATGACATTTGAGAATTCTCATTTTTAGTGCGATGTTAATCTCTCTAGACGTCAAGACTGATTTCATGTTATTGAAAATATATTGGGCCATTCCTATTCTCTCTCTCTCTCTCTCTCTCTCTCTCTCTCTCTCTCTCTCTCTCTCTCTCTCTCTCTCTCTCTCTCTCTCTCTCTCTCTCTCTCTCTCTCTCTCTCTCTCTCTCTCTCTCTTTTATTATTATTAATTTCCGTTTTGATTATGCCATCCTCTGTTATTACATGTCCGATATAGGAAAAACTTGTTACTGGTTCTGGTACCTCTCCGTTTACTGTGATGTTCATTGACGGCCTTTCCTTTCTACTAAAACAGTGGTTCTCAACCGGTGGGGAATTCCCCCCCCCCACAGGGGGAAATTTTAGGGTTTCCATGGGGGGGGGGGGGGGGGGAATTAAGATTATTTCAAAATCGCGTTAATACAAGAACCGATTACTTGATATTGTTTTTCCCTTCATACTTTACGGTTTTGTACGTCTCACCCATCTAAATTTCATTTTATATTGTAAGTAGACCCACAAATCACGTTTTACGTGGACGTCTAGACTTGTTTTAGTATGTGCTATTAAATTTAGCTTCCATTATTACGTATACTGTGTAAAAAGGGAGGGGGGGGGATTTTTAGGTAGGAAATACGAAGGGGGGAGGGGGGATGACATTCTGAAAATATTTTGAAGGGAGGCACGGCCCCAAATTTTTAGGTAGGAAATACGAAGGGGGGTGGGGGGATGACGTTCTGAAAATATGGTGAAGGGGGCACGGACCAGAAAAGGTTGAGAACCACTGTACTAAAATTTTCACTTTTCGCTTTTTTGGATATTAATAGCACTCTATTATATACCTATTTACTTGTTTCACTAGGTTTTGTAACTCTTGCTCTCTTTCTGATTTTGTTGTTGTTGTTGTTTGTTTGTTTGTTTGTTTGTTTGTTTTTTGCAATCCCATTTACAGCACATTGCAGTCAACACCAGCATTTTTCAGTTGCTGTTGATGTCTTGGCATGTTTTACGTTCAGTAATTTGCCATTGCTTTCTGAACGATCAGCTCACATACCTTTCCCTAAGAAGCCAACGCGACACGATCCGCTGCCGAATCTCGCGCATCTGTTTCGTACGTGGGCATACGGGATTACGAAGATCGTCCTTAACCTCTTCGCCAGGGAGACCGGCCTCTTTCTGCTAGTAAGACTGTATCTTCAACATACATACAATTGTTTATGATTTTTCCATTGATGTTAAATCAGACAGCTTCAACTTGTTTAAAAATATTTTCTGTGTATAAGATGAAGAGGCTTGGGGACAACAGCATCCCTGCCATACTCCTCTTTTTATCTCTATGGGCGATGAGTAATTATTCCAGTATCTAATTGTCGCCATTTGTTCCCAGTACTGGTTACTAATAAAAAGTCTGATGTCATGTCCTTCCCGTCTATTCCTATATATTGAAGGCATGTGAGTAACCGTGTATGTTTTACTCTGTCAAAACATTTCTTGTAGTCTATAAAAGATACATATATATTTTCATAACTTTTATATATATTTATATTTTCAGTCAACATCCTCAAACAGATTATTGCTTCTCTTGAACTGCTGGTTTTGCGGAACCCAAATTGTTCTTCAGCTACTTCCTCGTCTATTTTATTTTGAATTCTTTCTTGTAATACCTTGATGAGTATCTTAGTTATATGGCTCGTTAAGCTATTGGTTCTGTAATCCTCACAATCAACAGCTCTTGGCTTCTTGGGCAGTATGATGAACATGGGTGTTTTCAAATCATGGGTATGTACCCAGTATTATATACACAGCATTATATAATTATGTGATAGTTTTGTTGCATATCCTTTACATGACGTCGCAGTCTATCCCATCATTCTTTGGCGGTTTGTGATTCTTAGGCAAGTTTACGTTCAGTAGTTTTCCATTGCTTTCTAAACGATTGTCACTCATTCCATTGTATGAAAACCAACTCAAGGCAGTCTGCTTCCAAATCGCCCACGGCTGTGTTTCGAACGCGGTATATGGGATTGCAAAATCCATAGTAAACCCTAAGCCACAGTGCCGGCTTCTGTGATAGTAGCAATGTCACAATTGGATACAGATTTTATCATTTCGTTGTTATCTTGTCAGGACCTGCAGCCTTTCCTTGTTTCATCTTTTAATAGCCTTCTCTATTTCAGCCCTTAATATGTTTGGTCCATCTTGCGTGTTATAAAGAGTTGGTTTATTGCCCATGTTGGCCCAAAATAAATAAATGTAAATATCACAGACTTCGAATATTTTGGCTCCATAATTAACAAACAGATTAGATAACTGTTCCAAAAAGACGGGTTGACCATTTCAGTGTAGAGGTTGAACTGTATTAACTGATTCTTGTCTTGTCTTTCCTCTCGCGCCTAAGTTGACGCATAGGGCAGTAGTCGTGGCTCTCTATGTTTGTGCGTTAAACATTTGGAGCCAGAAATCTGATTCTGTAACAGTTGGGAGTTTTATGATGGTGGATTGTCAAGCCGCCGATCAACCGTCTTTAGTCGAGTTAGAAGAAGACATGTCCTACCAACTTGACCCAAGTCGGAAACTCTGTAATATAGTGACTCTTTACAAAACAAATGGTAGCCTAGAGTCTCGAGCAGTGACTCTTTGCACAACAAAAGGTAGCCTAGAGTAATACACTGCAACAATTAACTGATTCAGCGCCAAGCAAACAGTAGGTATGGACCAAACATCGTACACAATCAAACCAACAAGCATTATAATGGGAATTCCCGTTTACTGAGCACTGAAACTGGAAGATGCCACGAAACAAAATAAATAACATGATGACCCTAGTATGGCGATATATCGCCCTTCTGTCCAAAAGGGAGTTCACATTAGGCGATATAGTATACCTGGGCACTGAATCAACCGAGAGCCACCACCAGCAAACAATTAAAGTAAATATTTTTGAGGACACACATCTTTCCTTTCACAACGTACGGATGTGAGTCACGAGGTTTTTTTTTAAGTTTTAGTTTTAGTCGTTGGATCAACATCACGGCACACAGTTTAACCCATAAGTGCTCCGTTTTCCTCCTAACTCAAACTTGAGGATCCTGAAATGCTTTGGGTAGATTTTTAACTCGAAATTTTGCCCGGGCAGCGCCGTTAGGCTACTCTTTTTCGATTTCCAACTGCCAAGGGATTTTTTACGTGCGCAACAATACACACGGGCGTCCGATCTCACTACCCAGAGACCAGGGGAAATTACTGGAAGTCCAGGTGGATTCTTTAAATAAATCCTGGTCCTCACCGGGGCCTGAACCCTGGACTTCCAGCACTCGAGGCGGACACCATACCTCGAGACCACTCAGCCCCTTCTGTGCCAAACAATAAGTAGGTTTGGACCACACAGAAATAAATAGCGAAAAATAGGAAGTCGAGGTGTGTCACAGTTATATCTTTAAAGTTGTTAGCAGACGTGTCGTAGTATATATTAAATTAAAGTGTGTTGCGTGGGGGAGAACTACTCTATTGGTATTTTAACTATAGCTTGATTTATAAGCCTATGGCAGTTAAGGGAAGTTCGAATAGGACGATTTATCATCCTTTGGCATTTAATCAGTTAAAGTAGAAAATCTGCGTGTTTGCAATCAACATCAGGTTGATTTTCTAAGCAATTTTACGTCAATTAGTTTGCCGTTGATTTCGTTTAGGTCTAACTGACCGGTATAGGGAATGAACTTACTACCCGCCCTCAGTGCACAGGACGTTTAAGAGCGGGCGCTTTTCGTCCACGCTGACTTCTGGACAAATGTTGTTTGTTCATCAAGAATGATGACGACCATTCATTTCATCCAGTGGGGTTGAAAGTATGGAGCCGTTAGTTCTAAGATGGCTGATAAGGCCTATTTTGGCTCGAAATGTTCTTTGACAGTGTGGACAAAGAAAGCTTGACGTTTCTGGAGGAGGTTTTCCTGCAATGGTTTTTCTGTCCTGCATTTTCTTTACAGCTCTTGCAGTCCTGGTTGCCACACACGTGACTGCACCCTTGCATAATGATGCACGCCACGAATTTAGGTCTCTGGCTGCAGTCTCCCAGGTGTCATTATGAATTCCAAAAGCATTCAGTGAGATTTTCAAAGTGTCTTTAAAGCGTTTCCTCTTTCCGCCTTGGGGGCGTTTACCACAACGCAACTCGCTGTAAAAAAATTCGTTTAGGGAGCCTGTGATCTGGCATGCGAGTTAAATGACCAGCCCAGCGAATCTGATTCTTCATTAGTAGAGTGTAGATACTGGGCATGGACGCTCTTTCTAGAACTTCAGTGTCTGGGATCGTGTCTTGCCATTTAATCTTCAATAGCTTCCTACGGCAGACTGTGTGGAAGTGGTTTAATTTCCTAGCGTGTCGCTGATAAACAGTCCAGGTTTCACAAGTATATAGCAGTGTGGATAATACATCTGCTTTGTAGACTTTCAGCTTTGTTTGCAGGCTTATTCCATTTCTGTCCCATACATTCATGTACAGTCTGCCAAAGGCCGCGCTGGCCTTGGAGATTCTTGCATTCACTTCGTCATCAATTGAGGCAGCTTGTGACACGGTACTGCCAAGATAGGTGAATTTGTCCACAACACTTAGTCTATGACCATTCACTTTGATATTCGGTACAGTGTGATTAATCCCTGGAGCTGGCTGGTACATAACTACAGTCTTCTCCAAGTTGATATTGAGCCCAAAGTTGGCACAGGCATGCGAGAAAGCTGAAACATTGTGTTGCATGTCTGCCTCTGAGTTGGCATATAGAGCGCAATCATCAGCAAACAGGAGCTCTATAACGGTGTCGCTGTTAATTTTTGTTTTAGCTTTCAGCCTTCTGAGATTGAATAACTTTCCATCCATACGGTAGTTGATGTCTATTCCAATGTCCTTGTTCTCGAAGGCATTCGTCAACATGGCTGAAAACATGAGGCTGAACAGTGTTGGAGCCATGACACATCCTTGCTTCACCCCATTGGTGACAGGAAAGGGCTCAGGCAGTTCACCATTTTCCTGTACTCTTGCCTGCATACCACCATGAAATAGCTGCACTATTTGGACAAACTTTCGTGGACAGCCATATTTTGTCATAATCGTCCACAGTCCTTCTCTGCTGACTGTATCAAAAGCCTTGGTAAGATCAATGAAAGTCGAAAACATTTCGCAGTTCTGTTCCTGACATTTCTCTTGCAGCTGCCTTGCAGCAAAAATCATGTCAACAGTTCCTCGTTCTTTTCTGATGCCACATTGACTCTCAGGAAGAAGACCTTGATCGTGATGGGCCGTGAGGCGATTAAGAAGAATTTTGGCGAGTATCTTCCATGCAATTGAAAGCAAGGAGATGCCTCGGTAGTTGTCACAGGATTGGCGGTTTCCTTTACGTTTGTAAAGGTGGACTATTGACGCGTCCTTGAAATCTTGTGGCATGGTCTCGTTCACCCATATGTTTGTAAAGACTTGGTGAAGCTGCTCTGTTAGGACCGGCCCACCTGCCTTGAATATCTCTGCTGGGATGGAGTCAGGACCAGGTGCCTTGCCGCTGGAGAGTTTCTGGATGGCTTTGTTTACTTCCACTACGGTTGGCAGGTCATCAAGTGTATCATTAGTGGGAACTTGAGGAAGGCAGTTGATGGTTTCATCATCGAAGAAGGACAAATAGTAAACAAGCAACAACAAAAATATTCTAGAAGTTTTGGAGATATGGTTTTATAGAAGAATCCTGAAAATTCCATGGATGTCCAAATTAGTAATCTAAACACTCTGAGGGAGGCTAAATCAAATCAAATCAAATCAAATTTATTTTAAAAGGGTCACAAATTGGGCACGCAGGCCCGTCTTACATTCGGCCCTTCCAATCACTCATCTTTCGTCCATCAAGAGCATTATACATTCACATAGGAAGGAAAAAAAACATTGTGAAATGAACGTTGTAAACATAAACAAGGCAAATTACCATGTTATGAGGCCCATCTACCCACACATCACTACACCCACACATCACCCCATCCACACACACACCCCCACCCACACACACCCAGGGACACATATATACCCCACCAACCGACCCAACCACCTCCCGCACAACCCCCACCCACACACACTGCCCTCACCTGTTCCCCCAACTGAAACACTCTCCAGACACACAAACATCCCCTACCAACCAACACATCCCGCGCCCACCCACATACACATCCTAACCCACACAACCATCCCCCACCCACACATCCTCTCCCCACCTACACCTCCAACCACCCATCCCAAAACCACACCTCCATCGACCACATATTCCCCACCCACGCACACACATCCTCCACCAACCCACACATTGCACATCCACTTACACATCCCCAAACCATACACACACACAACCCCACCAATTGACATCTCCCTACCCCCCCCCCCCCACACACACACACACACACATCTCCCTAGCCACCTATACATCCCCAATCCACTCATACACCCAACCATCCACACATACATCCTCCACCCACCCAAACATGCCCTAACCCACATCTCACCACACAATACTCCTATCCCACGCACCACACACACATACATATCCCTCACCCACACATCCCAGACCCACATACCATCACACATCCCCCACCTACACACAAACACTAAGACACAAACACTAAGACACGAAGACCACGTACTACAAACATAAGAAAGAGGCATGCATATTTAATATTTAATAATAATATGATATTATTTGGCAACATTATGTGATGATAAAACCTAGATCACATTCTGGCTGCTGGTAAGATTTGTGGAAAGATAGAAGAAAACAGCGGCAAAAGATTCTTGACAGTACTGTGTAAAGGCATCGGAGGTTGTTTGTTAGCGCATGAATTAATACCAGCCGCTGGTGATCGCAAGATTCGGAGAAGCATGATCGCTTAGGTCAGTTGACAGCGCACTTGATGATGATTGAAAAGTTGCCGGCATAGAACCAAGAGACATCACTCTCATCAACACAGGAACCTGTGACCTGCCCCGCATCTGTGCAATGTTGTGTGTTGACAGTCATCCAAAGATTCAGTTTCAAACATCGTGAGAGATGCATTTAAAACTTAGTTTTCATTCTTGGCAAGAAATTGAATATTTGCGTAGAACCTATGGACGCTGATATTCATATTAAAGTTTAATAAACATCTTCTGCGATGTACACCGACGTTCTGCTTCAGTGCTGACTGAGAGAGACTGCGACTGCTGGCTACACTAAGAACACCCTCTTCTTTCTACATCCGAACATTGAAAATGAATACAGCAATTGAATTAATTCATTTAATCTGTACCTAGAAAAGCAACCTGGTGTTGGAATTGATCGCAAAACGTCCTGTAAAGGACTTGCAACATTTTTGCACTATAAAGTATAAACTTTACCATGGAGCATGTACAGCAGGAGATAGATTTATGATCATCAAAAGCAGTGCCAGTCCACGAAGATATAATCCCCATTTAACACTCTTGGGGTGGGGGATCTTGTGTCATGCCTTTCTTCTGTTGATTGTGAAACCATACTCTGTAAAAAAATGCTTTACGACGTGTTCACATCTGATACCAAGCATAGCATTATTTTTCTGCCATATGTGCCTTGCAGACCTCCAAACTGCCCTCAAGAAGGTGCATGATTCCTTTAGATCTGGTTCCTCTCAAGACACCTTTTGCCTGGTCAGGGAGTAAGCCACCTTCCTTTCATATATCGTTTAGCTTCTGTCACAGCCTCCGCAGCTGAAGTTCACAATACCACAATGAATGCCTTTGCCACCATGTTATCTCCTACGTACCTTGTCCACAGCTAGACCAGCTGCATTTCTGCATATGATGAGGAGAAGCCAGCACTTTCCCCAGGCCATTATCTGAATATTTGTAGGCTAGCTCCTCTCTCTCTCTCCTTTATTTCTCCTGGAATAAGCAGCCAATGTGTAGCTTCTTGCTCTATCATCTACAATAGCCACCTTGGCTTGGCTGTGATGGTAGGACTGTAGAGAACATTTCTTGAGCAAAGTGTCCTCCACTTATCTTGACTATGGTGATCACTGCAGTTTAAGGTGTCCTCCACTTATCTTGACTATGGTGACCACTGCAGTGTAAAGTGTCCTCCACTTATCTTGACTATGGTGACCACTGCAGTGTAAAGTGTCCTCCACTTATCTTGACTATGGTGATCACTGCAGTGTAAAGTGTCCTCCACTTATCTTGACTATGGTGACCACTGCAGTGTAAAGTGTCCTCCACTTATCTTGACTATGGTGACCACTGCAGTGTAAAGTGTCCTCCACTTATCTTGACTATGGTGACCACTGCAGTGTAAAGTGTCCTCCACTTATCTTGACTATGGTAACCACTGCAGTGTAAAGTGTCCTCCACTTATCTTGACTATGGTGATCACTGCAGTGTAAAGTGTCCTCCACTTATCTTGACTATGGTGACCACTGCGGTATAAAATGTCCTCTACTTATCAATGTCCGTGACTAAGGTACATATCTTTACTTTATAGGATGGCTGGTTGGGTCGGTGCGAGGCAGCAACAATTTCCTTTTGTTGTTGACTGACCTGTGAGATCTGACTAGTCTGTGCTCTGAAGGCAAAGACATGGGCCATTTACTACATTAATTTGTTCTGCTTTTTGTGGATGATCCATAACCAGCACAAGGTTTTGTTTTCTTGTAGACTTAATTTTTAATTGTCATTGGATAAGAAATTTATTTGAACTGTTAATTCTGTCTGTCAAAAGACACTGGAAATAAACCATTCTTCTGAATTTTAAAAATATTTTTTAAAAATTAATATTTCAAAACACTGTTTGAATAATGATGACACAAATAATATATTGCATGATTTATTGTTGGAAAATAGGTCCTGTACACAAACAAAACCCAGTGTTAGCCAACAACTGCAATAAAAAATGAAACACTTTAGAATGTCACCAACACTGAATACTTTGGCTCCACAATTAACAACAATGGCAACTGTTTACAATAAATAAGTCAGTAGGAGACTGGCCATAGCAATGCAGAGGTTAAATAGCATGAATACCATGCAGAAGAACATCTAGAACCTATGATACAAAACCAGCAAACAAATACAACATCCAATTTTGACAGTATGCATCTTTCATGTGGCAAGACACAAATTTGTATCATGGACCATTTCACAAACACTACAAAAGAAAATCAAGGCTTTTGAACTGAAAGGTTAGAGAAGAACCCTTAGAATACAATGGGCCAGGAAGGAAAACAATTCTGACATTTTACAAGATCAGAACTTTAAAGAAATTTGCTCATAAAAGGCATCATTTATCAGAAATGAAACACTTTGACCACATCAAATATCACAATGGTTTAGAAAGACAAGTAATGGAAAATGTGTTTCCTGGAAGATGGAGGAGAATCTGACCAACATGGCCGACACAGGACATGAAGGAGAATCTGACCAACATGGCCGACACAGGACATGAAGGAGAATCTGACCAACATGGTGGACACAGAACATGAGAGATGTCCTAAGTATGAAAATATGAGGCACCAACATGGTGGTTGTCACAGGACATTAGAGATACCCTAAGTGTGAACACATGAGGCAGAGACTGACCAACATGGCGGACACAGGACATTAGAGATGTCCTAAGCATGAAAACATGAGGCAGAGAATGACCAACATGGCGGACACAGGACATTAGAGATTTCCTAAGTATGAACACATGAGGCAGAGACTGACCAACATGGTGGACACAGGACATGAGAGATGCCCAAAGCGTGAACACATGAGGCAGAGACTAACCAACATGGTGGACACAGGACTTTATAGATCCCTAAGCATGAAAACAGGAGGCAGAGACTGACTAACATGGTGGACACAGGACATTAGAGATGCCATAAGTATGAAAACATGAGGCAGAGAATGACCAACATGGTGGACACAGGACATTAGAGATGCCCAAAGCGTGAACACATGAGGCAGAGACTAACCAACATGGTGGACACAGGACTTTATAGATGCCCTAAGCATGAAAACATGAGGCAGAGACTGACTAACATGGTGGACACAGGACATTAGAGATGACCTGAGCATGAAAACATGAGGCAGAGACTGACTAACATGGTGGACACAGGACATTAGAGATGACCTGAGCATGAAAACATGAGGCAGAGACTGACTAACATGGTGGACACAGGACATTAGAGATGCCCTAAGCATGAACATATGAGGCAGAGACTAACCAACATGGTGGACACAGGACTTTATAGATCCCTAAGCATGAAAACATGAGGCAGAGACTGACTAACATGGTGGACACAGGACATTAGAGATGCCCAAAGTATGAACACATGAGGCAGAGAATGACCAACATGGTGGACACAGGACATGAGAGATGCCCAAAGCGTGAACACATGAGGCAGAGACTAACCAACATGGTGGACACAGGACTTTATAGATGCCCTAAGCATGAACACATGAGGCAGAGACTGACCAACATGGCGGATACAGGACATTGGAGACGCTCTAAGCATGAAAACATGAGGCAGAGGATTGTTGAAATTAACCCAGGTTGCCATAGCCTAAAATGGGTCCCGGGACATGTCTTTGGAGTTAAAGGCAGCTGATTTACCACATCACCCACCAAGTGCTGATTTTTAAATTTTTTTTTTTGTTCGCATATCCTTTACAGGACATCGATGTCAACATCAGCATCATTCAGCTGATTGTTAATTTCTTGGCAAGATTATGCTCAGTAGTTTGCCATTGCTTTCTGAGCGACCGGCTCACATACCCCATAAGCTACCGACGCAGAGAGAACCGCTACCAATTCTCGACCTCACGTTACTCACGAGAGTATACGAGATTATGGAGAAAGGCGTGTAAACTTTAGACCAGGGAGACCGGCAAATGCTGATTGGTCTATAGAAATATGGGTTGAGTTGAGTTGAGTTGAGCTAAGAACCAACATCACTGCACTCTGGACATTCCCACACACACTCCGGTCCCTCGTTCAACAGCCAGTGAAGAGTCATACTGCTAAACGTTCCCACCACTATCTGATTGAAATTTCTCCTGGTCTTCCCTTTCATTTTTGAGATTCTTCCAGAACCCTTGCCGGTCCCCCGCAATATCATTCTTTCTACATATGGGTTCTCAATCTGTTCCCCTGCCTTCTCCACCTGGTCTTACAGGCACTCGACCACCTCTCCTTTGTCTGTAGGTAATCTACCACCAGGAGGTGCATTCCCTGCCAACCTATCAGCCTGTTCATTCCCCCACACTCCCATATGGCCAGGCAAAAAATCCATTCTCACATTCTATGACCTCTGAAGCAAGGATAACCATTCCTTTTTCCACCTTACTAAGCATACTCCTTGAGTCCGTAATGAATGCAATGTGTATTGCAGTGGTCTGCTGTAACCAACGGAATGCCACTGTTACTGCTTCCACCTCAATTCTCATGCTGGAGGTTGTAGTCTCATAATTCAGAGGCTCCTTTTTCAAGTATCGTCCATTAGCCTTCGCGATGAAACCCCAACCACTATGTCTGTTTCTCACTACTG
Source organism: Cepaea nemoralis (assembly GCA_014155875.1). Lineage (NCBI taxonomy): Eukaryota > Metazoa > Mollusca > Gastropoda > Stylommatophora > Helicidae > Cepaea > Cepaea nemoralis. The sequence goes on along the minus strand of JACEFZ010024215.1, from coordinate 268,848 downwards.
ACCCATCGGTGTAGATCACCATGTAAATAACAAATACGGGTATGTCACCATCTGCCTAATGCACTTTAAAGCATGTAAAAGGGCCCTTTAACTTTTTATATTGAAAGTGACCAACTGCAATGGAATTACTACCCGATGATGCTTATGAGTCAAGTTATGAGATTGGATCAGTATGATCACATACACAACAATCAATATTATTACCTCATTAAAATCTCAGTGTTAGTTCTCAGTAGAGATACTAATAGCATCTTACTAGGTTTTTTAAATTGATGAATATTGCATAATTAATAGAACATGAGCACTAAAGACCACCACCAAAGACCAAAGATTCAGCCTGAACCAGATCAAGTCTGCATGCCCGTGATGTCACTGGCAGTTCTTCTACTGGCTGCTTCGACTTTAATTGTGACACTTTTGCTCATAAACTGGTTTTACAGGTCACTAAAAATCAATAAAAAGAATTCTGACCTATATGTTCTTATAACAGGATGTGATACAGGTATGTCCTGTTTATATTTAAAAAAAAATTTAATTAGGGAGAAAATAATCCACATCATAACACATAAATGTACATTTATAGACAGATGAAGTGAGGCAGTGGCTGGCAGCGTTGCCCGCCAAGCCAGAGGTCGTGTGTTTGAATATCATTGAGGTGGATTTTATATTGATTTGGGCTCTCAGGTCAACCAAGCCTACATTTGGGTACCAGAAAATGTTATTGAAAGTAAAAGTGGCTGGCTTGATATTGAACACATCTCTCATAGATTATTGATTGCTATACAAAAATATGAAAATTATGGGCTAGCACCATACTCCCAATATGTCCCAAGGGATGTAGTAAGGGTTGTTTACTTTTATTTTTTTAAACCACATATTCAATTAACCTTTTGGCATGTTAATAGTGTCCTTCACTTCACTTTACATTCAATTTCACTTCACCATCATTTCACTTCACCATCATTTCACTTCACCATCATGTCACTTTCATTTTCATTTCACCTTCACTTCACTTTTACTTCATCTTCACTTCAGTTTTATTTCACCTTCACTTCGCTTTTATTACACCTTCACTTCACTTTTATTACACCTTCACTTCACTTTTATAACACAATCACTTCACTTTTATAACACAATCACTTCACTTTTATAATACCTTCACTTCACTTTTATTACACCTTCACTTCACTTTTATTACACCTTCACTTTTATTACACCTTCACTTCACTTTTATTACACCTTCACTTCACTTTTATTACACCTTCACTTTTATTACACCTTCACTTCACTTTTATTACACCTTCACTTCACTTTCACTTCACCTTCACTTGACTTTCACTTCATACATTTAAAGTTAAGCTCAGATTGTATTTCTATTTGTTCTAGATGCAGTTCCTGTCATTAAACTTGAATTTGTTCCTGTCTGAGAAACTTGCTATGTTTACTGATGATAAATTGCTATATTAACTCTTTGACTCAGGCTGTTATTACATAATGAAGGAAGAAAGAAAGTTAGTTGCATACCCTTTACAGGACGTTACAGTCATCCTCAGCATGTTTGCTGTTTGTGATCTCTTGGCAAGTTTACGTTCAGTAGTTTGCCATTGCTTTCTGAACGACCAGCACTCATACCATTTTCATAAAAACACCAACACAAGGCTGTCTGCTGCCAAATCGGCTGCAGTTGTGTTTCGAACGTGGTATGGGGGATTACGAACTGAGTCCGTAATCTCTTCGCCACGGAGCCAGCTAGGAAGAAAGGGTTCAATTAAGATGTCCAATGTCATGTGAAACTCTCCTGTGGACAGGATCAATAAAGACAAACACAACATTTAGCCTGTGGTACTGAAAATGAAAAGATAAGGAGTAAAGGAGTTTGTTTGCATGCTGTTGAGGATATGGTGGGACTAACTGGGAAGGACACACCTGATGTCTTATCTAACTGGTAGCAGCATAGAGAAGTTCAGCAGCCAGCAGTCATATTGTGGAGCAGAATTATCATCTCCTGCCAATACACCACTCAATGAAAGCCCACAAAAATATAGACATGGAGAGCAGGCCAGACTTGCCCCAGCAACTCCAAAGGCACAATGTCTAAAAGGTGGTTAAAAGTATGAAGGACGACTTCATCGCACTGGGCTCACATGATTCTCTCCACTCTCTCTCTCTCTCTCTCTCTCTCTCTCTCTCTCTCTCTCTCTCTCTCTCTCTCTCTCTCTCTCTCTCTCTCTCTTTCTTTCTCTCTTTTGTTCTCTTTCTTTCTCTTTCTCTCTCTCTTCCATTTTCTTTTTTGCTTTCTCTCTCAGTTTCAATAAGACCAAACTAATCCACAAAATATTCATTCAGTAGCATGCCCCTTGCAGAACCTTGACCCATAGCAACCGTCTAGAAAACTTCATGTCTCGCGTCCGATACACCTATCTGGAGAGCATCCACCACATCCTGCATCCATCTTCTCTTTGGCCTTCCTCTTCCTCTCTTCCCAGGCATATACCCCTCCATTACTGTTCTCGCCAAACTTTCATGATGTTTCAAGTGACCAGAATATTTCAATTTTCTTTGTTTTATTGTCTTCAGTATCCAACCTTCATCAATATTCAGATATTGTCATATGGATGCATTTGTTCTTTTCTGTATCCAAGATATTTTTAGAACCCATCAATAACATTTATATTCCAAGGCATTTATGTGCTGTTCAACTTATTTAGTAAGTGTCCAAGTCTCACAGCTGTATGTTGCAATGGGAAAGATGCTTGCTTTTAAAAATCAAATTTTTGTAGTTCTATTTTTCCCCCCCCTCCACAATTTATTCAGTTGTTTTAGTTTTTGAAGTGCAATAGATATTCATCTTTTAATTTCTTTCATTGTGTCACAATTGTTGGTAATTAATTACCCAAGATATTCAAAATTTTCCACCACCTCCAATTTTTCCTCATTAACATATATTTCTTTCTCTACAATAGTTTTATCTGTATGCATTATCTTTGTTTTTGCTATGTTAAGATATAGGTTGTGATTTTCGCTATATTCTTTTGGTTTGAGTTTATTATTTGTTCTATTATACCATTCTGTGATGTGTGATAGAGCATTCTTATGAGTTGTATTACATGTGATGGAAAGCCAGATGTCATGGTTGTTAGGGTTTCTTGGCAAGTTTTGCTGAAGGTAGTTTGCCGTTGCTTTCCTTCTGGGCAGTGACTGTACAAATCGGTGGCCATAGCCATTGTCTCTACTGATGAGATCATCTGCCTATCACCGCAGAGTGCAGACCATAACCAACAACAATCTGTCGGCTGCTCTTACACGTCATCCACTACCTGCTTGCATGGCTACATGTAACTGTGATTTGGGGGGGGGGGGGGCTAAACGGGTGCTCCACCTTGCTCAAGGGTGTCCCGTAGACTAACGGAGGAAAGGAGGCGTCCTTTGATAGTGGATACTCCTACCCCGCTAAAATATCTCATAGTGTTCCAAATTACTCCTTCTTCTTCCTCCCTTCTTCTTCTTCTTCTTCTTCTTCTTCTTCTTCTTCTTCTTCTTCTTCTTCTTCTTCTTCTTCTTCTTCTTCTTCTTCTTCTTCTTCTTCTTCTTCTTCTTCTGTCCTTTGTCTCTGATGGGGCATAGACATGTCTAGTTATATTGTCCTCATGTTTTCTCATTGAGCATCCTAGCCAGTACCAGCTTCTTTTCTGCACCTGTTGATTAACTGGAATTTGTTTAGTTCTCTCCATAAGCTCTATACTGGTGATTTATACCATTTCAGTCTCACTATTCAGTGAAGGCACCAGTTAGTCAATCTTTATAGTTTATTAGTAATTCTGTTAGAATTCTCCATTTTTCTGACCCTTAAGTGGCAAATTACCCATAGTCATTTTTTAAAATACAATGCAAGACATTGCCTAAACGTACTACATATCCCAAGCCGAGGCAAAATTTATACAAAACAAGCTCATCTGTGAAACACCCTTCCCAAGCTTAGGCTAAATTTACGCAAAAAAATCTCAGCTGTGAAACCCTCTTCCCCAAGCCGGGGCTAAATTAATACAAACCTAGCTTAGCCTATTCTGCAGGTCAGCTGTGATACATTTTACCACAGCACATTAAAAACACCACCAACCCTCCCTATACAAACTGTAGTGAAGTGTTATAATACTATCTCACAGTAGACTGCGTTCCCCCTTCAACAAATTAAAACATCCTAGTATGTTACGTTAAGCATCCGTGTTATACTGTATTTCCCCATATCCTTACTACAACTACCATAATAATAATTAGTATTTGTTAGTCATGTAGTAATGAATGTTTGCACATTCCCATGCATTTATAATGCATATATTATTGTTGTTGCTCAAAAATAATAAGTGATGTATGAATTAAATAGCATATGATGGAAGAGACACAAGAAGGGTAGAATGTCAAACAGGCCTATGTGCCCAGTTCTTAACTTTAAAAAAAATTAAGTACATTCATTTTCTCTCTCTCTCTCTCACCCGCTCCCTCTCTTTCCCACCCTCTCCCTAATATCTGAGGCTTTTTCTTTTTCACAGCTCTATTTAGAATCTTGAGAGGAGCTTGATAAGCCGAAGCACTGAGAATTAGTATGATTTCATGAAGCAACATGACTGCATTCAAGACATTCCCACATGAGCTGTATCCCCTTCTTCAGTCGCCAACAAACATTTCCCATGCTGATGGTTCCTATGGCAGCCTGATTGAATGTCTGTTTGCATTTTCCCGTATATATTGAGTGTCATCCACACCTCTGCTCACTCCCCACTCCCCCTGTGTGTTGAGTGTCATCCACACCTCTGCTCACTCCCCCTGTGTGTTGAGTGTCATCCACACCTCTGCTCACTTCCCCTATGTGTTGAGTGTCATCCACACCTCTGCTCACTCCCCACTCCCCCTGTGTGTTGAGTGTCATCCACATCTCTGCTCACTCCCCCTGTGTGTTGAGTGTCATCCACACCTCTGCTCACTCCCCCTATGTGTTGAGTGTCATCCACACCTCTGCTCACTCCCCCTGTGTGTTGAGTGCCATCCACACCTCTGCTCACTCCCCCTGTGTGTTGAGTGTCATCCACACCTCTGCTCACTCCCCCTATGTGTTGAGTGTCATCCACACCTCTGCTCACTCCCCACTCCCCCTGTGTGTTGAGTGTCATCCACATCTCTGCTCACTCCCCCTGTGTGTTGAGTGTCATCCACACCTCTGCTCACTCCCCCTATGTGTTGAGTGTCATCCACACCTCTGCTCACTCCCCCTGTGTGTTGAGTGTCATCCACACCTCTGCTCACTCCCCCTATGTGTTGAGTGTCATCCACACCTCTGCTCACTCCCCCTGTGTGTTGAGTGTCAACCACACCTCTGCTCACTCCCCCTGTGTGTTGAGTGTCATCCACACCTCTGCTCACTCCCCCTATGTGTTGAGTGTCATCCACACCTCTGCTCAATCCCCACTCCCCCTGTGTGTTGAGTGTCATCCACATCTCTGCTCACTCCCCCTGTGTGTTGAGTGTCATCCACACCTCTGCTCACTCCCCCTATGTGTTGAGTGTCATCCACACCTCTGCTCACTTCCCCTGTGTGTTGAGTGTCATCCACACCTCTGCTCACTCCCCCTATGTGTTGAGTGTCATCCACACCTCTGCTCACTCCCCCTATGTGTTGAGTGTCATCCACACCTCTGCTCACTCCCCCTATGTGTTGAGTGTCATCCACACCTCTGCTCACTCCCCCTGTGTGTTGAGTGTCATCCACACCTCTGCTCACTCCCCACTCCCCCTATGTGTTGAGTGTCATCCACACCTCTGCTCACTCCCCACTCCCCCTGTGTGTTGAGTGTCATCCACACCTCTGCTCACTCCCCCTGTGTGTTGAGTGTCATCCACACCTCTGCTCACTCCCCCTGTGTGTTGAGTGGCATCCACACCTCTGCTCACTCCTCCTGTGTGTTGAGTGTCATCCACACCTCTGCTCACTCCCCCTGTGTGTTGAGTGTCATCCACACCTCTGCTCACTCCCCCTATGTGTTGAGTGTCATCCACACCTCTGCTCACTCCCCACTCCCCCTGTGTGTTGAGTGTCATCCACATCTCTGCTCACTCCCCCTGTGTGTTGAGTGTCATCCACACCTCTGCTCACTCCCCCTATGTGTTGTCATCCACACCTCTGCTCACTCCCCCTGTGTGTTGAGTGTCATCCACACCTCTGCTCACTCCCCCTGTGTGTTGAGTGTCATCCACACCTCTGCTCACTCCCCCTATGTGTTGAGTGTCATCCACACCTCTGCTCACTCCCCACTCCCCCTGTGTGTTGAGTGTCATCCACATCTCTGCTCACTCCACCTGTGTTGAGTGTCATCCACACCTCTGCTCACTCCCCCTATGTGTTGAGTGTCATCCACACCTCTGCTCACTCCCCCTGTGTGTTGAGTGTCATCCACACCTCTGCTCACTCCCCACTCCCCCTATGTGTTGAGTGTCATCCACACCTCTGCTCGCTCCCCCTATGTGTTGAGTGTCATCCACACCTCTGCTCACTCCCCACTCCCCCTATGTGTTGAGTGTCATCCACGCCTCTGCTCACTCCCCCTATGTGTTGAGTGTCATCCACACCTCTGCTCACTCCCCACTCCCCCTACGTGTTGAGTGTCATCCACACCTATGCTCACTCCCCACTACCCCTATGTGTTGAGTGTCATCCACACCTCTGCTCACTCCCAACTCCCCCTGTGTGTTGAGTGTCATCCACACCTCTGCTCACTCCCCACTCCCCCTGTGTGTTGAGTGTCATCCACACCTCTGTTCACTCCCCACTCCCCCTATGTGTTGAGTGTCATCCACACCTCTGCTCACTCCCCACTCCCCCTATGTGTTGAGTGTCATCCACGCCTCTGCTCACTCCCCCTATGTGTTGAGTGTCATCCACACCTCTGCTCACTCCCCACTCCCCCTACGTGTTCAGTGTCATCCACACCTATGCTCACTCCCCACTACCCCTATGTGTTGAGTGTCATCCACACCTCTGCTCACTCCCCACTCCCCCTGTGTGTTGAGTGTCATCCACACCTCTGCTCACTCCCCACCCACCCTATGAGTGTCATCCACACCTCTGCTCACTCCCCACTTCCCCTGTGTGTTGAGTGTCATCCACACCTCTGCTCACTCCCCACTCCCCCTGTATGTTGAGTGTCATCCACACCTCTGCTCACTCCCCACTCCCCCTATGTGTTGAGTGTCATCCACACCTCTGCTCACTCCCCACTCCCCCTATGTGTTGAGTGTCATCCACACCTCTGCTCACTCCCCACTCCCCCTGTGTGTTGAGTGTCATCCACACCTCTGCTCACTCCCCACTCCCCCTGTGTGTTGATTGTCATCCACACCACTGCTCACTCCCCACTCCCCCTATGTGTTGAGTGTCATCCACACCTCTGCTCACTCCCCACTCCCCCTATGTGTTGAGTGTCATCCACGCCTCTGCTCACTCCCCACTACCCCTATGTGTTGAGTGTCATCCACGCCTCTGCTCACTCCCCACTCCCCCTATGTGTTGAGTGTCATCTACGCCTCTGCTCACTCCCACTCCCCCTGTGTTGAGTGTCATCCACACCACTGCTCACTCCCCACTCCCCCTATGTGTTGAGTGTCATCCACACCTCTGCTCACTCCCCACTCCCCCTATGTGTTGAGTGTCATCCACATCTCTGCTCACTCCCCACTCCCCCTATGTGTTGAGTGTCATCCACATCTCTGCTCACTCCCCACTCCCCCTATGTGTTGAGTGTCATCCACATCTCTGCTCACTCCCCACTCCCCCTATGTGTTGAGTGTCATCCACATCTCTGCTCACTCCCTACTCCCCCTATGTGTTGAGGGGCATCCACACCACTGCTCACTACCCACTAAATCTGCCTCTCCATACGTGAATCATCTGTTTTGCTGCATTGTCCACTCATCCCAGAAAGCCTTGACCACATTGGACTTGTCATGAAATAGTTTATTGTCCAAAAGAGTGGCAGCAGCCAGTCTACCTGCTTTATTGCATTACAATGACTGAAATCCAACAGGAGCACACCGTGTTTGCCCCAAAATGCATTCATCATGATTTCCTAAGGGCTGGCTGCTATTTTGAATGTTTTACAGTTGGTAACACTCCATAAAAATTGTAATACCTGTTTGTAAAGCCTCACTACACTTTGTATGTCAATCAATCAATCAATCAGGTGCCGTCTCCACAATGAAGGTTGGCTGCAATGGATCTCCATCACTGTCTGTCTCTCACTTTGATGTTCGTCCATCTCTTGATGTTATCTTCCCACTTGTATCGTTGTCTACTTCTTGCTCGCTTGCCCTAAACCTTGCCTTGCAATATGGTTTTTATAAGAGTATCATGTCTTTTAACATGGCCGAAATATTTCACTTGCCTCCTCTTTATTTCTTTCATCAACTCTCTCTTCGTTCCCAGTTTTTCTAGAACCTCTGCATTTGATTATTTTTGTTTCCAAGAAATATGACATATTCGTCTGTATATCCACATCTCCAGGGCCTCTATGCGACTCTCTAGTTGCTTGTTCAATGTCCAGGCTTCCGTGCCATACAATAGCGTTGAATATACGTAGCATTTGACAATTCTCATTTTTAATGCGTTATTGGCAAGATGTTAATACTAATTTCATGCCGTTGAAAGCTAGTTAGTTAGTTAGTTGAGTTAATTTCAGTTACTAATACGCATTGGCATGTATTTAACAAACACACTAACTGGCATCATTAACATTGCAGGATTTGGAAACAAATGTGCCCAAAGACTGGACAAATTGGGGTTCCATGTATTTGCGGCATGTCTTACAGCAGACAAAGTCCGAGAACTGACAGATTCCAGCTCCCAGAATCTTGTATCCCTGCAGATGGACGTCACAGATGATGCTAGCATATTGGAAGCACTAACAACTGTCAAGAAACATTTGCCACAAGAAAAAGGTCTTGTTCAGAACAATGAATTCTGCTTTATAGTTAACAGAATTATGTATTCTCTTGCTAACTCATTCAGCTTGCAACATATTTTGAAAGATACCAAGGCCTCTCATTGCTTGCTAGCTTGCTTGTGTTCGCTAGCTGTGAACTCCAGCGTGAAGTCCTGTATGTCGGATGAAGACATCCTGTTGTCCAACATCAGTGTGATGTTACACAGGACCTGAGGTTTGCGTGAGTATCCATTGTCCCATGTCTGGCTTATTGGTGTGCAGACTGGTGGTTCCTCGCCGTGCAAGCAGACACTCATACTTCAGAGGAATCAACGATCCTACTGACTTTAGCCAGGACCCCAAAGGGACCTGTTGCCCAGAACGCTCGACGAGGACGCGTCAATAGGTCTTGGCCAGTATAGAACCCAGCCCGGGTGCCTTGGAAACACCTCTGCGTCCCGGCCTTTCATTTATGTGTCAAGTTTTTTTTAACGATTTTAGTCAAACATTTTTGCGGGAAACTGTTATATTAAATTAACTGTATTCATTTGAACACTGGTTCTCCGCCTGTTTGCTGCATCCAAGATGGTGGCTACCTCTAAGAGGGTCACTACATCCAAGAGTGGCTACCTCCAAGAGGGTCACTACATCCAAGAGTGTGCCTACCTCCAAGAGGGTCACTACATCCAAGAGGGTGGCTACCTCTAAGAGGGTCACTACATCCAAGAGGGTGGCTACCTCAAAGAGGGTCACCACATCCAAGAGTGGCTACCTCCAAGAGGGTCACTACATCCAAGAGTGGCTACCTCTAAGAGGGTCACTACATCCAAGAGTGTGGCTACCTCTAAGAGGGTCACTACATCCAAGAGTGTGGCTACCTCTAAGAGGGTCACTACATCCAAGAGCGTGGCTACCTCTAAGAGGGTCACTACATCCGAGAGTGTGGCTACCTCCAAGAGGGTCACTACATCCAAGAGTATGGCTACCTCTAAGAGGGTCACTACATCCAAGAGTGTGGCTACCTCCAAGAGGGTCACTACATCCAAGAGTGGCTACCTTTAAGAGGGTCACTACATCCAAGAGTGTGGCTACCTCTAAGAGGGTCACTACATCCAAGAGTGTGGCTACCTCATAGAGGGTCACTACATCCGAGAGTGTGGCTACCTCCAAGAGGGTCACTACATCCAAGAGTGTGGTTACCTCTAAGAGGGTCACTACATCCAAGAGTGTGGCTACCTCTAAGAGGGCCACCACATCCAAGAGTGTGGCTACCTCCAAGAGGGTCACTACATCCGAGAGTGTGGTTACCTCCAAGAGGGTCACTACATCCGAGAGTGTGGCTACCTCCAAGAGGGTCACTACATCCAAGAGTGTGGCTACCTCCTAGAGGGTCACTACATCCGAGAGTGTGGCTACCTCCAAGAGGGTCACTACATCCGAGAGTGTGGCTACCTCCAAGAGGGTCACTACATCCAAAAGCGTGGCTACCTCTAAGAGGGTCACTACATCCAAGAGTGTGGCTACCTCCAAGAGAGTTGCTACACCCAAGAGGGTTGAACAGTGTTATGTGAGGGGCTGTCAAGGTAAATTTTAGTTACAAATACTTTTAGTTGAAATTTCATGCGCCATCATCATTATCAAGTGCCTTGCCAGCTGCTATGAGTGATCAAGGCCCCACCACAAATTGCTATCTCCGATGGTATGGATCAATTCAAGTCTTGGCTACCTTCCATGCCATGACACAAGACTGTCAAGAAGTTTCTCACTCTGTCTTCCTCTGTCTTTTTGCACATATATGTCCGGTTGTCACAACATGTTCCACTTTTTTGTCTTTTTGATGTGGTCATCAGGAAGATTTAATCATTTTAGTACAACTACATAACAATATTTTACTAGTTGTAATGCACATTTTTCATAATTACAAGGAAATGACTTAAAATCTGCCATCGTATCATTATCATCATGTGCCTTGCCAGAAGGTGCAGACATTCATGTCTCATCAAATCTGGATCCTGGGTGTAATGTATCAATTCTGTTGACAATATTCCTACACGCCACCATCTTAGACCAGCCAGCATCATGTCTCTCGGTCTGCCTCTGCCACTATTGATCTTTCTAGTCATCACAATGTTCTCCAGTGCCTCTCTTCTCATCATATGACCAAGACATAAATTATCAGTGCCCCAGAAGTCAGAGTGGGTTTGCCTGATAGCGAGGGACACAGATAATAAAGAAAAGCTCATTCGCATACACAAATTAGTGGACTAGAAGCAGTAGCACATGTGATGGCTAAACTCAAAACTCAAAGCAAATGAACAAACAAAACACAAATATAACCAAAAACCACAAATACCTGTTTTCTGTTCCTTTATCTTATCTCATCTCATCTCATCTTGTTCCTCTTATACCTTGCGGTGTCGAGGTGAAGTATAAACAGCGGGAGAGTGCCCGCTTATGGGCTTCATGTATCGATATTCCCATGGACTCTGTTATTCCCTGCGTCCATTGTTTACGTGGTCGGCCTCTTCCTCTGTTTCCATCTGGTCTGTACATCATTGCTTGTTTTGGTATACTGTTAGTTGGTAACCTACTTGCATGGCCAAACCATTTGACTTGCTGCCTTCTAATAAAATCTAGTGCAGCTATAACCCCCACTTTAGTCCTGATTTCTTCATTTCTGATCTTATCTCTTCTTGATACGTTGAGTATTCTTCTCAGGAATCTCATTTCTGTTGTTGTGATTTTTCTTTTCTCTTTTTCTGTCATTGTCCAGGTTTGGCATTAGTAACATAGAGTTGTTAGGAAGATTGTGTTGTAAAGTGCTTTCTTAGTAGTTATTGATACATGTTTGTTCTTTAGTATTGGTGCCATTTGTCCAGTGAGTTGGTTTGCCTTATTGCATCTATTTTCAATCTCGTCTTCTGATTTGCCATTTGATATTATACTTCCTAGGTACTTGAAATTCTTTACTTGTTTCAAGGGATGTTCGTTTAGGTGAATCGTTGTTGTTTTATCTTCTTTAGCTATAGTCAATACCTCTGTTTTACTTGTGCTAATTTTCATGTTATGTTCCCTACACATTTCGTTTAGACTATTCATGTGGTCTTGTAATTCAGCTTCTGATTTTGCTATTAGTGCTTGGTCGTCCGCAAACAGGAGTTCTCTAATGGTTAGATTTGCAGATGGTTCTTCTTCTGTGTTCTCGTCGTGCGGTGTTCTCACGGTCTCTGATTGGCTGGTTTCTTTACATATGTTGTCTATATATGTTATAAACAAGAGAGGGGACAGGACACAACCTTGTCGTACTCCAGATCTTATGGTGAAGGGTTCTGAGTGTACTCCAATTGCTCTCTCTATGCATTCACTGTTGTATAAATTTCTGCATAGGATGGTTAGATGTGTACTCACTCCATATTGTTTAAGGATTTTCCAACGCTTGTTTCTATCTACTTTATCGAATGCCTTTTCTTGGTCGACAAAGGTTAAGTAGAGTGTTTCATTGAATTCGATTGATTTTTCTATAAGTTGTCTAAGAGCAAAAATGGCATCTGTGCTTCCTTTGTTTTTCCTAAATCCAAGTTATGTTTCACTTAGCTGGGGTTCTGTAATAGTTTGTAGTCTTTTCTATTCATTTATAATGGCAGATATTTAAAAATATTAAGTCTGCAGTGTTTATACATATTATATTAATTTATATTATTGCTGTGGCAGGTTTACAGCACTATCTGACCCAAGCAACTCACAGTGTGCTATTGGGCTATTCTTCATGTGTACCAGTCAGCTTGTTGTGTGTTATTGGGCTATTCTTCATGTGTACCAGTCAGCGTATTGTGTGTTATTGTGCTTCTTATGTTATTCAGAGGATACTTAAGATTATAACAACATACATATTTTTTTTCGAATTATAAAAAAAACATGAAATTGGTGTAACTGCAGTAAAGCTCTGGAATTGTAAACAATTGGGAAACATAAAGTGTAGGTCTACAGGCTTGTTGAATGTTCTTTACAGGACCTTATGACCAACCCTAGGTTGATTTTCTAGGGATTGAATTACCTACCTTGCCACGGTTGCACTGGATGTTTAAGAGCAGCCGTTCTTATCCTCGACAGATCAGTTTTACAATATTCATCATGTGGCAGGTTCTTTGCAGAATCTTGCTGTCAAAGCAGCCCACATAAAAGTTTAAAATTAGTTGGCAGTTTTCCTGTCACATGCACTCTAATGCTCACAGCATCTGCAGTGCCTTGTGTCCATCTTCATGCTAGCTGATTTAATAAATGTACAGTTTTACAGTAATTTAAAAATTGCAATTATGAAAGAACAGGAAATTGGTGCACAAACTTCAGCAGTAAACAGTAACATGAAACAAACCACAACAACAACACAAAATAACAGAACTTACACTAAGAACTATCTTATCAGTAGAGCCATCTGGCAAATTATCAATTAAATTATTTGGCATCTTATCATAACAACTAACTGGCATCTTATCAGTTAAATTATTGATACAAAAAACTTACAAGAACCTAACAAATTAAACTATGCAAATACTTCTTTAATACATAACATGTATAGTTTGAAATAGGTACGCTAAGCATGACAGTCTTTATATAAAATATCACAAGGATGACTCAGTTTATCCTTGAAAGGGTTAATTTTGTTAAATCATTGTTTACGCAGGCTTATGGGCTGTCATAAATAATGCTGGAATTGTGGGGACAACTGCTGGTTGTGAGTGGCTGAAGAAGTCTGATTACCAGGTAAGTGATTACATAATGATTATCAACAGATCACTGTGGTCAACATCATGCATTAAATTGTCTTTGATAGTTATAAGTGAACTATTTCAGCTGATAATTAGTGAATCAAACAGTTTTACTAACTTTGGAGAACTTTAAAATGATTTTAAAACAGCTTCTGTGTCTGGTGAGAGAAGCGATACTGTAGTGATTAGAGCACTTGCCTGTTAAGACAGCAGTCTTGGTTCAATCCCCAGCAGAGGCAGGATGATTTTTTCTGAAAAGTACAACTCTGGTGTCGACCCAGCCTCTTTATGTGATACCAGACAATTTTTACTTGATTCGGTCAAGTGTTTGAAAAATCAATTATTTGAGATCACTAGGATCTATTGGAACTTAGTAGAAGAAATATGTGTCTCTAATTGAAATCTTTTTAATGCATTGTAATAATATAATTTAAGCTGAACACCAAAGAAAACTCTCATAAACAGCATGTTTCAGAAACTGAAAAACTTGACTCATTAAAATTAAATTACGTTTCACGTTACTTTAATTAAAGTAAATTACGTAATGGCTTAGAGAAAGCAGTGATGGAAGGCATGGTTTCTGGAAGAATAGGCGGGAGTCGACCAGCTGAAGATGGACACAGAACATTGCAGACACCTTGGGCATGAGGGTGCATGAGCCAGGAGAACTGGCAAAATATCAAGAAACTTTTCCGCAGGCTGTGATGAGAGGCCACATGATGATTAATAATAGTCGAAGAGCCAGTGAATATAGTACTAGTGAAAGTTAGTAAGTTGCAAACTGATATGGGGTAACTAATAATGGTAGTTGGTAGTTTTTAAGGTGTCTTTCAGTGGCAGCATCATCAAACTTTATTATTAGCTTAGGTAGCAGACTGCTAGACGGTGCCTGCACAGTGTAGATAAATATAACTGAATGAACCAAATGTTGCAACATCTCTCTCATTATCCGATGAAGCTGAACCAGCTTGGGGATAAATAATGGGATTACCATTATAATCTTAAATCAAAGCATACATCAATGTGACAGGAACATTCTTCTTCACTTTCAGTCAAGAAATACAAGGTTTCACCATCAGCAGGGAAAGCTGGTGTAAAAATTAGGTGTGGCAATTGTCAACTTGATACCCTTATTGTAGGGTAGTAATTAGGTGTGGCTACTGTCTACTTGGTACCCAAAATGTGGTGTAGAAACTAGGTGTGGCTACTGTCAACTTGATACCCAAATTGTGGTATAGAAACTAGGTGTGGCAAGTGTCAACTTGATACCCAAATTGTAGTATAGAAACTAGGTGTGGCTACTGTCAACTTGATACCCAAATTGTGGTATAGAAACTAGGTGTGGCAAGTGTCAACTTGATACCCAAATTGTGGTATAGAAACTAGGTGTGGCAAGTGTCAACTTGATACCCAAATTGTGGTATAGAAACTAGGTGTGGCTACTGTCAACTTGATACCCAAATTGTGGTATAGAAACTAGGTGTGGCTACTGTCAACTTGATACCCAAATTGTGGTATAGAAACTAGGTGTGGCAAGTGTCAACTTGATACCCAAATTGTGGTATAGAAACTAGGTGTGGCTACTGTCAACTTGGTACCCAAAATGTGATGTTTTGTTTGATTTCTATCTTTTGACCTGTCCAACATAACAGTAGCATGGTAGCGCACACTAGGTGTGGCTACTCTTAACATGATCCCCAAAATAAATTAATGCAAATATAACTAGGAAACTCACAAAAGAAAAACACAAACAGATAAGGGATTTGTTTTTATTTCTTTTGTCAAGCTTGTGATAAAGATTTATTGTTTGATACAATTTGTAGATAGCGACTACTTGTAGGTAGACACAACTTGTAGATAGAAAATACTTGTAGATAGATACTACTTGTAGATAGAAAATACTTTTAGGTAGATACTACTTGTAGGTAGAAAATACTTGTAGGTAGATACAACTTATACATAAATACTTGCAGGTAGATACAACTTGTAGATAGAAAATACTTGTAGGTAGATACAACTTGTAGATAGAAAATACTTGTAGGAAGATACTATTTGTAGATAGAAAATACTTGTAGGTAGATACAACTTCAAGATAGAAAATACTTGTAGGTAGATACTACTTGTAGGTAGATAAAACTTGTAGATAGAAAATACTTTTAGGTAGATACTACTTGTAGGTAGAAAATACTTGTAGGTAGATACAAATTGTACATAAATACTTGCAGGTAGATACAACTTGTAGATAGAAAATACTTGTAGGTAGATACTACTTGTAGATAGAAAATACTTGTAGGTAGATACAAATTGTAGATAGAAAATACTTGTAGGTAGATACAACTTCTAGATAGAAAATACTTGTAGGTAGATCAAACTTGTAGATAGAAAATACTTGTAGGTAGATACTACTTGTAGGTAGATACAACTTGTAGATAGAAACTACTTGTAGGTAGATACTACTTTTAGGTAGATACAACTTCTAGATAGAAAATATTTGTAGGTAGATACAACTTGTAGATAGAAAATACTTGTAGGTAGATACAACTTGTAGATAGAAAATACTTGTAGGTAGAAAATACTTGTAGGTAGATCCATTTTGTAGGTAGAAAATACTTGTAGGCACATACTACTTGTAGATAGACAAGACAGATATGTGGTATTAGCACTCCTTTTTTTCTGTCAATGTTGAAAACTTTTTTTTTCCCAAGCTACGTTCACACTCATCATTTCTACTCCATTATATACCCACTGAATGAATGTTCACTTTATTTCTTAACCTCATGGGTTTCCTTTCCATTAAATGACGCATAACATAATCTGAGGTTATCTCCATTGCAAGATTGTGAAGGCATTTCTTATCTTTCTACCCATCCTGTGGTGAGATCCTCACATGTCAGCATGGCTGTAATTTTGTCCTGAATCAATCTTTGTCTCATTATTATGGTGGGGGAGAAAGAGGTGTATGGTCAGATGTTCAACTATTCTGGGTTTTACAAATCTAGCATGGTTCAGTGACTTGACTGATGAAGTGCCATGGGATGCTTAATCATGTTAAGTGACTTTCCTTAACTGCCATGAGCTTATATATCGCAGAAATGTTGTCATTGCAAAATGTTGTCTCATTTAAAATACAGTACTTTTCCCTAAGCAGCCTCCTTTAATTTGGTATATAATACAACTTGTCTGCTCCCATATTAACAACTTTTAAGTCATAACTGTGACACTCCCCTACGTCATATTTTCCACTATCCATTTTTGTTCAGATTCAAACCTACCCATTGTTTGGCACTGAATCTGTTAGAAGTAAAATGTGTACACAGAAAATTTTAAGTTGTATGTTTTATTACATTCTCCATGGTGAAGGAAGTTACCGACTCAGTTCGTAATCCCGCATACCATGTTAGAAACACAGCTGTGGGCGATTTGACAACAGACCACCACCTTACGTTGTTTTTTTTTAATGAAATGGTATGGGTCCCGGTCATTCAGAAAGCAATGGCAAACTACTGAATGTAAACTTGCCCAGAAATGACGAACAGCCAAAAAATGCTGGAGTTGACTGCTATGTCCTATATAGGATATGCAACTAACTTTATTACACATGCTACTATTATGTTTCAGGCTACATTAGATGTCAACTTCCTAGGAATGATGTCCGTAACAAATACTTTTCTACCTCTTGTGAGGAAAGAAAGAGGTCGTATTGTAAACACAGGAAGTACAGTCGGCCGCCTGGCTGTCATACCAGCTTCATACTCAGTGTCGAAGTTTTGTGTGGAGGCATATTCTGATTGCCTCCGTCGGGAGGTGTCAGTGATGGGAGTCAGTGTTCACATCATTGAACCCGGAGGATACCAGACTAATATAACAAGTCAGTGTTGCCAGTTGAGAATGT
This sequence comes from Cepaea nemoralis, assembly GCA_014155875.1. NCBI lineage: Eukaryota > Metazoa > Mollusca > Gastropoda > Stylommatophora > Helicidae > Cepaea > Cepaea nemoralis. Next base: position 251,224 of record JACEFZ010024215.1, on the reverse strand, counting down.
GTTAGCGAGAGTCGCTATTAGAATTCTTTTGTTTCTGTCTGTATTTCAGTCTATTTCTTGTTGTTTTCATATTTCTTCTTCTTCTGCGTTCATCCGGAGTTTTTTTCGGACGTGATTGCGTTGTGCCTGTTTACAGCAGAGCTGTGTTCTTGCGCTGTTAGGCCGACACATCCTACTTCTGCAGGCATTTGTTGACCAGGTTAACCTTCCAGGGGTTTTCATATTTCAGTCTGCTTTGTTGATGTTTCTCGTTTTACAATTTCAGTCTGCTTGTCTTGTTTTCATATTTCAGTCTGTTTCTTGTGATATTCATATTTCTGTCTGTTTCTTGTTGTTTTCATAATTTAGTGTTTCTTTTGTTGTTTTCATATTTCTGTCTGTTTCTCTTGTTCTTTTCATATTTCAATCTGTTTCTTGCTGTATTTATATTTCAATATATTTCTTTTTTGTTCTCATATTATGGTTTTTAATTTTTATTTAATAATTCAGTCTTTGTTTTTGTTTTCATATCTCTATCATTATTTATATTTTACATATTTCAATGATTATTATTGTTTTCATATTTCAGACTCTTCTTCTCTGCAGTACTTTATTTTTTTATGATGGTTCTGCATCTTTTTTGTGCATTAAAGATATTTTTATTATAGTTTTGCAGTCTTTTTCTTGCATACAATTCTTCAATTATCTCCCTCTTATTAGTCATTGTTGTGGCGAAGGGGTTACGAATGCAATTCGTAATCCTGCATACCACGTTCAAAACACAGCTGCAGGCAATTTGGAAACAGACTGCCTTGCTTTGGTTCTTATACGAAAGTATAAGTGCCGGTCGTTCTAAAAGCAGTGGTAAACTACTGAACGTAAACTTGCCAAGAAATCACAAACAGCCAAAAAACACTGGGGTTGACTGCCAGGTCCTATAAAGGATATGCAATTAACTTTTCTATCAGTCCCATCCATCTGTAGTACTTAATTTTTTCTGTAATAGCTGTGGTATCGTTGTTAGTGTGCTTATCTGTCCACGCAGTGGTCTGGTTTTTCAAACTTTTCTGGGAATTTTATGAGAAAAACCTTGGCCTACCTAGAATGTGTGAAGGCCTAACATAAACATTACGGAGGGGTAAATGTCATGAGACAGTGTTTTGTTGTTCATTCCCGTTACCCTAACGTTGAACCTTCATCATTAAAACCTGTGGTTGGAAGCATTGCTAACCTTGGCATAATGCCAGGTAGTCCATACATGCTGCACTGACACATGACCTAGTTACATCTAAAAATGCCTTTTTGCAGAAATGAAGTTCTTGTCTTGTAAAATCCGCTGTTGTTAGGTTTGGAGAAGGGAGCAAAATAATTTTTGTATCCGGTCAAAGTACATATTTTTACATCAGCCTCATTCCGATAAATGTAAACTCTTTACTATGCACGGACAACCTGAATGCCAGCGCATTGAATTTGACTGATTCAGTGTGCCAAACAGCCGATCTCCCTGGCGAAGGGGTTATTGACTATCTCCGTAATCTCGTATATCCACATGGGGTAACGCAGTTGCTCGAGATTCAGTAGGGGATCGCACCGTGTTGGTTACTTACTGGGGTCTGTGAGTCCGTCGCTCAGAAAGCAATGACTGGAAGGGATAGGATAGGCCACCGGATGAATGAATTAATAATTTAGTCTTGTAAAACAATATTTTAGCACTTTAATGTTTTTTATATTTGTGATACTTTAGTCTGTTTTCATATCTTGGTACCTTAATCTTTTCTGTAATACTTTATTCTATTTTCATATCTTGGTACCTTAATCTTTTCTGTAACACTTTGTTCTATTTTCAAATGCCTTTACCTTAACCTTATCCATAATACTTTAATCTATTTTCATATGTCGGTACCCTAACTTTATCCGTAATACTTTATTCTTTTTTTATATGCTCATACCGTAACCTTATCCGTAATTCTTTCAGATAACCGCATTACCGATGCATAAGGTAATAAATATGATCAAACCACGCATGTCCAAGGCTTCAGTTACAATGACCTTTGTCAAGAACAGCACAAATATCTCTAATTAAAAAGTATTATAAAATATAACACACAACATATGAACACTTAACACACATCGATAACAAGGATATAACATACAACATATGAACACCTAACACAATCAGGTACAAAGGATAAAACACACAACATATGAACACTTAACACAAGTATATAACAAGGATATTACACACACCATATGAACACTTAACACAATCAGGTACAAAGTATATAACACACAACATATGAACACTTAACAAAACAAAAATATATAACAAAGATATAACACAACATTTGAACACTTATATATAGGTTATAACACACAACATATGAACACTTAACACAAGTATATAACAAGGATATAACACACAACATATGAACACTTAACACAAGTATATAACAAGGATATAACACACAACATATGAACACTTAATACCCGTATATAACAAGGATATAACACATAACATATGAACACTTAACACAAGGATATAACACACAACATATGAACACTTAACACAATCAGATACAAAGGATATAACACACAAAATATGAACACTTAATACCTGTATATAACAAGGATATAACACACAACATATGAACACTTAACACAAGGATATAACACACAACATATGAACATTTAACACAATCAGATACAAAGGATATAACACACAACATATGAACACTTAACACAAGTAGATAACAAGAATATAACACGCAACATTTTAATACTTAACGTAATCGGATATATAGGACATAACACAACATGTGAACACCTAACACAAGTATATATAAGGGGCGTTCATTTGAAACCCGTTCCACTGAAACATTAACAGATGTGGTAGAATTAAACAAACCATTCATTTTGAATGAATTATGCACCATAGGTTGGTCAGAAGAAGTTGCCTTAGGCATTCAGGCAAGCATCCCATTGCTTAGGTAGGCTGTGAGTGCTGTCCGCAAAAAAGGATTGTGGTTGCTCACTGAACCAAGTGTTCACCGCGTTCATTACGTCTGCATCTGTGTGAAATCGTTGCCCCATGAGAGCTTTTTTTTAGAGGTCCGCATGGTGACAAATCAGGACTATAGGCGGGATGTTGCAGAATTTCCCACTTCTTCCTTGCTAATGCTGCACAATCTTTGTGACATGCGAACGAGCATTATCGTGCAACAAAATCACATCGCGAGAAAGCATGCCAGGTCGTTTATTCTTGATGGCTTTTTGCAGCTTGTCTAGTGTTTGCAAGTAGTGGGTAGAGTTGATGTTGACACCAGGTTCTTTAAAGTCAGCCAACAATAGCCCTTCATGGTCAAAAAATGCGCTCAGCATAACCTTACCAGCGGAAACCTGTAACTTGAATTTTTTGGATTTTGGTGATACAGCATGCTTCCATTGCATGCTCTCTCTCTCTCTCTTGCTGCTCGGCTCAAAGTGGTGACACCATGATTCATCGCCTGCCACTATGCTAAAGAGAAATGCATCACCCTCCACTCTGTAATGCAGCAAGTGGTTCAAACACCATCCCACGCGTTCCTCTTTTTGGTGGTCGGTCAACATCTGTGGTACCCACTGTGAACACACCTTCCGATATTGCAGTTTCTTACGAATGACCTTTTGAATTGTCCCAATTGACACATCAAATTCTTTCGCTAGGGAATGTATGCTTCGACAATGGTTCATCTGTACTGCTGCATCAATTTTGGCGGTGGTTTTTTCTGTTGCAACAATATTCGCTTGACCCGGCCGTCGAAGATATGTCGGGAACTGACGTCCTTTCCGAAACATTCGTGCCCAGTCTGTCACTGTTGTCTTCGACACACATTTGTTGCCATATGCTGCTTGCATTCTTCAATGCATGTCCACTGGTCGACATCCTTCAAATGAAAGAAACTGAATCACCGCTCTGTGAGCTTCTTTGGACGGATTTTGGATCAACCCGGCCATTTTCTTAACGGTCAGAAACAGAACCTATGTATCATGGGACGATAAGCACTTGTTCTTTTATTCGTTGGTCAGTACTTATCACATGTCTTTGACATGATCATATACGCACGGTGCGGCACGAATGGATTTCAAATGAACACCCCTTATAACAAGGATATAACACACAACATATGAAACTTAACACAAATATATAACAAGGATATAACACGCAACATATGAACACTTAACATAAGTAGATAACAAGGATATAACACACACAATTTGAACACTTAACACAATCAGATATGTAGGATATAACACACAACATGAAAACCTAACACAAGTAGATAAAATGGATATAACACACAACATATGAACAATGGTACATTTTATTGCCGTTGGCTCTTTACAATTACAAAACAGTCGCTATCAAATCACACACAAAGCCACAGAATTGCCTATCACTAGTTTCCTAACCCTATTGCTAATCTCTATCTATTTGGCTACACAAAACTCCTATCAACACTAAACGATCTGCTCGCTACGAAGTCAGTCCCCAGTCTGACTTTCCTCCTCGCGTGGCTACACAGCACGCGGAAGGACCTTGATGCGTCCTTCGGCTTTTTGCGTGCCGTTACATTCAGCACGCTTATATTAGCTGTCTCCTATTGAGTGGCAATCGTGGCTATCACGTAGGCGTGATTCTGTCGTGACCAGAGTGCTAACTATCTGGTCGACGTCTCCGTGTCTCATGAGAGAACTAGTTAATAGTCCCCCATTCTATCACCTACCCTGCCCTTATATCGGGGCACTGTATTACCTCTAATCTACTTGAGGTTGACCACTCTTCCCGGTGGTCTTCTATCTTGAGGCAGACCTCCGGCCTCTATGTTTCAGTCTTTGACATGAACACTTAACACAAATAGATACAAAGGATATAATACACAACATATGAACACTTAACACAATCAGACTATATCGAACCTGTTTTGCTGTATGGGAGTGAATCATGGAAGGTAAATGAACAAATTAGGAAGAACTTGGAAGCAACAGAAATGTGGTTCCTGAGATGAATGTTGCAGATTCCTGGAGTGCCAAAGTAACTAACAACGACTGCCTGAAAGGGGCTAATGAAACTAGAATATTATATACAACAATAAGAAAGAGACAAACAGCTTTCTTTGGTCATGTCATGAAAAGAGATGTGTTGGAAGACATCGTGACAACTAGGAAGATCAGTGGGAAGAGAGGGAAACCAAGACAAATGATGCTGGATGGATTGAGACAGTGGCATGGAGGAATATCATCAGCAGAGTTGATCCAGAACACCAAGACCGGAATCTGTGGAGAGCCATGAATGCCAACACCAGCTGGCACAGGGCACTTGATGATAGACACAATCAGATAAAATAAAGTGGTGAAAAACAGGTGCACCACTTCCGTGTATTATAATGAAGCACAGTAGTTTGTTTTTTTCTCCACGTGCCCATTTTAAATGTTGTCAATCTTTTGCACTCATTCGCTTGCTGACAGTCTGGAGTCACATGGTGCACGTGATTACCCCTAACGGATGAGGCTGTGCTTATGGAGCACCGATTTACACTGTTTCTCTGATTCTCTATTAGAACAAGAATCACTATGGCAAAGGAAGCCTTTTGCAAGATGGAAAAGATTCTGACTAATAAACAAAATGCCAATTGCGATGATAAAAAGAGTGTTGAAGTTCTATATAGAACCTGTACTTTTGTATGGATGGACGTGGACAATGAGCAGGCAAGCTTAAAAACACCTAATGGCTGTAGAAATGTGGTTTCTGAGGAAAATGCAAAAAATACCAAGGAAGGACAGAAAAACCAATGACTACATCCTACAAGAAGTAGATGGAAACTATAAACTGATTAGAGAAATTAGACGTTGACAGTAACAGTTTTTTGGAGAACTTGGTGACAACTAGCAAGATTGAGGGAAAAAGAACAAGGGAAGTCAGAGAAGTAAATACCTGGATGGCTTGTCCATGTGGCATGGTCGAGACAAGAACACACAACTGATCCACGACTCTGGTGATCATGTGAGATGACGAAACATGACCGCCCATGCTTATCAGCATGGCACATGATAATGAGTGTTTTTCTACCTTTTTGTTTCATTTTATATTGTCATGTCCTGCCACAGTCAAGATCTTTCTTGTTCTGTATAGAGAAAGTTTGTTAAGACCTATGGGGTATGTGAGCCGGCCGCTCAGAAAGCAATGGCAAACTACTGAGCGTAATCTTGCCAAGAGATCAACATACAGCTGAAAGATGCTGGTGTTGACAGCTAAGTCCTGTAAAGGATATGCTAAAAAAAAAAAAAAATCTTGTATCACAGACTTCAATGGCATTCCTTGCATTAGTGGGTTTATTGTGTTGTTCTTTCACAGATGCGGACCTTCATTTGAGCTCAATCAATAAAAGGTTTAGTGAGCTGGATAGTGAGATCCAGACATTTTATGGAGAAACTTACAAAAAGCAATGTAAGTTGTTGAAGTTTGTTGTCTTACATGTATGATAAGGAAATATATATGTGTTTACTCTCTGTCTTTTATATAAAACGACAGAACGAACGAGCTTTATTTTCAAAGGGTGATAAATTGGGCACACAGGCCCGTCTTACATTTGACCCTTCCGACCACTCATCTTTCATTCATCAATTATCTATTGTGCAATTGTGCATGTTATATTCACATTAAAAAAAAAAACATTGTCAAATGAATGTTGTGAACATAATGCATATTATCATGCTGTTAGACAGGCAGACACACATACACACACACAGATACCCACACATGCATAAACACATACATACATACCTACGTAAATACTTGAACCATTTACACAAACTCTCAAGGTTATGCACCCACTCAATAACATACAAATACACACTCCCTTGTATACACATGTATTCACTCACAATTACAAACTCACTTTAAAAATTTACTTATACATACATACTCTCTTTCTCCATATCTCTCTAACTATCTCTATATATCTGTATCTCTATATCTCTGTATCTCTATCTATCTCTTCTATCTCTGTCTGTCTGTCTGTCTATTTCTGTCTCTTTCATATGAAAGAAATCTTATATAGAAGATTCGATGTGCTGTAAAGTGAGATCAGAATGTATAATGGACAAATAGAAAATAAAACAGGTTTGAGTTATTCAAGTTAGTAGACTTACATGAATATGTAAGGAAATATATGGGGTATTATAATCATCATGTGCCATGCCGGTAAGCGTGGGCATTAATGTCTTGCCATCTCACTAATCACCAGTTGTTGATCAGCTAAGTGTTCTTGTCTTGACCATGCCCATGTGGTCAAGCCATCCAGGTATTTACTTCTCTGCCTTCCTCTTGTTCTTTTCCCTTAAATCTTGCCAGTTGTTACCAAGTTCTCCAATTTATTTCCTCTCATAACATGACCAAAAAATGTTGACTGTATATATACAGGGTATACTCTCCTTTCATATAAAATATTCAATGAGCCGTATAGTAAGATCTGATATAATAGACAAACATAAAAAAGAAATGCAAGTTGTTGAAGTCTGTAGACGTCCATGTGTGGTAAGGAAATACATGTATAAAGGTATGCTCTCCTTCTTTCATATGAAAGGTCTGAGTAAAGTAATCTTATTTACATGACAATTTGCCATATTGGCGGTGCTTAGTTCTGTTGAAATTTTTTTTGTTTATATGTAGGGAGGGTGGAGAGTGGAAAAGAAGAAGCAACACAGACATTTATGATCTGTTTATGTCCCCGCTAATCACTGGTATCATGAAGGCTAATAGACTGCAATGGCTGGCGCATATAGAAAGAATGGAAGATAATAGAGAAACAAAACTTGCTTACACTCAGGAAATAAATGACCGTAGACCCCGAGGTAGACCAAGAAGACGGTGGAGAGATAATATACATACAGACCTACAAGCACTTGGAATCATCGACTGGCAAGAGAAGGTAAAGCAGAGAGACGAATGGAGACAGCTTGTATCTGCAGCAAAGAATCTCAATGGCTCAGAATGCTGAAGAAGAAGAAGATATGTTGGGAGGGAGGGATGGTTGGGTAGTTGGGAGGGATGGTTGATCTGTTGGGAGGGATGGTTCATCTTTTTGGAGGGATGTTTTGTCTGTTGGGAGGGATGTATGCTCTATTGGGAGAGATGATTGGTCTGTTTTGAGGGATGGTTGATCTTTTGGGAGGGATGTTTGGTCTATTGGGAGGGATGGTTGGTCTGTTGGGAAGGATGGTTCATCTTTTTGGAGGGATGTTTGGTCTGTTGGTTGGTTGCCTTTACTTCTGGACTGAGTTTTAGCTCTAACAATCTGACACATTGGCATTCTAACAATTCAAGCTGTGAAAAAATGCTTGCATTTCTTAGAGTAAAGTTGGCATGAGGCTGTTCTGCCAACCTGGCACCAAAGTACCATCTCCATGGGCTGTGTTCCTCATGGCTCTCCTTACTCTCCCAGCATAGGAGGATACCACGAAACAATATCAATTACATGATGACTCTGTTATGATGATATATTGTCCTTCTGTCTAAATAGGAGCTCACATTTGGCAATATATTGTCTTTCTGTACTAAATCAGTTAAGATGTAACGAGGTCTTGCTTCAGCACAGCACATACAGATGGCTAGGATTAGGACTAAAGTTACTTGCATATCCTTTACAGAATGTAGCAGTCAACCCCAGCATTTTTGTCTGTTTGTGATTTCTTGGCAAGTTTACGTTCAGTAGTTTGCCTTTGCTTTCTCATCGACCGGCACTCATACCATTGTACAGAAATACTAACGCAAGGCAGTCTGCTGCCAAATCACCCACAGCTGTGTTTTAAATGCAGTATGCGGGATTACAAATTGCATTCATAACTGCTTCGTCACTGAGATGTATTTCATTGTCAACCAACACCAACCCAGTAAATACCTGTGGGGAAGGGAATGTTGAAATATCTTCATCACGTGCCAGTAATCGGTGATATTCATTGTTCTCCATCTCACACAATCACTAGTCATGAATCAGCTTTGTGTTCTTATCTCAATTATGGCAAAATCATCTAGGTTATCATTGCTTTGCCTCCCCTTTTCTCTTTATCTATAAATTTTGGTAGTTATCACTGTTTTCAAGTTGATTTCTCCCAATTTAATGTGCCCAAAAAATATTGACTGCTTATGTCTAATAAGTAATATCTTGGGCAACCCAACATTAGTAGTCTAAATGTTTTGCAATGATTAACACTGGAATAAGTGAAAAGTAAAGCTTTATGATTAACACTGGAATAAGTGGAAAGTAAAGCTTTACAAATACAATGAATGAATCACCCAAAAAACTAGAAGTAGATGGTAAATTTTACTATAACACAATCACATATAATAAAATAGACGTGGCCACAGCCTTTGTTAGCACACAAACAAGAAACACACACTGATACAATTACATCTCACACACACTGATACAATTACATCGCTACAGGAAGAATAACCCAGTCAACAAATGCCCGCAGAAGTCAGATGTGTCCAAAGCCTTTGTTAGCACACAAACAAGAAACACACACTGATGCAATTACATCGCCACGGGAAGGTTAACCCAGTCAGCAAATGCCCGCAGAAGTCAGATGTGTCGGCCTAACGGCGCAAGAACACAGCTCTGCTGTAAACAGGCACAATGCAATCACGTCCAAAAAAACTGCTTATGGGAATGTCCTGAATGCTGTGATGTCGGTTCCTAAATCAATCAATCAATCAATCAAGTCCAAAAAAACTCTCCGGATGAATGCAGAAGAAGAAGAAGAAGAAGAAGAAGAAGATAACTACATCTGCTTCCTTGTTGTGGACGCCAAGTTTATTTTGACCCAGAGCTGCTTATCTAGCTGATCATGTGACAAGTTTACTTTGACCCAGGGCTGCTTGTCTATCGGATCAGGTGACAAGTAAACTGGTTTCATCCATGGCAGCCATGTTTACTTGACTTTGGGAGTCCTGCAGAGTTCATTTCCTTATGTAACCATGACCCCCATCCCACAAGGTCATCAGATCAGTATGGTCAAAGTTGGTACCAGGTAATTTTGAGTATTTTCTCGGAATTGTGTACGGAGGAAAGGCAACAAGGAAAGTAACTGGCCACCGCCCCTGGTTATGTCATGACCTAGAATATGTGACATTTTAACACTCCGCAATCTGACGAGCGTATCTTCTATGGATGACCTTTACATTTTGCAAGTGTTGTTATTATTGGTAACTGTGTTTTCAGAGTTCATTGGTTATTGTGGTTAATTCCACAGTTGTAAGGGGACTGAGTGGTCTCGAGGTATGGTGTCCGCCTCGAGTGCTGGAGGTCCTGGGTTCAAGCCCTGGTGAGGGCCGGGATTTTTTCACGTGGACTTCTAGTAACAAAAATTTTCCTTGGCACTCTGCGTATTGTTGCGCACATAAAAAATCCCTTAGCAGTTGGAAATCGAAAAAGAGTAGCCTAACGGCGCTGCCCGGGCAAAGTCCAAACTTGATTATTATACCTTTCATGCCTGTGTGGAACGATAACACAATGGACAAAAGAGCTGGTGGGCAGCCAATCTTCTTTAGTGCCTTGAACAAACCCTCATGACTGACCAAATCAAATGCCTTTGTGAGATCAATGAAATACTAGTGAACTTGTGTGGAGCTCATGGAGAGAACTAGACAAATATCAGTGAATAAAGAGGTGACTGACAGCTAGAGCATTGCTTTGCTGATCCAGCAGCTTTTGCAGCTTGCCTTGTTCCAGATGTATTGGTGTTATCTTTCCTCTGGAGTGAACTAGGCAGGCCGAGAGAGGGATCATGCTACATGGGCAACACATGGTCTCAACGATTCCGCCGTGGGTTGTGGTTGTTGTGCCTTGTCAGAAGCACAGTGTAACACACTATTGTCTTTCAAGACGTTAAGGTGCCAGTGACAGTGAAAATTCATGAAGCAAATACCTTTAATATAGAACCACAGCACACTGGTTGCTTATAGAAGTGCAACGAAAATAACCAGGATGGTAAACAGCAACTTAATGAATCACCAGTGTGGAGCTGATGGAGAGAACTAGACAAATACCAGTGAACCAATGTGGAGCTGATGGAGAGAACTAGACAAATACCAGTGAACCAATGTGGAGCTGATGGAGAGAACTGACAAATACCAGTGAACCAATGTGGAGCTGATGGAGAGAACTAGACAAATACCTGTGAACCAATGTGGAGCTGATGGAGAGAACTAGACAATTACCAGTGAACCAATGTGGAGCTGATGTAGAGAACTAGACAAATACCAGTGAACCAATGTGGAGCTGATGGAGAGAACTAGACAAATACCAGTGAACCAGTGTGGAGCTCAGGGAGAGAACTAGACAAATACCAGTGAACCAATGCGGAGCTCATGGAGAGAACTAGACAAATACTAGTGAACTGGTGTGGAGCTGATGGAGAGAACTAGACAAATACCAGTGAACCAATGTGGAGCTGATGGAGAGACCTAGACAAATACCAGTGAACTGGTGTGGAGCTGATGGAGAGAACTAGACAAATACCAGTGAACCAATGTGGAGCTGAGGGAGAGAACTAGACAAATACCAGTGAACCAATGTGGAGCTGATGGAGAGAACTAGACAAATACCAGTGAACCAGTGTGGAGCTGATGGAGAGAACTAGACAAATACCAGTGAACCAATGTGGAGCTGATGGAGAGAACTAGACAAATACCAGTGAACCAGTGTGGAGCTCAGGGAGAGAACTAGACAAATACCAGTGAACCAATGTGGAGCTGATGGAGAGACCTAGACAAATACCAGTGAAACCAATGTGGAGCTGATGGAGAGAACTAGACAAATACCAGTGAACCATGTGGAGCTGATGGAGAGAACTAGACAAATACCAGTGAACCAAGTGTGGAGCTCAGGGAGAGAACTAGACAAATACCAGTGAATCAATGTGGAGCTCATGGAGAGAACTAGACAAATGCCTGTGAACCAGTGTGGAGCTGATGGAGAGAACTAGACAAATACCAGTGAACTGGTGTGGAGCTGATGGAGAGAACTATACAAATACCTGTGAACCAATGTGGAGCTCATGGAGAGAACTAGACAAATACCAGTGAACCAATGTGGAGCTGATGGAGAGAACTAGACAAATACCTGTGAACCAATGTGGAGCTGAGGGAGAGAACTAGACAAATACTAGTGAACAGGTGTGGAGCTGATTGAGAGAACTAGACAAATACCAGTGAACCAATGTGGAGCTGATGGAGAGAACTAGACAAATACCAGTGAACCAATGTGGAGCTGATGGAGAGAACTAGACAAATACCAGTGAACCAATGTGGAGCTGATGGAGAGAACTAGACAAATACCAGTGAACCAATGTGGAGCTGATGGAGAGAACTAGACAAATACCAGTGAACCAGTGTGGAGCTCAGGGAGAGAACTAGACAAATACCAGTGAACCAATGTGGAGCTCATGGAGAGAACTAGACAAATACTAGTGAACTGGTGTGGAGCTCATGGAGAGAACTAGACAAATACTAGTGAACTGGTGTGGAGCTGATGGAGAGAACTAGACAAATACCAGTGAACCAATGTGGAGCTGATGGAGAGAACTAGACAAATACCAGTGAACCAATGTGGAGCTGATGGAGAGAACTAGGCAAATACCAGTGAACCAGTGTGGAGCTCATGGAGAGAACTAGACAAATACCAGTGAACCAATGTGGAGCTCATGGAGAGAACTAGACAAATACTAGTGAACTGGTGTGGAGCTGATGGAGAGAACTAGACAAATACCAGTGAACCAATGTGGAGCTGATGGAGAGACCTAGACAAATACCAGTGAACTGGTGTGGAGCTGATGGAGAGAACTAGACAAATACCTGTGAACCAATGTGGAGCTGGTGGAGAGAACTAGACAAATACTAGTGAACTAGTGTGGAACTCATGAAGAGAACTAGACATACCAGTGAACCAATGTGAAGCTCATGGAGAGAACTAGACAAATACTAGTGAACTAGTATGGAGCTCATGGAGAGAACTAGACAAATACCAGTGAACCAATGTGGAGCTCATGGAGAGAACTAGACAAATACTAGTGAACTAGTGTGGAGCTCATGGAGAGAACTAGACAAATATCAGTGAATAAAGAGGTGAAGGAAAGATGTCGCTGGATAAGACATACAATGAAAAATCTTGGGAATAGTATAACTAGTTGTCTAGAAGTTCAGAAAATATATATATGAATGTTTTATAGACTACTAGAAAGCTTTGTGTACTTCTTCTTCTGCTGTTCATCCTGGAGTTTTTTTTTTTTTTTTTTCGGACGTGATTGTGTTGAGCCTGTTTACAGCAGAGCTGCGTTCTTGCACCGTTAGGCCGACACATCCGACTTCTGTGGGCATTTGTTGACCGGGTTAACCTTCCCGGGGAGCTTTTGTGTACAACATGAATGATTAACTACATGCCTTCAAGATATAGGAGTAGACGGAAAGGACATCAGACTTATTAGTAACTTGTGTTGGGAACAAAAGGCGTCAATTAGATCCGGAAATAATTATTTGTCGTTCATAGAGGAGTACAGCAAGGATGTGTGTTGTCCCCAAACCTCTTCAGCTTATATACACAGAAAGAATTTTTAAACAAGTCAAGCTGCCTGGACTTAACAACAATGGAAGAATCATAAACAATTTTAGGTATGCTGATGATATAGTGTTACTAGCAGAAAGCGAGCAAGAATTACAAAATATAATTGAACAAGTAAACAGACATAGTGCAGAATGTGGCTTAGATATTAACATCCAAAAGAATGAAAACTGTGATAATTAGCAGTGAAAAAGAGACCATCAAATAACATCTCAGTAAATGGGGAGATACTAGAACAAGTAATAAGTTTCTTTTATCTTGGACATGTAATAACAGATGATTTCAGAAGTGAAATAAAAATCAAAAAGATAATAGGAATGGCCAACAATGCTTTCAACAGCATGAAATCAGTATTAGCATCTAGAGAGATTAACAACGCATTAAAAATAATAAGAATTGTCAAATGTTATTTATGGTCAACACAACTATATGGCACGGAAGCCTGGACAATGAACAAACAATTAGAAAGTTAAATAGAGGGTGAAATGTGGATATACAGAGGAATATTTCGTATTTCATGGAAACAAAATAATCAAACACAGAGGTTCTAGGAATGAAAAGAGAGTTGACGAAAAAAAAAAAAAAAAAAAAGAGAACAATGAAATATTTCGGCCACGTTAAATGACATACCACTCTTATAAAAACCATACTGGAGAGCATGGTTAAAGGCAAGCGAGCAAGAGGTAGACAACGATACAAGTGAGTAGATAATATCAAGAGATGGACAAACAGCAGTCTGACAGAATATATAATCAAGGCGAGAGACAGTGTTGGAAATGCATTGCAGCCAACCTTCATTGTGGAGACAGCACCTGATTGATTGAATGTGAAATTCATGGAGAGAACTAGACAAATACCGGTCAACAAAGGGATGAAGAAAATGAGTGTAATCTTGCCTAGTACATAAACAGCAGCTGAAAATGCTGGTGTTGACTGCAACGTCCTGTAAGGGGTGTGCAAAAAAAAAAAAAAAAATACAAGACAGCCACTTAACATGTACTTGAACAGACTCATCCATGGCTCACTCTGAAGTGCCCACTTTCTTATATCTCCCTACAAGACTGGAACATAGTCACTTTGAGTGTCTAGCTCTGTCAGATATCAGGAAGTTACTACTTTCACTACGCTCAGATGCAATGGACTGATTTAGATATCTTCCCTTGCCCATGCATATCTCCAAAAGTTCTTCAGTTTCCTCTCATGCATCACACAGTGCACAAACTATGTGGTACTGGCGGGGATTCAAATCTGTATACAGCAAAATCTCTCGTGCTAAAATGTCTTTTCAGTAGCTTTTCTAATTTAGAAATTGTGCCTATCAAGTGACCTTTTGGCCTGCTCTTTTCGATTTCCAACTGCTGAAGTATTCCTAAATTGTGCACATGCATACAGGTCCTCCATGTTTTTTGTCCTTGTACAAAAGGCCAGATGTCTGATCCACTAACCTTGGATCTGTTTATAAATAAACACATGTGTATTGGTTGGCGCTCATAGAAGTTGAAGAAAGAAGTAGGGATTAGAGGATGCACTAGACAACAAAAAAATTGGAAGCTGTAGTTACCGACCAGGATTCAAACCTGTCACCTCCACATGACAACAGCATCTCGCTACAGGAACAAGTGTACTTTGACACATGACCAAGTTAGTTGCATATCCTTTACAGCACATAGCAGTCAACTCCAGCATTTGTTGGCTGTTTGTGATTCCTGGACAAGTCTGCGTTCAGTAGTTTGCTTTCTGAACAACCGAAACTCATACCATTATAAGGAAACCAACACAAGGTGATCTGTTGCCAAATCGCCCGCAGCTATTTTTCGAACGTGGTATGCAGGATTACAAATTGTGTCCGAAACCCCTTCACCACAGAGCCATTAAAGATGTCTTTAATAGCCAGGTCTATCATCTACATGAACCCATGACTATGGAATATGGACAGAACTTGTATCTAACCATTGAGATAGCACCATGGGTCTCAGAATTTTATATGAAACCAGCATAAGTCAAATAACAAACACATTGGACTGTAATGCTCTGCCCAGTAAATTAAAGAACATTGGAAACAACCAATCATTTCTCTTCTGTAAATGTTTATTCTACTTCTGTGATCGCCTAACAATACATGTGAGTTTATTTATGAACTGTCTTGGTTCCCAATTGATATTTCTGTGCAACCTTGGATCAGGGGAAGTATACCATCCTGTTTCTTATTTTATAAATATCCAGAGTCTATGCTGTGAGACAAACCGGATACACTTAAACCCGAGGTGGACACCGTAATCTCTTATCTATTTCCCCCTACTTTACATGAAACAAAGCAACAGCTGTTGAACAGTTACACGTTTCACAGTATGACATTTCACAGTATGACATTTCACAGTATGACATTTAACAGTTACACGTTTCACAGTATGACATTTAACAGTTACACGTTTCACAGTATGACATTTAACAGTTACACGTTTCACAGTATGACATTTAACAGTTACATGTTTCACAGTATGACATTTAACAGTTACATGTTTCACAATATGACATTTAACAGTTACATGTTTCACAGTATGACATTTAACAGTTACATGTTTCACAGTATGACATTTAACAGTTACATGTTTCACAGTATGACATTTAACAGTTACATGTTTCACAGTATGACATTTCACAGTATGACGTTTCACAGTATGACGTTTCACAGTATGACATTTCACAGTATGACATTTAACAGATTCAGTACCAGATAAAAAATAGGTTTGGACCAATTAAAACAAGGATTGCGGAAAATAGGAAGTAGGGGTGTGTCACACTTGTGACTTAAAAGTTGTTAATATGGTAGCAGACATGCTGTTTATTATATATATATATATATATATATATATATATATATATATATATATATATATATATATATATATATATATATATATATCAGATTAAAGGGGGTTGGATAAGGAAAACTACTGTATATAAGCCCATGGCACTAAATCAGTTAACTAATCGGCAGGTGAGCCGATGTTCCAATTTCTGCCAGTTTTTTAAGTTTCCTCTTGAAGACATTTGCTTCATTGCACACCTCCTGTGTATTTTCGAATTCTGGTGTGCATGAACTGTTGCACACACAAAAAACGATGTCATCTCTGCCACTACTAACCCAAGGTGTGCAAAAACAAACATCTGAATGTTTGTCATTTCCATGTGAATAACTGCATTTTAATACTCAACCTAATACAGACATAACTTATGATGAGGCCAAGAACAGACTCATCCATGGCTCACTCTGAAGTGCCCACTTTCTTATATCTCCCTACAAGACTGGAACATAGTCACTTTGAGTGTCTAGCTCTGTCAGATATCAGGAAGTTACTACATGTAACAATTATAGAACCAAGTGGGAATTAGAGCATCCAGGCCACCAGAAAGATGATGATGCATATTACCAACGTTACTTAAGAGAACAAGTAACAATCTTCACAGGATGTTACTGGCTGAAATTCCACGTGTTCAGTAAACTAAAGACACTGATGAATGTAACTGTGGACCTGGCAAAATGACAGCTAAACATTTGTTGCAAACGTGTTCAACATATGCAGAAAAGAGATAACTATTGTGGCCTACACCTGCTGCATCTGAGGACAAACTTTATGGAGATGTTAAGAAGCTCAAGTTCTGCCCTGCTGTCTTAGGATATATTTATATTGACTCTGAAGCTGTACGAAGAAGAATGTGAATAATTGTCATAACAAGTGAATGTTTGTGTTTTCATTTGAATAATTGTTATTGCATGTGAATGTTTGTACTCTCTTTCATTTCAGTAATGGACATAGTCACGCTGTCATGCAAGATTTTGTCTACCAGCAACATCAATGAAGTTGTTGATGCCTACATTCATGCAATCACGGCCCGATTCCCAAAGATAAGGTACGTCGTGGGACTGAATGGAAACCTGGTTTTTAGACCACTGTGGACTCTGCCCACCTGGTTTACTGACTTTGTTATATCCTTGGCTACTCCAAAACCTGAAGGACTGAAATCCTCTTGATGATCACGATGTTGCTGTTGTGGTATGAAATATGACACTCATAAGAATCATTCTTGATGGTGCTTTGTTGCTTTTGTTTAAAGATGAAATATGACACTCATTATAAGAATCATTCTTGAGGGTGCTTTGTTGCTTTTGTTTAAAGATGAAATATGACACTCGTTATAAGAATCATTCTTGAGGGTGCTTTGTTGCTGTTGTTTAAAGACGAAATATGACACTCATTATAAAAATCATTTGTTTCTGGCGTCTCTGCTTTAAGTTGAATCGTCCAAATATTTTAAATTTAGAGATCTAGTGTCAAAAGTAGGTTTGGATCAAACACAAATGACCACGGCACTAATAATTTAATGAGAACCAGGCACTGGCAGTGATGCTGAAAGGACTTCTAGCGTGCAGGAGGAGGTGAAAGAACATCCAGCAAGAAATGGCAAGCAAGACACAAATCAAGCTAGAAATGAGGAAGTATTAAAAGCCATAAAATCAAAAAGAAACAACTCAGGAACAAGGTTGATAAAGCCAGACAAAAGCAAAACCACAAACAAAAGCCAGTTGTATACCACAAAAAGCAAAGCAAGACCCAAAAAATACCAAAGGCCATCGATAAATCTGAAGCAATAATAAAACAAAATTCTGATGTAATACTGAATGAGCAGATGTTGCTAAGAGTACAAAAGGAAACAAAAAGCAAGAGGCAGAAGAAATACGGTAACCCGGGAAAGAAAGAAATGAACTAGGTGAAAGAGTTTTTTCTAAGCGCTAGGTCCTCTTAAACCTTACAATTACATTCATTTCATTCAAAACATACAAATAGACGTTGGAAGAACTATAACTGACAGCCACACCCCCAGCTGACGACACAAGCAGTAAATCTGATGCAATATGGAGAAACCTCATTGACACAGAAGGATACGTTATCTGTATTTTCAAATGAAAATAATAATCATTTCAAGTGTCTTGTAACATACACAAAAATGCAGGGCCATCACAAACAGATAGAGTTATCTTTAAACAAAGAAGTCATAAACAATATATTACTCTATTTTTTGCTTGGTATATTTTGCTGCATCTTGTCAGGTGCATACTACAGAGTTGTATATAATATGGCGTGAATAAACAAATAATGCTTTGGTTGAAATGTTAAATGCAGTCACTGCTATTGTTTGAATGTGTTATGGTATCTTTCTTGGTTGTTCGGTTGTTTCTTCTGTTGTGTTTTCATCGTCCATGTCCTTTCTTTGCGTCGTCGCACACACCAACTTGTTCAGCTCAGTCAGTTCTTCCTTTGTCGTAAAAGAAACAGTGCTTTAACACTCCACCCTCCCCCAAATAACCCTCTTCAACATTATTCACACCTTGTCATACACAATTAGAATAGATTTGCGTGAAAAGTATACATGTATTTTCACTGTCAGTCTTCGTATAAAAATTATATTAAAAAATTAACACTAAACTATATACAAAGTATAATATATATCCCTGTTATATCCCAACAGGCTATTAAAAACAAAAATAAATAAACATGGGATTTTATTCACCATATATGAAGTTACTGTACATTGTAGTAATTGTTGAGTGTTGTAGTAATAGAGTGATGTAGTGATAGAGTGATGTAGTAATAGAGTGTTGTAGTAATAGAGTGCACAAATACTGTCTTTGAATATCAAGAGAGCGAGCGGCACATCGGGAAAACGAGGTGCCTTGTCAACCAGCACAGAACTGGCACTATTAGCCACCCAACGCTGATGCATATGCTGAGGGGGGGGGGGGGGGGGGGGGGGGGGGTTAAGAGAGATCTTCTGAGCACCTATGGACCTGTCATGAGTGCAATGAAGATACCCCAACTGATAACTGATCAAGAGAACAAAACAATGGTTTTATCAAAGAAAGAGGTCGGCATGGCTGAATGGATAAGAGCACTTGCTCTTACATTTCTGGTGTGCTGATACAGAGGTAGCGGGTTCAACCCCTACACCGGTCATTTGGACGACTAAAATGTTGACTTCTCATCCTTGAATTGGGGGCGTAAATCACGAGTACCTCAGAAGTCGGAGTGGGTTGGCCTGAAGGTGAGGGACACTAGAAATAAGGATAGTTAATCCACACGCAAAAATAAGTTCAGTACACAAGAAGTTGTAGTACACATAGGGACTATGGTTGAGTTCAAAGCAACTGAGCGCCTATATATGTATATATCTGTAGAGTGAGTGTGTCTTACCCACTCCTGATTACCTTTATTGGTGGATTTGTTGAGTGAGTGTGTCTTGCCCACTCCTGATTACCTCTATTGGTGGATCTGTAGAGTGAGTGTCTTGCCCACTCCTGATTACCTCTATTGGTGGATCTGTAGAGTGAGTGTGTCTTGCCCACTCCTGATTACCTCTATTGGTGGATCTGTAGAGTGAGTGTGTCTTGCCCACTCCTGATTACCTCTATTGGTGGATCTGTAGAGTGAGTGTGTCTTGCCCACTCCTGATTACCTCTATTGGTGGATCTGTAGAGTGAGCGTGTCTTGCCCACTCATGATTACCTCTATTCGTGGATCTGTAGAGTGAGTGTCTTGCCCACTCCTGATTACCTCTATTGGTGGATCTGTATAGTGAGTGTGTCTTGCCCACTCCTGATTACCTCTATTGGTGGATCTGTAGAGTGAGTGTGTCTTGCCCACACCTGATTACCTCTATTGGTGGATCTGTAGAGTGAGTGTGTCTTGCCCACTCCTGATTACCTCTATTGGTGGATCTGTAGAGTGAGTGTGTCTTGCCCACTCCTGATTACCTCTATTGGTGGATCTGTAGAGTGAGTGTGTCTTGCCCACTCCTGATTACCTCTATTGGTGGATCTGTAGAGTGAGTGTGTCTTGCCCACTCCTGATTACCTCTATTGGTGGATCTGTAGAGTGAGTGTGTCTTGCCCACTCCTGATTACCTCTATTGGTGGATCTGTAGAGTGAGTGTGTCTTGCCCACTCCTGATCACCTCTATTGGTGGATCTTTAGAGTGAGTGTGTCTTGCCCACTCCTGATTACCTCTATTGGTGGATCTGTAGAGTGAGTGTGTCTTGCCCACTCCTGATCACCTCTATTGGTGGATCTGTAGAGTGTGTCTTGCCCACTCCTGATTACCTCTATTGGTGGATCTGTAGAGTGAGTGTGTCTTGCCCACTCCTGATCACCTCTATTGGTGGATCTGTAGAGTGAGTGTGTCTTGCCCACTCCTGATTACCTCTATTGGAATCCCATCTTTACCTGGAGCCTTGCCAGATGCAAGTTCATTTATAGCACACTTAACTTCTGTTATGGTGGGAAGTGTGTCCAGGTAGTCAAGAGTTGGTAGAGCCTCTATGGCGTTGAGGGCATCATCCGCTAGTTTGGTCTCACTTGAGTAAAGCTCCAAATAGTGCTCTACCCATCTGTCCATCTGCTGTTTCTTATCAGTGATGATTTCTCCAGTCAAGGTTTTCAATGGTGCACTTCTTTTGATCATTGGATCACAGGCTTTCTTTATTCCTTCATACATGCTTCTGATGTTTCCCTTATCACTTGCGATTTGAATGGACTCACATAACTTGATCCAATAATCATTTGCACACTGCTTGGCAGCCTTTTGCACATCCTTCCTAGCTTGCTTTAGCTCACTCAGAGTGTTACGCGTTGATCTTTCTGTGTTTCTTAAGGGAGCTATCTTCTTCTTATCAATCAAGGGCTGCAGAGTCTGGCTGTTTGCCGCAAACCAGTCCTGCCTCTTATGATCCACAGTGCCATAAACCTCTACGGCAGTTTTATAAAGAGTTTACTTTAGTTGACCCCACTTTTCACTTACTGTACAATTTTCTGGTGTATCAGTGAAAGCGTCTTCAAGTTGCTGTTGAAACTGAAAGCACTTTTCAGGATCGTGAGTGTTAATAATATTAATCCTGGGGCTAGATTTGTGTTTAGCCGTGTAGATTCTCTTTGGTCTCAGTCTAACCCTTGCAACAATCAAAGAATGATCCGTATCACAGTCAGCATTGTGGTAACCTCGAGTCAATGATATATGGTTCAGATGTTGTCTCCGTGTGATGATGAAGTCCAGCTGGTGCCAATGGCTGGATCTTGGATGTTTCCGTGTGACCTTATGCAGCTCTTTTGTTTTAAAACACTCGCTCTACAGATCCACCAGCTAATAGAGCTATGCTGGTGAGAAGGACAAGTCCCACAGGATTTCAAAGATTCAAGCATCATAACACTGTACAATAACAAGGGCGATCGGAGCGACTGCAACAACTATAGGGATATCTCACTTCTGTGTATTGTTGGAAAAGTATTTGCCAGAATTGTTCTGCGCAGACTTCAAGTCCTAGGAGATCAAGTCTACCCCGAATCACAGTGTGGCTTTCGACAGAACCGGTCTACCATTGATATGATATTCTCATTGCGACAAATACAAGAAAAATGCCGTGAACAGAATCAACCATTGCCTTCATCGACCTCACAAAGGCATTTGATTTGGTCAGTCGTGAGGGTTCTGTTCAAGGCACTAAAGAAGATTGGCTGCCCACCAACTCTTCTGTCCATTGTGGAATCGTTCCATACAGGCATGAAGGGTATAATCAATTTTGATGGTGCAACTTCAGAAGAGTTTGAAATCAAGAGTGGAGTTAAGCAAGGTTGTGTACTATCCCCACCCTCTTTGAAATATACTTTTCACTTCTACTGAAATATGCCTTTTGGGATCAGGATGCTGGTATATACATTCACTCACGCTCAGATGGCAGCCTCTATAATGCCCAGAGATTGAAGGCCAAGACCAAAATTAGGAGGGTACTAATCAGAGAGTTGCTTTTTGCGGATGATGCTGCAATTACGACCCACTGAGGAAGAATTACAACATCTACTATCTGCATTCTCCAATGCTTGTTCTGAATTTGGTTTAACAATTAGCAAAAAGAAGACACAGATTGTGTCACAAGGTGCACATGGTCTGAAGATTTAAAGAAGATTGGCTGCCCACCAACTCGTCTGTCCATTGTGGAATCGTTCCACACAGGCATGAAGGGTAAAATCAAGTTTGATGGTGCAACTTCAGAAGAGTGAAAGTTCAGAAGAGTTTGTACCATCAATCTTTATTGACGACGCCGAACAAGAAATGGTAGACCATTTTACATATCTAGGATCAGTGGTAAATAGCAAATTATCCCTAGATAAGGAAATCAACATCCGGATTGGTAAGGCAACAACAACAATGAATAGGTTAAGAAAAAGAGCCTGGGAGAACAGGAAGCTTACTGCCAAAACAAAAGTCCTCGTCTACCAAGCCTGTGTCCTTAGTACTCTTCTTTATGGCAGTGAAACCTGGACAACTTACTCACACCAAGAGAAACGTTTAAACAGCTTTCATATGCGGTGTCTGCGAAGAATTCTTGGTATTAAGTGGCAAGACAAAATCACAAATACTGAAGTATTGGAAAGATCAGGTTGTGTGACGGTTTATTCCATGCTCAGTCTTCGTAGACTTCTATGGATAGTACACGTTAGGAGGATGGATGATGGTAGAATACCAAAGGACATCTTTTTTGGTGAATTACAGATTTGTAAGAGATCTCATGGTCGGCCTCTACTATGATACAAAGATGTGTGTAAACGGGACATGATTAAAAAGTCGCTTAAAAGTCAACATGGTTGACTTCAGTGCACCGGGTTTTATCCCATATGGCTCGGTCTCTTTCCGTAGCAAGGAAAGCGTCACACAAAGCACGAACTCCGAACGACCCACAGGAGTATCCGAAAAATTTAACTCGTAAACCGAAGGGCGTGGCCTGGAATCGAACCAACAACCTTCGGAACACGAGTCAAACGTGATTGAGTCAAATGGGACATGATTGATACAGGCATTGATAATGCACATTGGGAGCAAGTCACCGCAGAACGTGTTGCATCGAGGGCAATCATTAGAAATGGAATAAAGACAAAGGAGAAAATTATTGCTGATAAATCACACACCAAGCGTGTGAGACATACGATGGTGGAAATGACCACGTGTTCACATGCACCCACTGTGAACGAACATTTACAGCACGAATTGGCCTTATCATTCACATTCGCTACCGTCATTGTGTAAAAGTTATTATGCATTTTTGAAGCACAAACTATCGTCTGTCAAGACGACAAGGTGCCAATGAATGAAAATATATATATATATTTGTCGAGACTGCTGTCTGTTCCACTTTTCGTGTGAGGCAGTTAGGAGCATTTTGTGTGATATTCACTGGCACAGGAAAAGAGCAATATGGAATGACCCTTTGGCGTTAGCCTGCTCCGTGGCGAAGGTTTTACGTACGCAGTTCATAATCCCGCATAACGCGCTCGAAACACAGCTGTGTTTTTTAAAATGAAATTATATGGGTGCCGGTCGTTGAGAAAGTAATGTCAAACTACTGAACGTAAACTTGCCTAGCAATCGTGAACAGCCAAAAAATGCTGGGGTTGACTGCTACGTCCTGTAAAGGATATGCAACTAACTTTTGTTTGCCGTGAAGCTGGAACTGTCACAAACCACTAAGCAACGACTAAATGCTCAACCAAGTCGCTTAATTCCAAGACCGGCTCTGTGACGAAGGGGTGCGGACGTAATTCTGAATCCTGCATACCGCGCTCGAAATACAGCTGCGGGCGATCTGGCAGCAGACCGCCTCGCGTTGGTTTTTATACAAAGAAATCACAAACAGCCCAAAAAATGCTGGGGTTGACTGCGACAGTATCAGCCAATTAAAAGAGGTGTTATGTCTCCAGATCTTTTTTCCCTATACAGTGAAAATATTTTCAGAAATGTAGAGGATATAAATAGAATCAGCATTGGAGGACGAAACATCAATAACATTAGATATGCAGATGATACAGTATTAATTGCAGGACCTGCACCAATTAGTAGATGCGGTTGTTGTACACAGTGAGCAGCTGGGGTTAGAATTAAATTGTAAAAAGACTCAGGTTATGGTCGTAACTAGGAAGAAAGAAGTGCCACAATGTAATATACAAGTAAATGGAAATATTCTTCAACAAGTGAATCGGTACTATTATCTTGGAACAGTCATAACATCTGATGGGAGATGCCTTGAAGGGATTAGAACAAGAATCGCCATGGCGAAAGTAGCCTTTAGCAAGATGAAAAACATTCTGACCAATAAAAAGATGTCAATTGAAACGAGAAAAAGAGTGTTGAGGGGATACATAGAGCCTGTTCTTTTGTATGGATGTGAAACTTGGACAATGGGCAGTCAAGCTGAAAAACATCTGATGGCTGCAGAAATGTGGTTTCTGAGGAAAATGCAAAGAATACCATGGACAGACAGAAAAACCAATGACCAAGTACTACAGGAGACAAATGAACATCGTAAACTGATTAGAGAAATTAGACGTAGACAGTCAACAATTTTTGGACATGTTATGAGAAGAAATGGATTGGAGAACTTGGTGACAACTGGCAAGATCGAAGGAAACAGACCGAGAGGAAAATACCTGGATGGCTTGGCCACATGGCAAGGACGAGACAGGAACACTGAGCTGATCCACGACACTTGTGATCGAGTGAAATGGCGAGTCATGACCGCCCACGCTTTCCGACATTGCACATGATTGATTGATTGCGACATCCTGTAAAGGATAAGCAACAAACTTTAGGGGCAACTATAACATCAGATAGAAGATGCGTGGCAGAGATAAAATGCATAATAGGCCAAGAAAAAGCTGCATTTCAGAAAGTGAAAAGTATCATGTGCAATACGTCGCTCGTATTATTTAGAGAGAGAGAGAGAGAGAGAGAGAGAGAGAGAGCTTGTTATGCCGTATGGCAGTGAATTTTAGATTGTGAATAAACAATCAGGAAGAACATGGAAACAACGAAGATATAGTTTCTGTGACGAATGGTGCTAACTGAACTGTCAGAATAAAAACGAATGTCTGGACAAGACTAAAGAAAGACGAGGTTGTCGAGACCCTCATTCCCCCGATGTACCTCTCTTGTCTGATCGTGTCAATTCTTACTTCCGAGTCTCTCATTATGGGCAACGGTGTGGATTAATTGACGCCAACGAAATTCTCGCTCGACATCTCTTTAAGGGCGTTAATAACATGGGCACGATCCACGGGCTGGCCATCTGCAGGAGATGCAGAGCCAACAAGTTTATCAGCTCATTCATTTCCCTCAACCCCCGCATGTTCCGGAGTTAGAGTAAAGACGGCCGGCGTGGCAATTACCACATCACCCGTCGAGTACCGACTGGCCTGAAAATATAGGGCTAGTACCATATAGGCCTACCATGTACGCTTCCAGGGAAAAGGGATCCTTTACTTTATTCTGTGGAATGTAACGAGCAGGGTCCTTCACGTATTGAACTACTTTTTATGATTAAATTAGTCTGAGTTTTGAGCCTTAGTATAACGGTCTTGTTTAGGAGCAACCACATAAGTTGCTGCGACCTGGTCGCGTGGATTTTCGGGAAATGGATGATATCATAGTTTGTAATAACAATGTTTATCTGCGCGTGATATGATGTGACAGGCGCTATACACCACGTGCAAGCTTGCGTTGACCTTTGGGTTGGAAGAGGTTGGTGACATCTAATTTGAATCCCAGTTGGTGAAGCATGCATTCTTCTCTGCATCCGCCCCTCTCTCTCTCTCTCTCTCTCTCTCTCTCTCTCTCTCTCTCTCTCTCTCTCTCTCTCTCTCTCTCTCTCTCTCTCTCTCTCCTTCCTTCTCTCTGTTTGTGTGATCTATTTGGAGTCATTGGGGTAAACTAATGAAGGTTAGCCTAGTCCCATAGAAGATAACGCTGTTGGGGTGGGCATTTGTAAGCCGTCTCGCAATCTAGATCACGACATATGGGGTAGCGTGGCCAATTCTCTTCCTCGTAGCAATTCCTACTCTGAAATTGTTTGGTTTCTATTTAAATGGGTCTGGTTTGACCACAGCACCGTACTGGTCGGAAAAATAAAATAAGTAAATTTACGGAAACGGCTAGAGACCTTTCGGCACACAAGAACAAAAATTCGCCCATGCAACTACATTAAACACTGCAATATCCGAAGACCTGGATATTGGTGAATGCCACCCTGGAAGTCTGAAGCCCATTCGGACAGGTTTTACACACAGGTTTGAGACAAGCCAGGTTTCTGTATGGCACTCGGAAGGTTAGCATAACTTGCTCCTGATTAAAATGTTCTTGTATTATTTTTAATTTTACCTTATTACCCTATTTAATGAGGTCTGGCGAGTGACTAGAACGTTAGGCTGACATTCGGGAGACCCGGGTTGGAATCCTCGGTAAGGTGATGAAGGTAATTAGTAAAAGAAAACCCTAACCTGCACAGTTCGCGGCGGTTGCACTAGCCAGGCGGCCTTAATTCTTCAGGTCCTAGACCACATGTCCTATCCGCAAATTACTATAAGCAGTAATGACAGCTGTTTTGTTTTTAAAACCCTATTTAATCTCTAAACGGTTAATCATCTGGATGGTTAATTAGCTGCTATTTTCTGGATTATTGCATTCATCGCTACAGGTTGATCAGACGCCTCTTGATTTTTTCCTGGTGTTAATTCTGATAAGGCCGGCTCTTAGCAGGACACATCTCAGACTCGTCGTTGTCTACTTACAGTCTCTCTCTCTCTCTCTCTCTCTCTCTCTCTCTCTCTCTCTCTCTCTCTCTCTCTCTCTCTCTCTCTCTCTCTCTCTCTCTTATTTTACTAGGTTATTATTTGCGTTCTGCTAGTATATTGTTTGACTAGTCTTGTTATTTCACTTTTACTGTTTACGTGTAGTAGTTCTCTTGTTGTCTTGTCTTTGTTTTGGTTTTATAAATATTTAGTCGGCTCCTCGTTTTCTTGGTATCTGTTGGATGATTAGAAGGTTTGTTTTATTAATATTCTGTGAAGAGTGGCTCATCTCATTTGAGTTCTTCATTTCCTCGCCTTGGGTTTCAATATTTGTTTGTGTCTTGGGCATTTTATAATGTCCGTTGTTTGTGTTTTGTTTTGTTTTTTCGTTTGGGTCCATTATTAATTAGAACGTAATTTTGCTTTTCTTGCTTCTCTAGTTTTTCTCCATTCTCATGATGTTCATCCTTTTATTTGACTTTTCACATCTCTTTTGCATAACTCTTTTTGCATAACTCTACTTCTACATTTTTTTTTTATTTCTCTGTTCCCAATTTAGCCGCTTGATGTGCTTTTTTGTTTCCTGTTACTTGAATGTGTGCTATTGTTACGTCCTCTTGCGTCAGTCCGTTCTAGAGATTACGATCGCGCTTATATGTCAGTAAGAGAGGAAGGGATTGGAAAGGACGGGGGGGGGGGGGGGGGGGAAGGAGGGGGGGGGTCTGAAGAAGAAAAAAAACCGGAAATCCTGGGGTCAGCACGAGAATGGGAGGTGTCCGAAAAGAATATTTTTAACAACACTGTTGTCGGGTTGATAAGTCAGAGAAGGGATAGGTCTGTTGTTTTTGTTTGGAAGGGAAACATATCTCAGCACTTTTGTTTTCTTTTGTTTGTTCGCACGCTTTGAATTCAAGCGTAATCCATCCTCATGCTACTACGTTTATTGCAGTGGACTGCTTTTTTCGTGTGGAGTAGCTTTTCCTATTATAAGTGTCCCCCTCCATCAGGCGAACCCACTTTGACTTCAGAGGTACTTGTAATGTACGTCCCCGGGTCAAGGACGAGATGTCAACATTTCAGTCCAACTGACCGTGTAGGGGTTGAATCCGCCACCTCGGCATCAGCACACTGGAAGTTTAAGAGCGAGCACTCTGAGCCATGCGGCCATGCTGACCATTTTAATTGTGAAAGCACCTGTTACTCCTCTGATGGTCCAAATGCTACAGCTGTTAGAGCTTCTCTTGTGATATATCGCACAGCAGTTTTTCCATATACAAATCGAATGCTTTAAATGCCGCGCAGACAAGGAATCCAGGCAGACTGATGGTTAGAAAAGAGAGCTTAAAAAGGCTTCTAAAAGACGAGAGGGTCGGCTTCATTGCACCAGGCTTTATCCCATATGGCTCGGTCTCTTTCCGCAGGGCGGTCTGTCGAAAGCTTCGCACAAAGCACGAAGGCCGTAGCTCCAGCGACGTCCCCCGGGAGTCTCCGAACTTGTGAACCGAACGATTTCGCCCGAAATCAAACCCATAATCTTCAGAATGTGTGGCAGATGTCTAACCACTTCGCTAAAAAGACTCCCCAAGAAAAAGCGAGAGAAGCAATCAGTAGAGAATGGCGGGTTGTCACCGTCAGCTAAAGTTCAGTGATCCTTAGAGTGGACGCCCAGGGGCAGGTCGTATTTGTTGCCGGAAGGACGCAATGGTTCATAGTGGAAGCCATAACCAAGGAAGGTCATTACTAAGGACAGATTTTTCGAATACACGACAAGGTTCGAGCACGATCAAAATGTCGCCACAAATGATTTGGGGAGGCAAAGAAGGAGATGTGGTAAGAAGAGAGGGATGGAATGTCGGTCAACAACCTTCCGCTGCAGAAGATTGATCCCGGAGCACTGTGATGGCAGGCAAGCGCCCTAACCACATGCTACCCGCCACTCCTGTCATCAAGACAGTGCCCGAAAGAGACCTCAAAATGTAATGTAAACAAAGATCACGAAGATATTCGGTAGAGAGGGATTTTTAGATTTAGTTCAGAGTAACCCAAATACTAATGCAATGCTGTTATTCTCACGTGGTGCATTCAATTATAAGAAAAGCAAAATACGGGGCAGGGTAGATATAATAAATTAACAAGGGAAGAAATTCCATGCAGTAATTGTAAGGAGACTGTAACATGAGGGAGAATGGAGATTTGGGGAGTTAATGTGTCGGTGGGTAAGAGGAGGGAAAGCAAAAAAAAAGAACAATTTAGAGATAAGCGGTTGCATTAACAGATCAGTTGCGAGGCAGGTGGATGGAGGGATGGACAGGCAAGGCAGATTTAAAAAAAAGGGTCGGCAAAGGGACGGATAGAAAATGAGACGTGTGGATGGGTGAGATGAAGGACGGACAAACAAGGCAGACACAAAGAGTGACGAATGGGTGCATAGACAGGTGGATTGGCGGAAAATAGACGAGTGGATGGGCAGACATAAATACACACTCTGAGAGAGAGAGAGAGAGAGAGAGAGAGAGAGAGAGAGAGAGAGAGAGAGAGAGAGAGAGAGAGAGAGAGAGAGAGAGAGAGAGAGAGAGAGAGAAGGTATTATTGTCAGTTGTTTTTGCTGAACTAGCTGATGTGACAACTTAATTTTAAATGTAAGAAGTTGCTATCAACACCCAAGGTTGATTTTGGAAGCAATTTTACGTTCAGTAATTTGCCATTGCTCTCTGAAAACAATGAAGTTTAATTACAGCTTAATGTGGGTGTAGAGATTGAACCATCTACGGAGCCATCAGAGCACCGGAATTTTAAGAGCTCTTATCCTCTCGGCCACATCGACTTATATAGCAACTTTAGCTTTAAAGAATAAACTTCAGCGTTCAATGTTTATAATGTTCTCTGTAATGTCTACTTCTTGGATAGCTCGGTGGATTGGTTCATGGCACTGCCAATGTTTGTGAATTTATTTATCACGCTATTTGAATAGCCGTAAAGTTCGACTTAGCATTGGATATTTATGTGTGTGATAAATCACTAATCTACAAAAACTCTAAAACGTTGCTAGACCGATTTAAACACGTAAACATAACACAAGAATGTTAAATGTTTTGTTGCAATGGTTCTCATCCTTTTAGTGATCGCAGACCCTGCTACACATTTGCCACGCACAATGTGAAAAATGTAGTTCCCTGTTGTTGTTGTTGTTGTTGTTGTTGTTGAGAGAGAGAGAGAGAGAGAGAGAGAGAGAGAGAGAGAGAGAGAGAGAGAGAGAGAGAGAGAGAGAGAGATGCGTGCTTGTGTGTGTGGGGGGGGAGGGTTGGGGTGTTATGGGCAGAGAGAGAAAGAGAGTGAGGGAGGAAGAGAGAATACAATGCATGACATACAGGCAGACACACAAACAGAAAGACACACATGCAAACAGACAGTCATACAGACAAACATACACACGGACAGGCGTACAGACAGACATACTACAGACAGGTAGATACACGGAAGACAGACAGATACACACCCAGACAGACAGGCAGACAAGTAGGCAGGCATACGTACAGACATACGTACAGACAGACAAATACACACACGTACAGACAGGCAAGCGAGTTTGGTGCAATGGTTAGGACGTTACGCTGTCATCCTCGCCATTGCTATGGAGTTCGTGCACTGAGCTGATATTCTCCGGACCCAGGCTTGAGTTAGGAGTATAACGGAGTACTTATGGGTTACATCCGTGTGCCATGATGTTGATCCATCGACTAAACTTAAGTAAGCTGACAATGGCTTCAGCGCGGTTGGACAAGGGTTCGGCGGCTGCTCTCAGCATTTGCGACGGAAGTAAGAGTTGGTTACAAGTCCTTTACACGATGTTGCAATCATCCCTGTCTGGCTTTTTGTGATTTACTAGGCAAATCTTTACGTTCAGTATTGCATTGCTTTCTGAACAACCGACGCCCATACCATCGAAATCAACGCAAGGCGGTCAGCTTCCAGTGGTTTCGAACCCTAGACTCGGTGTATCGGGGGATTGTGAGACATGTCCACTGCCTCTAAGCCGCAGTGCCGGCCAGGAGAGAAAGACTGACCACTTATCCCTCCTTGCACTCCGACACACAATCTGTGACGGTCTTAACGCGTCACATACCTAGCAGGTTTCTGTTATGAGATTTGTTGTTTGTTGTTGACAGAATAAACTAATAACCTCAACCCAAAAGAATAGTGACAATCACAACTTCTATCTTAACATTGCAAAACAACAAGATAATGCATACAGATAACACTAATATGGAGAAAGAAAGAAATGTTAATGAGGAAAAATTGGAAGTGGAATATTTTGAATATTTTGGGTAATTAATTACCAACAATGGTGACACAATACGAACAATTAAAAGGCGAATATCTATTGCGCTTCAAAAACTAAAACAACTGAATAAATTGTGGCGTGGGACAAATAGACCTACACACATTATATTTTTAAGAGCATGCATCTTTTTCCATTGCAACATACGCCTGTGAGACCTGGACACTTATTAAACAAGCTGAACAGCTCATAAATGCCCTTGATTATATATGTTATAGGGGGGTTCTAATTATATCTTGGATACAGAAAAGAACAAATGTACCCATACGACAAGATATGAATTTTCAAGAAGGTTGGCTACTAAAGACGACAAAACAAATAAAACTGAAATATTTTGGTCACTTAAAACGTCATGAAAGTTTGGGGAGAACAATAATGGAGAGGTATATGCCTGGGAAGAGAGGAAGAGGAAGGCCAAAGAGAATATGGGTGCAGGATATGGCAGGGAGTCTCCAGATGGGTGTATCGGACGCGGGACATCTTGCTTATTATGACCTAGAAGTTTTCCGGAAGGTTGTTATGGGAGCGAGGTTATGCAAAGGACATGCTAATGAATGAATGAATGTTGACAGAAAACGATATAAACTGATATATTTCTATCTGCCCAGATGAAGCGAAATACACCAGGCAATAAATCACGTAATCTATTGTTTATGTCTTCATTATTCAAATTCAATACGGGAAAACATTGTTTTGAATATTTCTGTCCATCTGTGTGACTGTCTCTAGGTTGGTTGGTAGCTAAGCAAGTAAATACTTATATAGGTAGTTAAAAGTTAGGTCGGTAGGTATATATTCATGTGAATTCATGATAATGTGTGAGTGTGTGTGTGTAGGTAGGCAAGCATGCAAACACACATTTAAGTACACGACAGGCCGATCGTTTAACCCATACAAAGAGGTCTGCATGGCCGAATCGATAGAGCTCTCGTTCTTAAACACCAAGTATGTTAATACCGATGAAGCGGGTTCAACTAAAATGCTAACTTTTCGTCCTTGACTTGAGTATGTAAATTACAAGTACCTCCGAAGTCAGAGCGGGTTCGCCTGGCGAGGGACATTGGTAATATGGAAAGCTAACCCATACGCAAAAATAAATCCAGTGCACTAAAAAATAGTAGCCCCTATAAGGTCTACGCTTGAATTCAAAGCGAGCGAGCGAAAAAAAAAATGTAATATGTGACAAATAAGTAGATAGTGATGGTTTAAAGCGTTGAACTATGATAGTTACTGCAATAAGTTCAGTTCATATATGTGTGTGCTTTTGAGTATTTGTTGATGGTCAGAGAAGTTATGTGTTTCATAACAGTGATAACAACACCACCAAGTAAGTCATGTAAAACACAAACGTCCTTCCTAAATAGTTTAGCTCAGTCACCTGACCCCGTGACACTCCCAAGGTCAGGGTAACTTGGTTTCGTTGTTGACCCTGTCGTGTATCCAACATTGGTTTGGCTTCAAATTGGCAAACGCCCAGAAATTAGAAACCAGGCTAAAATAGGTCAGTGATGCGGTGAAATACATGACGGGATGGTGAAATATACCACACTTTTTGATGATGTGAAAGTTCAGTTTACAGCGAGGAATGAAAACGGTCTATAAGCCAGTGTCTGGTTTCGTAGCTTATAAGCCACTCCGCCTCTTCCCTTATAGTAAACAGATTCAGTGCCTAACAAAATGTAGGTTTGGATCTAACAAAAACGGATGGTGGAAAATGGGATTAGGGGTGTGTCATAATTATGATTTATTTGTTAATATGGTAGCAGACATGTTATAACACATGTCACATTAAAATTAAAACAGGTTGCTGTGGGAAAACTACTGTATATACAGATACGAGAAGTCGTGTATGACGATTAATCATCCCATGGCAGATACGGGAAGTCGTGTATGACGATTAATCATCCCATGGCAGATACGGGAAGTCGTGTATGACGATTAATCATTCCATGGCAATTAATCGGTTAAACGTAGTATTCAAACAATGTTTTCCCGTGATGAATTTGAATAACGAAGACACAAACAATAGATTGCACGATTTATTGCCTGGCATATTTCGCTGCATCTCGTCAGGTACATACTGCAGAAATCACACAACTTATGTGAATTAATTAGATAAATCCTTCAAACTGAAATATACACATGTTCGCTACCAATTTACATGCAGATGCGAGGCCATCTACATAGGCAGAACTGAGCGACAGTTACATTGCAGGGTTTCGGAACATATTCCGAATTGGTTGGACAAGATACTACACACAGAAGATGGTAGCCTAGGCAGGCCGACACACCGGAAATGTCTGGCTTCATCGATCGGGAGACATGTGCTCGAGAGTGGTCACGTGGTTGAAAGAGACAGTGCCTTCCGTGTGTTGTTCACCACACAAAGTAGTCGATTGTTAAAGTTTGCTGAAGCTATACTAATCAACCTTCGTAAGCCGTCCTTGTGTAAGCAGAAAGACATGTTAGTCAGTTTAAAATTACCGTGGTAGACAATCGACATTACTGTGCGA
The DNA here is from genome assembly GCA_014155875.1 of Cepaea nemoralis. Lineage (NCBI taxonomy): Eukaryota > Metazoa > Mollusca > Gastropoda > Stylommatophora > Helicidae > Cepaea > Cepaea nemoralis. The sequence goes on along the minus strand of JACEFZ010024215.1, from coordinate 217,074 downwards.
ACATGTGTATATTTCAGTTTGAAGTATTTATCTAATTAATTCACGTAAGTTGTGTGATTTCTGCAGTATGTACCTGACGAGATGCAGCGAAATATGCCAGGCAATAAATCGTGCAATCTATTGTTTGTGTCTTCGTTATTTAAACGTAGTATCCCTATGGGGTAACAGGAGCTGTAGCAGTAGGTGGGACAAATTATGTTATACGAGCTTTTTGTAATCTCTGGCTGTGGCAGTTCTTCAGAGGACATATGAGAGCCTGAAATTGACTAGACAAAAGTATACACAAGACAGTCAAGATTTGTCGTGAAAGCGATGCGGGGACATCAGTTTTTAGACAGTAAAGATGTTTTGTGTATACAATGCGGAGACATCAGTTTAGTGACAACTAGACAAATTATACTTACACACTAAAGGTATGTTATGTGCACCATGCAGAGACATCATTTAGTTACAACTGGACATATTTGAACGGTCGACGTGGCGAGAGGACAAAAGCATTTTAGCTCTGAAACTTCCGATGAGCTGATGGCGGGGTATGGCGTCCATCCGCAAAAACGGTCACTTGGACTTAAACCTTGACGTCTTGCTCGGAAAGCAATGGCAAACTACTGCACGTAGCATTGCCTTGAAAATCAACGTGGAGTTGATAGAAACGTCCTGCCAATGACATGCATTGAGGGCAAATTTTATGGGAAGAGAGCAAGAGGACCACAGTTAGATAGATACCTGGAAAGTTTGGCCAGATGACATCATCGGTACAGAGCTGATCGTGTGAGGGCGCCCACGCGTTTCCACATAGCACTTGATGATAGTGATGATAATTGTCATAATACATGATAGGTATTATTATTTTTTTTTTACTTATGACTCAGATGTTCAGCGAGTCATATTTTGTATTTTCGTTTTCTAGTACTCTTGTATACCCTTGGCAGCACCAGACCTTCTTTATCGATACAACAATGTATTATAAGTATTATTGTATTGTCAGCGTGTGTGTGTGTGTGTGTGTGCGTGCGTGCGTGCGTGCGTGTGTGTGTGTGTGTGAAAAAGAGGTAGGACGGGAACGAGTTGACCTGTCTAGCTAGCAGGCTGTAAACCAGAGATAAGGAACGTTATAACTTCAACTAGTGGCCAGACAGAAAGAGGTTAGAACTTTACGGGTCAAACAAGTCTTACACTTAAGTATCAATTGGGGAACCCATTGAGACCACCAAGATAGTTCGTAAATAAACAATACATTGTTTGACGCTCATAGAAGAAGAGGAAAGAAGCAGGGACTAGAGGTCTCACTAGACAACATACAAATTGAAAGCTATAGTTTCCGACTGGGATTCGAACCTGTCACCTCAATATGACGATAGCGCCTTGCTTTAGTAACAAGTGTACTTCGACGGAAAACCAGTTAGACACCCCTAAAAAAAGGTGTCTTCATTAGTCAGGTCTTTCAGTCACATGAACCCACAACTATAGAATAGGGATAGAATTCGTATCTAACCATTGAAATAACACAAAAGCTCTGGGACGCAGAGGTGTTTCCAAGGCACCAGGGCCTGGATGTATACTGGCCAAGACCTGCTGACACGTCCACGTCAAGCGTCCTGGGCAACAGGTCTCTTCGGGGCCTGACTAACATCAGTAGGATCGATGATTCCTCCGAAGCCGGAGAGTATCTGCCTGCATGGCGAGGAACGACAAGTCTGCACAACAATAAGCCAGACATGGGACAGCGGATACTCACGCAAACCTCAGGTCCGGTATGACATCACATTCATGTTGGTCAACAGGGTGTATTGATCCGAAAAATTCACACTGAAAATCTCACTGAATGCTTTTGGAATTCATCATGACATCTGGGAGACTGCAGCCAAAGACCGAAATTCGTGGCGTGCATCATTACGCAAGGTGCAGTCACTTGTGAGGCAACCAGGACTGCAAGAGCTGTGAAGAAAAGGCTGGACAGAAAAACCACTGCAGAAAATCCTCCTCCAGAAACGTCAAGCATTCTTTGTCCACATTGTCAAAGAACATTTCGAGCCAAAATAGGCCTTACCAGCCATCTTAGAACTCACGGCTCCAAAATTTCAACCCCACTGGATGAAATGAATGGTCATCATCATTCTTGATGGACAAACAACATTCATCCGACATACAGGACTTCACGCTGGAGTTCACAGCCAGCGAACACAAGCAAGCAAGCACAAAAGGTCTCAGAATTTTATAGTAATATATACTGTTAATAACTAGAATAAACTCTGGAAATAAGATATACTATGCACTACAACATCTACTAAAATCAAACGCGCTATCTCGTAACACCAAAATCACAATATACAAAACACTGATCAGACCAGTTGTGCTGCATGGCTCTGAAACCTGGAGTACAACGAAAGGAGACGAAGCCTTGTTACAAACATTTGAGAATAAAATTTTAAGACGCATCTTTGGACCCATTAGGGATACACACAGTGGAGAGCGGAAAAGAAGAAGTAACAAAGACATTTATGATCTGTTTAAGTACCCGCTAATCACTGGTATCATGAAGGCTAATAGACTACAATGGCTGGGGCATATAGAAAGAATGGAAGATAATAGGGAAACAAAACTCGCTTACACTCAGGAAATAAATGACCGTAGACCCCGAGGTAGACCAAGAAGACGGTGGAGAGATAATACATATACAGACCTACAAGCACTTGGAATCAACGACTGGCAAGAGAAGGTCCACCAGAGAGACGAATGGAGACAGATTGTATCTGCAGCAAAGAACCTCAATGGCTGGGAACGCTGAAGAAGAAGAAGAAGAATATACTGTTAATATACTTCCATGAGAGCCAAACAATACACGTGTGTTTATTTATGAACAGGCATTAGTCTTGTTCCCTGGTTTCGAGGAATCGATATCATTGCATTCCGGACAAACCCATACATGCTTCGTCTATCTCGTCAGATATCATCAGGTGTAGATGCTTATCCTTGCAGTAGACTGGCTGTAGACACTTTGGGTTCGTAAAGAATCCGTCACTTGATTGTACCTAGAACAGGTGAATGAGAGAGATTCGACATATCAATATGGAAATACAGTGTATGTTGAAAGAAGTGGACGACACTTGTCCTACGAACATCGAAATAGGTTGAAAGAAGTAGATGACACTGTCCTACCAGCATCCAAATCGATGTTTCGACACAAATGATGATTTGATATTATACCTTATGATCAACATCATCCAGTGCCCACTCGCCTCACCAAACGACGTATTTTTAGGAATTGGAAACAGAAACGAAGTACATGGATGGAGCTGAGCGAGATAGCAAAACACAGAACGGCTAGAAGTTAGTTGATTGATGAGCTATGCCCCATTGGGTAATACAGGGTGAAAGATGAAGAATTATAACATGAAGGTTGTTACCAACTTGTATTATTGTTTTAAAATATTGTTTATATTTATGAGAATAAACATGGGTTAGATGTAAAGAAAACCAAGCTGATATTAATTAGAACGAAAATGTTATTGGGAGATATTGCACTGTGCCACTGAAATATAAAACAGTATGGCCAACAAGAGCTACACATATGGTAACAGTCTCAAAAGGAAGGAATCGAGTTTTAAAAAAACAACAACGAACTGAGCAAGTAAAAGTTACGTAATGCAATTGACCATCCAAGTGGCAGAGACATTGATTGAAGAAGAAAATAAAATCATCATCATCATCATGTGACATGCCAATAAGCGTGGGCAGTCATATTTCGCCATCTCACACGATCACCAAAGTCGTGGATCAGCTCTGTGATTAATCTTTTGCACTCAGTCACTTCCTGACGGACTGGAGTCACCTGGTGCGCATGACTATCCCCACTGGGAGAAGCTGCTTCCATGGAAAACCCATTTGCGCTGTTTCTCTTATTCTCTATTACATGACGAAACATTACTTTCTTAACGTCTGTAAATAACGTAGTTTGCCATTGCTTTTATTTTTAGCAGTAACCATAATCGCTGATGGCCGTAGCCATTGTCTCCAAAAAGATCCTCTGCCTACCGTCGTGAAATCGGGGGTCATAGTCATAAAAACTCCGCCACGGAGCAAACAGGGGGCTTCTGATCGTCGGAAGTTCACCCCCTTCCCCAAGTGTTTCGGTCCATTATACCCATAACACTATCTAGGGGCGGGCCCGTTCGTGTCATGACTCCGGGCGTCTTTCCCCTGCCGTGGAGACGTTCGGTCAAATTCGTTGTCCCTGTTGTTGTGCTTGTCCCTTCGCTGTTATCATGTCCACTCTCAAGCCTCCCCTCCCTCAGAGAGGACAGTCTGTGCAGCCTGTGTTTGCCCCTTAGCACATGTAGTCATGGGGAGCCTGCTTCCTCCCCAGCCACGGCCTTATCGCCTTCGTATGTCTCCGTTGCTTGTTACTTCGTCGTGCCCCGTTCGTGGTGCCCCTACTCTACTGGGAAGCCGGTTCTTCCTTTCATGTCTTGACTCACCTCTTGGTCTCCGCAGGTGAGTACTGACTTAAGGACGATTACCACTCTGTTGTGGAGGTTGGACTTCGGCCGACATTCACATGATTTGACTGTACTCAGATTCACCACCCTAACTCGGAGGAAAGGCTAAAGATCTGACACGAGATGTTGCAAGTTCGAGGTATTGGTTGGAGATATTGTTAATATTCTGCAGTTACCGCTTCTAACCACACTAGTTTCGAGTTTCGTCCCACTTCAGGTTCCGACAATTCCACAGCCAACACGAGGCCATTTTCGGCTGCCTCACACAGTTGTTTCTGGGTCCGAGGTGCTCGCCCTTTAATGCCCATTCGCTTTAGCACATTCATACACGATATGGAGACTAGACCTCTCGCGCTACCTCAACGGCGAATAGCCTGACGGCGTACTCCTCCAGCTTAAGACTCGCGACCATATCATAGTACTTATTTACCTTATACTATATTGCTCCTCAATATTTGACTTGTACGGGACTGTCAGCTCAATCACCGTTAGCTGCTTGGCTGACGAGGAACTAAGTACGATGTCAGGTCGCAAGCCAAACTTACGGATCACCTCAAAGGTATTCGCCACGGCCCTTTAGATCCACAGTCAGTTCCCAGTCCCTCGCACTATCGAAAATGGTCGGAAGCGGCAAGTCGTCAGCTCTGCCTTCGCTGTCTCTGCGTTGCTGCCCGGCTCGGACGAAGGAAATCTTCATGGCCTCGGCCTGGTCCTCTCTTTGTTCGCCTTCATTCTGGCTGCATCCACTACGGCCGCCAACTCAGTAAGGACTTTGTTGTGCCGCCACGTTAATCTGCCTTGAGTCAAGGCGACCTTACACGTGGACAATACGTGCTCCGTTGTCTGAACCTATTTACACAGGGGACAGGACGAGTCGGTGGTTTTCCCCCTCTTGACCAAGTTGGCAGCTGAAGGCAAGACATCGTACAGGGATCGGACGACGAAACTTAAGCGCAGTGGTGCCATTCGCTATGTATCATTCCAGGTAAGAGATCTCTGCAGTACCTCTTCCCATGACATCCACTGGCCCTGCTGTGCCTGTTGGGCAGCCACACGGACTCTTTCGTCATCATCTCCCTTAAACATCAGGTCTCTGCGTTCCTAGGTCGGCGCCTTAGACCACATCGGGTCTCTGTCATGGTAGCCGAACCTCCTTCTGTCCAAATGGGTATGCTCCATGACATCCTTCAGCTGGAGAGCTGCCTGGGCTTCTTCGACTTAGCTGACGACTTTCCACTTCTTTTCCGTTCTCATGGTGGGAATTGTGGTGCTGACCGTTTCATCTGCAGACTCGCGCAACATCATCGCGAAGCTGCCTTGTCCGACCTTGAATTCTTCCATGAGGGACGAACTTACGTTGCTTGCAATATAATGCGACAGTCGTGAGGCATGTTGGTGCTCCAAGCCATTTCCTTATGTAGCTGCTTATCTTCCCCTCCATCACTTGCATTGTGGTCGTGTCTATATCATATATCAGCAGCGGCCACAGGCGCTTTTAAATAAGCATGAATTGGAGACACCAAATTTTGAATTTGCCTGTCAGCCTGGTTTTATCGATGGTGCGCAGGCCGTTCGCCAACACTTCTTGCATCTCTACCACCGCGTTCCTGTCCGTCAGGGTTGAATCGTACACACGACCGAGACTCTTTACCGGTTCCTCTAGCACCGTGGGAATCGCTTGTCCGGCAACCATAAACAACCTTTCCGCAGCTCTACCCTTCACGATTGTCAGGCTTCTTGATTTCTTGGGCTTGAAGCTCATCCTGCACCAGCGAATCAGATCGTCCAGTCTGTGGAGGATGCTGCGGGCATCACTCTCCTTCGGTGTCAGGATTGTCGTATCGTCCATGAAGGCCTTCAGCGGCGGAATGTTCTTTCCCTCGCCGAGTTTCGGACCGTGTGCGTAGCCGGATGCCGCATCCAGGATGACCTGCATGGCCATGACAAATAATATCGGCGAAATTGTACATCCCATGGCAATTCCCATCTGCAGGTCGATCCATCTGGTCTTGAACGTATTGGTCGAGAAAGGAATAGAGAAGCTCGAGAAGTACTGCATAAGCATTTCCATAATATTCTCGGGCACGTGATACGCCTTGAGTGCATGCCACAACATCTGGTGTGGCACTGACCCATACGCGTTGGCCAGATCCAACCATATCACGTGGTGTTCCACCTTCTTCGTCTTCGCTCTCCGGATAGCTTCCCAGATCATGGTGCTGAGTTCAAGCCAAGCAGGGACACCAGGTATCCCCCCATTTTGAACCGCAGTTTCTACGTATTTGTCCTTTATCAAATACTTCGTGATTAAGCTGACTATGGCCGAGAAGAATATCTTCCCCTCGATGTTCAAGAGAGAGATCGGCCTGAATTGGGCAATATCGGCTGAGTTTTGCTCTTTGCGAATGTAGATTCCGTTGGCTTTCTTCCACTCCGTGCTGATGCGCTTGTGTGTCCACGCAGATCTCAGTATCCGGTATAGTTTCTTAAGGACATTCAGTCACCTCTTAGTAGACTGTAAGGCACACCGTTGGGCCCCAGTGCCGCCTTTCCTCTTGCTTTCTTAACTACCACAACCACCTCGCTCCACATCAGAGGCTTGGCATTGAAATCCACAGTTGGTTTTTCCGGCCATTTGAGCCCTTCAATCTCTCCGGATGGGGCGTCCCGTTGGGCATCGGAGTACGTCGTCACGAGATGGTTCTCCAGCTCCTCTTTGCTGACATTGAGGATGCCGGATTGCCGCTGTTTGAACAAATCCTGTGCAAACTTGTATGGTTCCCGGAAGAATCTCTCACGTTCCTTCCGGGTTTTCCGCCTGTTCCTGCAGAACTGTTCTGCTCGGAACATGGCATTATGCCTGGCTTTCAGATGTTGCAGCACCTGGCGAAGTCCTCTTTCTCATGCTCTGGTGCTGTTCTGAACCGTTTCCGAGCGGCTTTCCTCAGTGTTCTTACATCCTCCAGCAGTTTCTGCCGCCTGGTCTTCTGTGGAATAGCTACTTCTTTCTTCTCGCTGCTACCAAATTGACTCAGCGAGTGGGGGTAGACAATCTCACCGAACTTTATCAATCTCTCGTCAAGGGACTTGTGTTTTAGTTCTTCTTCAAAAACACGGAACAACAATTCGTCTAATTGAGCCTACTCTGCCGTCTCCTACAACTATAAGTCGGTTGCGCTTCAACTTCATTAATTACGTGCACGCATGGCATCAGGTAACTCTGGGCTGGTGGAACGGCGGATAAACGTGTAATCCACCTTGCCAAAGGGTGTCCTGTAGGCTAGCGGAGGGAAGGATGCACATTACTTCTCCTTTGATAGGCCATACCCCCTTTCCTGCCACCCTAGAAAATAAAATGGGCGAAAGAATTTATACTGCGTTGATATCTCAATAGCTGTGAGTGTCTGGGGAAGAGATATTTATGCCTTTGGTTGGGCCAGGGTTAAGTGTCATATTTCCTTGATGATCACGCGATACCAGATTCTGTCCCACGTGTTAGTGTGTTTGTACCGTGGCTTATGTTCGGTAAATAGAGCGGGTACGTTGGTGTAACGTTTAGGTCGCACCGCTAACAATGGTATGGCCGCGGTCAGACACGGGTTCGTTGTCATTTCTCGTCGTTCACTTTGGGAGGGAATGATCGATCACCTATTCGTCGATGCACTCAGTACTAAACAAATGCGATGGTCCTAACGGTTTACATGTCTATAGCAGGTTCCCTGGCACGGGATGTGTGTGTGTGTGTGTGTGTGTGTGTGTGTGTGTGTGTGGGTGGGTGGGTGGGTGGGTGGGTGGGTGGATGGGGGTGTGATATTGATACATTTCTGAAACAGATGGTGCTATTTTAATGGTTAGTTACGTTTTATGTCTATATTCCATAGCTGTAGGTCCAGGTAGAGATAAACTGTCTAATGAACACACACACACACGCACATACACACACACACACGCACACACACACGCACACCCTCCCCACACACACACTCATTTACACACACAATCTACAGTTAGAATGAAGGACATACAACACTCTCAGGGAGAAGCGTCTGCGCATGTCTTCTCAATTTGGCGTTGTTGCCAGATTGTGTTGTGAGAAACCGGGACATTTCTTTTAAACATAAGAAGAATCAAAGATGTCACACAAATCAACACTGTTTCTTAAAAACAAGTAGACTTAAAGGCAAGAGGGTCGAATTCATTGCACCGGGTTTGATTTCAGATGGTCTATTTCGGCAGTGCGACCTGTGCGTATAGTTTAGCTTGAAACAAATTCTGCACAACAGACAGAAACCGATTAACAGCACTGGCCACGAGATAGTGAAAACAAAACTAGTACATTTTCGCGCGCGGATATTTGAAGTTTCCAAATTAAACAGTTCAACCAAATTAAAACCTAGAACGACGTGGATTTAATTAAATCTTTCATTACACAGAAAATGAATACCTGGATAAATGGGCGTCCCGTAAGCATTTTTCAGGGCAGCGAATAATTTCATCAAACACCAGGACTTCCGAAAAACCGGGTTGTCTGGCAACCCTATACCAACTAATGCACGCTAAACTGCAATACTCTGTAAAATAGATTAAAGAGAAAGAGCTTTCTGTCTATGTCAAAGAGCTTCACGTTCCAACAAGCCCACAGAATGCTAACATATTTTTAAGAACAAAGCAAATGCACTCGAGAAATGTCCACTTACATAGAGATCCCGTGGATAGGGAGGAAGGATCAGAGATGAATACAATTTCCAGCAGTTAACAGTGCTATCTCAAGCGACTATTGTAGTCAGTTACAGCCCAGTAGGACAAACATGCTTACACAAATGGATCAACAGAAAGGGTAATCAGGAATAGCTGAATTTATATCTTCATAACACACACAAATGGCAACTTCATCCGAAAAACTGTTCTAACAGGAATTATATCATATTAGTGTAAAGAAGTCGTAGGAGTTAAGGACGTTGTTCGTAATTCTGTATACTCTTGTACGAAACAGCTGCGCGACATTCGGCAGCGGATCGCGCCGCGCTGGTTACTTACGGAGGTATGTGAGCCGGTCGTTCAGAAAGCAATGACAACCTACTGAACGTAGACCTTGCCAAGACATCAACAGCAGCTGAAACATGCTGGTGTTGACAGCAATGTCCTGAAAAGAACATGCGAGAAAAAAAAGTGTAAAGAAGGATCTATTAGATACCTATATGTGTAGAGCAGTGTTTCCCAACGTGGGGCCCACGCCCCACAGGGGGGCAATTTGACTGTTAAGGGGGGCAATTCGAAAATGGAAGAAATCGGCTGAATATAACAAAACGGGGAGACTTGAGACTGAAGTTAACTAAATTGGAACCTGACATAAGATCTCTTTGCAGCAAGCATCAAGCGCAAGGATCTCACTAAATTTAAATAATAAATAATTGCTAATAATAAAAATAATATAGAAAAATCTTTCATTAAAATTATTTTGTACTTGAATTTCAGTTCTCCATTATATGTTTTGAAAATTTACTTACTGTGTTTGCTCAATAATTACCTAGTGATTTCTTCCTAAAACCTATCATTCAAGTTTCTTTAGTGAACATTTCAATTTTTGAATATTAAAAATAATGTATATGTTGAGGGGGGGGGGGGGGCATGGGGCGGGGGAGGGGGCAATATGAATTTTAGAAAGGCTTAAGTGGGGCATGGTACAAAAAAGGTTGGGAAACACTGGTGTAGAGGCTCTTCACAACTTCAGGTTGAAAACCACCAGCCAGTTGGTCGCAGTAAAAAACTATACAAATGAACTTCTGTATGAAGTGTAATCAGAGTCTAACAGCACCCAAGATTCCACAGTAAGTTGTCCTCCAGTGGCTACCGTCTCATTGTGAACTTACTGGATATAAGAGAGCTAATGCTATGTCTGCCGGTCTCCGTGGCTAAAGGCTTGCAAACGCGATTCATTAGCTGCTTACCTGCGTTCGAAACACACCTGTGACCGATTTGGCAGCAGACCGCGTCGAGCTGGGTCTTAACGTGTTGGTATGGGAGCCGGCAGTTCAGAAAGCAATGGCAAACTTTTTTTTTTTTTTTAGCATATCCTTTACAGGACTTAGCTGTCAACACCAGCATCTTTCAGCTGTATGTTGATCTCTTGGCAAGATTACGCTCAGTAGTTTGCCATTGCTTTCTGAGCGGCCGGCTCAGTATCCCGCAAGTAACGAGCGGGGGTCGAACCGCCTCAGCTCTCGCTCCGCTACGAGACTCTGCGTGATAAACGGGATTACAGAGAGAAAGTGTTGTAACCCCACAGCCAGAGAGACCGGCACTGAACGTAAACTATCCAAGACATCAATAAATGTAGTAAAATACTGGTGTCCTGTAACTAGGAAATGCAAAAAAAAAAACAAAAAACAAAAACAAGTTGTCTAAAATTAAAATGGAACAGTTCAGTTACTCCATGAAGTAAACGACATCAATCGCAGCTATCTCTCAGTGGGAGAAAACTAAGTTCTGGACAACAGACTTAACTCAATCCACAAACATCAAAGACAGTTGAGTTAAGTTGAGTTGAGTTAAGAACCGACATCACTGCACTCAGGACATTCCCATACGTGCTCAGTCCCCTCGTTCAAAGACAACAACAAGCTACCATCTTTCGCCAAAGACATGGCCAAAGCAGGCTACTTGGCCATGTACACCTTCTTAAAGTCTCCCACACTGATCAATATCCGCGTGAAACGAGTTGGAAAACCCTGAACACATCCTAGAAGACTGATACACTTACAGTGACCTGCGCTGCCAGACGTTGCTAGGGACTGTTTTAGCAGAAGCTGAAGCTGTATATCCCCCACACAGATTCAGGAGGAAAGACACACTTCGTCCTAGCAACAGAACTGCAGATGCAGAAGGATCAATGACCCAAACGCTAAGATTAAGAGAAATAAGGACGCACTTCATCAACACTACAGAAGTCCGTGAATAATTTCAGACCTTAAACAGTTATGATGCCATCAGGACCTTTTGGGGTCATGTTACTAGTGTGGAGGAACAGATAAATCATCATACCTGGAGAGAACGGCAAGGCAGGGAGTAAGCAGAAGATTTGGCCGACACTCAGTACTCCGCGGAGAGGCCAGATGGACGCAGATTGCATTTGGTTCCGTTAATATGAGTATTTGAACTCTTCGCTTTTTTGTTAAAGTTGAGGAGAGCGCATATGGGAATGTTTGGAGTGTTGTGATGTCGGTTATTAACTATACGTATTTGTTTTTGTCAGTTCCAACCATCCTTCTGTCGCAATCTTCTAATCTCTAACAGGTTTATAATGTCGGTGCTCAGGCGACAGGGCCTTGTCGAAGCTACTGTTTTCCTTCACAAATTCACAAGGAGCAATCATGAGCATCGCGTGTGGTTTTCGTTGGCACAGGAAAGGGGCATTTGTTGGCGATGCGTTTGCTATGAAATAGGAACAGCGCTGCTACTACTACTATTTCTAATCGCTAACTCGCTAACATAATGCTTTTTCACGCTTCGTCTGTAAAATCCAGTCCCTTCCAAAGCTGATATATAATCCCTGCAGGTTTGTGTTCCCCCACCACGTCATCATACATACTTGTTATTGTAGAATGCCCTCCTAATCCTACACACATGTCCCCGTTCGGGGTGTGTCCTTTAGCGCAGAATTCAGTGACGATATCATTTAACGAAACAACCATTTCTCAGAAAACACTGTTATCTCGTATTACAGCGAAAACCATTAGATTCGGTGACTTCATTTGGCGTAACGGTCAATTCGCTGAAAACATTGTTATCTTTACGGCGAATACCATACAATACAAACATCTCTGACGTATTTCAAAGGGCACTAAGTTGTTTCATTACACATTACACTATAGCGGGGATTCTCAAGCTGTTTTCCACTCGCAGCAGATTTTGATCAGACGAAATTAGGTCATACCACCAAAAGAAAAGAATGATCAAATCAATCAGAAAGCCTCCAAACCTTACTCAAGACGACTACCACGTTATGGACAGATCAGAACAGGTCATTCTTCTGCGCCTCAGAACAGGACACAATAGATTACGCAACCACTTGTATACAAAATTCAAGATTGGTGACTCAGCCATGTGCACATGTGGTTTGGCGTCGCAGACAGCAGAGCACATACTCCAGGATTGCCCAAACTACAACATATCCAGGCGAACCTTCTGGCCTAGTGAGACAACAGTGGAAGATAAACTCTATGGACCGCTGAATGAGCTAAAAAAGACTGTTAGATTCATACTAGAGACGACATTGCAGTTGTAGACATGTTTCAAGCGAACGAAAGAAGAAGAAGAAGAAGGTTGGAATAGTGCTGCGGGCTCATTGGATGGTATTCCATTTGCAAATAATCACTTACCATTAGTGGAATACATACTTTTGAGGACTCTCTCTCTCTCTCTCTCTCTCTCTCTCTCTCTCTCTCTCTCTCTCTCTCTCTCTCTCTCTCTCTCTCTCTCTCTCTTTCTCTGTGTATGTAAGATCACGCTTGTGTGATTATCCTACAATAACGTAGTACCATAGGATACTCTCTACTCCAAGACAGAAGAGATGTGTTATAAATGACAAATAAAATAAAATAGGCGGTGGATTTTTAATCTTGAACCAAACAAAGTTCCGTCCAAAAATTGGCTGGTACTCATTTCTATGAAGCTGGTTTGTCCCCAAAGCCGCATGGTTGAAAAAAAAAATACAATGTGTGAATCAACAAAAACGGATAATGTAATTTATCAGCTTGACAAGAACAAGCAATTGGCAGATTGTACTTTGCTATTTATATGGGTCTGGCGCGATCCATTGAAATACAAGCAAAGAAACAAAATTACAATAAGAGAAATCAGATGATGAGTATAGGCGATTAAGTGATATCCGGTGACCGTTATATTTTTGCTGCAGTAATTTTAACCGCAAGAGATTGATTGAGATAGCTGATGAACTGATGCACTTTTGTGTGAGTGGGTAATCGAAGAGATAGACAGGCAAATAAAGGGAGAGATAAACGTGCGTAAATAGTCGGGACGGGGGGCAGACAAGACAGATACTAAGATAGGTCTGCAGAGGGACGGATTAAGACACGTAGGGGTGGATGGGCGGACGAACGGACAGACAGAAGACACACGGAGGCGTCGCCTGTGGGAAAGATAACGAAACAGACTTGTGTATGGGGAGAGAAAGAGAGAGAGAGAGAGAGAGAGAGAGAGAGAGAGAGAGAGAGAGAGAGAGAGAGAGAGAGAGAGTTAGAGAAGGGGAGAAATAAAAAAGGCAGAGATAGAGAGAGTGATAGAGAAATATCAAGAGAAATAGATAGACATATATATATATATATATATATATATATATATATATATATATATATATATAGAGAGAGAGAGAGAGAGAGAGAGAGAGAGAGGCGGACAGAGAGTGAAGCAAGACGCTGTCGTCATTTGAGGGCGGCAGGTTCGATATCGGCTGTCCCAGCTTCAACTTTCAATGTGTATAGTGTCTAATGCTTTCTTTAATCTCTATTTCCAAGACTGTCAACTTCCATGAATTTAGTTTCCTTGCACTTCAATGGCCGAAAGTGTTCCCGCAAAATTGATACTCCTGTTTAAGACATGTCACTGACCGATTAAACATTTGGGTCAATCTATACTCGATGACTAAATCGCTTTAATAAGATATATGACGTTAAAGAAAAAAAATATTTCTTTCTCTGGCTTTGAACTCCAGCGTACTCTATACTGGACGTATTTTTGTTCGTGAGTTAGCTTTCCCTATAACCGATGTCCCTCGCTATCAGGCGAACCAACTCCGAATTCTGAGATAGTTGTAACTTGTGTTTTACCTCCCCAGAGTCAAGGACGAGAAGGCAATATACCGGTTGGTGGGCTATAGACAAGATAATGCGACGGTTATTGAACTATGGACATATAATTGGGGGTTAACATGACACAACAACATATTAAATTTGAATAACGAAGACACAAACCATAGATTGTACGATTTATTGCCTGGCATATTTCGCTGCATCTCGTCAGGTACATACTGCAGAAGTCACACAACGCAGGGTGAAATAACTAGATACATCGTTCAAGCTGAAATATACACGTGTTCACACAATAATATCAATTGCTTACCATGGTAATTTTAAATTGGCTACCATGTCTTTCTGTTTGCACAAAATTGGCCTATGTAGATGAATCATTAGGGCTTCTGCAAACTTTAATAAACGACTATTTTGTGCATGCCATATTAAATGTTTTACAGTGATTCTCATTCTTGTAGCCATTGCAGACCCCTGATATACATCTATTTCCATCACAAACTGAATAATGTAGTTTCTTATTATTGAGAGAGAGAGAGAGAGAGAGAGAGAGAGTGAGAGAGAGAGAGAGAGAGAGAGAGAGAGAGAGAGAGAGAGAGAGAGAGAGAGAGAGAGAGAGTCTGGTGAATACGATAGGAGCTTCCCCGAAACGTCAGAGTAATTTGGTTTTTTTTTTTATTATTGTAAATGATCAAGACACAATTTATTTTTTAAGATTTATAATGGGACGATTAGTGAATTATCCATCCATCCATCATGTGCTATGCCGGTAAGCGTGGGCGGTCATGTTCTGCCATCTCGCTCGATCACCAGAGTCGTGGATCAGCTCAGTGTTTCTATCTCGACCATGCCACGAGGCCAAGCCATCCAGGTATTTGCTTCTAGGTCTTCCTCTTGGTCTGTTCCCTTCGATCTTACCAGTTGTCACCAAGTTCTCCAATTCATTTCTTCTCATAACATGCCCAGAAAATTTTTACTGTCTGCGTCTGATATCTCTAATCAGTTTACGATCTTCATTTGTTTCTTGAAGGACTTGTTCATTGGTCTTTCTGGCTGTCCATGGTATTCTTTGCATTTTCCTCAGAAACCACATTTCTACAGCCATCAGATGTTTTTCAGCTTGACTGCTCATTGTCCAAGCTTCACATCCATATAATAGTACAGGTTCTATGTAGCACCTCAACACTCTTTTTCTCGTTTCAATTGACATCTTTTTATTGGTCAGTATGTTTGTCATCTAGCTAAAGGCTACTTTTGCCATGGCGATTCTTGTTCTAATCTCTTCAAGGCATCTCCCATCAGATGTTATTACTGTTCCGAGATACTTGTACCTATTCACTTGTTGAAGAATATTCCCATTTACTTGTATATTACATTGTGGTATTTCGTTCTTCTTAGTGACGACCATAATCTGTGTCTTTTTACAATTTAATTCTAACCCCCGTTGTTCACGAGGGTAATGCTACTGTGGAGGGCGGACGCGCTATGGACCAGGCTGACATTCTGAATGCTCTACGAGAAGTGAGACTGTTGCGAGAACCAAGCGATGACTGTGATTCTACAACCATGGTCAGACTGCGAGAACTGCAAATTAAAAAAGGTGTTGCCAAAATAGAACACTACGCAGGAAGCCAAAGAAGATTGATTAACCAACACAGAACTGGTGTCGTGAGCCGCTACACGCTGCGGGATTTGCTGAGGATGGGATCCGAGCACTTATGGACTGAATGGTTCGATGTGCAATGAGGATGATCTGTCGACTAACTAACTAACTAGATTCATAATAGGACGAGTAAATGGGAATATTCTTAAACAAATAAATCGGTACAGCTATCACGAAATAGTAATAACATCTGATGAGTGGGTGGGGAGCCGGGGGGGGGGGGGGGGTCTTGATGAGATTAGAACAAGAAACAGGATGACAAAGGCTATCTTTTGCAAGATGGAAAACATACTGACCAATAAAAAGATGTTAATTGCACTGAGAACAATAGTGTTAAAGTGCTACATAGAATATATACTTTTGTATGGATGTGAAGCGTGAACAATGAGCTGAATGAGCAGACCAGCTGAAAAACATCTGATGGTTGTAGAAATGTGGTTTTGAGTAAAATGTAAAGAATACCATGGACGAGCAAGTCTTACAAGAAGTAAATGAAAACCGTAAACTTGTCGGAGAAATAAGGCGCAGACAGTCAAGATTTTTTGGACACGTTATGAGAATCAATAATCTAGAGAGCTTGGTAAAAAGTGGTAAGATTGAGGGGGAAAGAACAAGGACAAGGCAGAGAAGTAAATACCTGGATGGCTTGGCCACATCGAAACAAGAACACTGAACTGATCCATGACTCTGATGATCATTAGAGATGGCGAAATATGACCGCCCACGCTTAACCGCATGACACATGATGATGAATGTGATCTACAGATATATAATTTATTTAGGTATTATGCATTTACGTATGGATGGAAGGATTATGGATCGATGGATGGCTAGTAGTATACTAGGACGTTTTCATTTATAATTTTGGAGGAGCTAATCTTTACAGAAGGAAAAATGACGTCGCAAAATCAATAAAATGGAGGAGCACGGGCAAAGAGGAAAACATAAAATCGATAAGTTCGATTAGGTTGGTCAAGGAGATAACCAGGTAAGTGTTTGGTTGGCGTTAGGGTTGAGGTGTAATCAATAGTAGTTGGGTTGGGCGGGGGTGTAATCAATAGTAGCTGGGTGGGGCAGGGGTGTAATCAATAGTAGCTGGAAGGCGGGGGTTTGCTCAATATTAGCTGGGTGGGGTGGGGTGTAATCAACAGTAGTTTGCTGGCGCGGCGGTGTAATCAATAATATCTGGGTGGGGCATGGATGTAATCAATAGTAACTGGATGGGAGGTGTAATAAATAGTACCTGGGTGGGGTAGTGCGTGGAGGGGGGCCTTGGATGTAATCAATAGTAGTTGGTTGGTCCTGAGTACAACAATTACGTCTCAAACTGGAACCGCTGATTTATCGATCTTTCGTTTCCAACGCTGAAAATTCTAGCGAGGTCATATTGAAAAGTGATGACAAAGTTGATGAAGAAAAATTACTTGATTCGATAGTAAAACTACGGAAGATACATAACAGACCTTTAAGTGCCCCACTCCTCACCACCGGACAAGAACAAAGAAGTTAAAATCAAAAACGCGCTGCCAAAAAAAAAAAAAAAAAATCGATAAATCGGCGTTTCCAGTTTTACAATTACTGTGGTAGACAATTGACATTACAGTGCGAACATGTGTATATTTCAGCTTGAAGGATTTATCTAGTTTTTTTTTTTTTTTTTACTTTTCATTATGTGAATTCTGCAGTAAGTACCTGACGAGATGCAGGGAAATATTCCAGGCAATAAATCGTGCAATCTGTTGTTTATGTCTTCGTTATTCAAATTCAGTACGGGAAAACATTGTTTTCATTTTGGAAAGAGGCAAAAGAAGCATGGCTTGAGAAAAAGTACATAGAAATTGAAATAAATTGTACAACTGTAAAAATAATAAATTAATGCACTCAAGAATTCAGGAGCTTATCAATAAAAAGAACGCCTATATATGAGATATACCTCATGAATTATGTAATTATATATTTATTGCAATCCCGAAGAAATCGGAAGCCTTGGAATGCGATCAACATAGAACAATTAGTATAATGAGCCACATCACGAAGATTTTGCTCTGAATTATCATGCAATGAGTTAGGAAGACAATACAACCCGAACTATGAGAATATCAATGTGGGTTCGCAGAAGACAATGAAACTCTTATGTATTTGCTGAGAACGTTATAATTGAGCGTTCTATAGAAGTAGACAAAGATCTACATCTTTGCTTTAAGACTACACAAAGGCTTTTGATAAAGTGAGACATGTCGACATCATGCAGTAGCTTGCATATCTACAAATTGATGGGAAATATCTTAGTCTTGTAAAAAAAAAAATACTTAGATTGGAAATAACAAGCTGCCATAACGATTAATATTAAAGTAGGTCAATTCCCTTTTAGAGAGGTGTGAGACAGGGATATGTAAAGTCTCGCTATTTTTTCCCATGGGCAGTGAAAATATTTTCTGAAATGTAGAAGATATGAAAGGAATCATCATTAGGGGACGTAAAATCAATAACATTAGATATGCAGATGATGCAGTATTGATTGCAGACAATGAGCATGATCTGCAACATTTAGTAGATGTACTTGTTGCACACAGTGAACAACTAGGGTTAGAATTAAATTGTAAGAAGACACAGATTATGATCATCACTAAGGAGAAGGAAATACCACAATGTAATATACAAGTAAATGGGAATATTCTTAAACAAGTGAATCGGTGCAATTATTTCGGAACAGTCATAACATCTGATGGGAGATGCTTTAAAGAAATTAGAATAAGAATCGCCATGGCGAAGGTAGCCTTTTGCAAGATGGAAAACATACTGACCAATAAAAAGATGTCATTTGCAACGAGAAAAAGAATGTTGAGGTACTACATAGAACATGTACCTTTGTGTGGATGTGAAGCGTGGACAATGAGCAGACAAGCTGAAAAAAACATGCGATGGCTATGGAAATGTGGTTTTTGAGGAAAATGCCAAGAATACCATGGATGGATATAAAAACAGTCCCTTACTAATGTAAACAGTGTGTAAGGACTACGCTTGAGTTTAAGCGAGCGAACAAAAAAGAAAAGAAAATTAAAAAGATAGAAAAACCAATGACCATGTCCTACATTAAACAAATGAAAACGGCAAACTGATTAAAGAAATTAGACGTAGTCCTCACAGTTGTTTTCTTTTTTTCTTAACACGTTATGAGAAAAATAACTTGGAGATTTGGTGACAACTGGCATGATGGATGAGAAAAGAACAGGGGGAAGACAAAGAAGTAAATATCTGGATGGCTTGGCCATGTGGCATGGTCGAAAGAAAAATCACAGAGCAGATCCACGACTTTGGTGATCGCCTGAGATGGCGAAACATGGCCGCCCACGCTTATGGGTGTGGCACATGATGATAAATATGATGGTTAGTGAGCTATAGATATATAATATATTTAGGTAATGTGCATTTACGCACGGGTGGTTGTGTGGATGAATGGATGGATATGCGTGTGTATATATACATGTATATGTGTGTATATGTGTTTATAGGTGGGTAGAAATTCAAACATAATATACACATATAGACGGTAGACGGTACTACCTGCTTTCTGTCAGCGCCGAATGTTGGGCGGCGCTTACCAAACCCGACACCCCACATTGTGCCAACGGCTTCGGGCGGAAGAGCACAATTGGGAGGGTACTAGCCTTATCCTGGTGCGAGGAAATGCAACCCAAAGACAAAATAAGTCATGGCAGGGCGGACCAGGCCATAAGCCTTGGTTGGCAGCTGGTCTAGGATCGAAGCTCCGACAGGCGGACAGTTAGAGCATTGCTTTGCTGATCCGACAGCTTCTGCAGCTTGTCTTGTTCCAGATTATAGGTGTCAACTTTCCTCTGGAGTGAACTAGGCAGGCCGAGAGAGGGATCATGCTGCATAGGCAACACATGGTTTCTTTATTCTAGCCCTGGCTTTGTGCTATGGAGAGGCAATAACTCCATCCCTGGTCTTAACCGGTCTCGGAATCAAAGCGAGAGGCAACTGTTACGGGTTATTTATAAGTCCTTGTCAGTTGGCGTAGACATGGGGGGCCACGCGTTGCCTCTGACGGTGGGAGACACCTACAGGTGTCACTGATCAGCTACCGCCCGCCTCAAGCTGGGCAGCCCCCAGCCAATTGGGTGCTGATCCGCCACAGCCTGCCTGCTTCAATGGGTGCTTGGGGCTAGGACAAAATCTGAATCGCAGGCTGTAAAACCAATGCACCAGGTACTAAAAAAAGAATAGAAACCTCAAGCTACGGCTTGCAACCTGGAACGTGAGAACCATGTGTCCAGGATTTTCCACTGACTTGACAAATATTGACGATGTGAGAAAAACGGCTGTGATTGATGCTGAACTCAATCGTCTTAACATTGATATTGCTGGCCTGCAGGAGACTCGCCTCGCTGAGGAAGGGTCACTCAGGGAAAACAATTACACCTTTTTTTGGAAGGGAAGAGGGCAGGCAGAAAAAAGCCAACATGGTGTGGGCTTTGCAGTGAAGAATTCGCTACTGGGAATGATTGATATCCCAGCTGGAGGTAATGAAAGATTATTATCACTGCGCTTGGCAACCTCTTGTGGATTTGCCACCATTCTCACTGCATATGCACCGACACTCGCTTCCTCTGATGATGTGAAGGATACGTTCTATGAGCAGCTAGACTCTGCGATCAAGGCAGTTCCAAAATCCGACTACATTTATATGCTCGGTGATTTCAATGCTCGTGTGGGCAAGGACTCTAGTTCATGGCCAGTGTGCCTTGGAAAATACAACATCGGTCGCATGAATGATAATGGGCAAAGGCTGCTGGAGCATTGCACTAGAAATGACCTATGTATTACAAACTCCTTTTTTAAAACAAAAGAGATGCATAAGGTCACATGGAAACATCCAAGATCCAGCCATTGGCATCAGCTGGACTTCATTATCACACGGAGACAACATCTGAACCATACATCATTAACTCGAAGTTACCACAGTGCTGACTGTGATACAGATCATTCTTTGGTTGTTGCAAGGGTTAGACTGAGACCAAAGAGAATCTACACAGCTAAACACAAGTCTAGCCCCAGGATTAATATTACTAACACTCACGATCCTGGAAAGTGCTTTGAATTTCAACAGCAACTTGAAGACGCTTTCAATGATACATCAGAAAACTTGTATAGTAAATGATAAATGGAGTAAACTTAAGGAAACTATTTATAAAACAGCGGTAGGGGTTTACGGCACTGTGGATCATAAGAGGCAGGACTGGTTTGCGGCAAACAGCCAGATACTGCAGCCCTTGATTGATAAAAAGAAGATAGCTCTCTTAAGAAACAAGGAAAGACCAACGCGTAACACTCTGAGTGAGCTGAAGCAAGCGAGGAAGGATGTACAAAAGGCTGCCAGGCAGTGTGCGAATGACTATTGGATCAAGTTATGTGAGTCCATTCAAATCGCAAGTGATACAGGAAACATCAGAAGCATGTATGAAGGGATAAAGAAAGCCTGTGGTCCAATGATCAAAAGAAGTGCACCGCTGAAAACCTTGACTGGAGAAATCATCACTGATAAGAAACAGCAGATGGATAGATGGGTCGAGCACTATTTAGAGCTTTACTCAAGTGAGACGAAGCTAGCGGATGATGCCCTCAACGCCATAGAGGCCCTGCCAACTCTTGACCACCTGGACACACTTCCCACTATAACAGAAGTTAAGTGTGCTATAAATGAGCTTGCATCTGGCAAGGCTCCAGGTAAGGATGGGATTCCAATAGAGGTAATCAGGAGTGGGCAAGACACACTCGCTCTACAGATCCACCAGCTAATAGAGCTATGCTGGCGAGAAGGACAAGTCCCACAGGATTTCAAAGATTCAAACATCATAACGCTGTACAAGAACAAGGGAGATCGGAGCGACTGTAACAACTATAGGGGTATCTCACTTCTGTGTATTGTTGGGAAAGTATTTGCCAGAATTGTCCTGCACAGACTTCAAGTCCTGGGAGATCAAGTCTACCCCGAATCACAGTGTGGCTTCCGTCAGAACCGGTCTACCATTGATATGATATTCTCATTGCGACAGATGCAAGAAAAATGCCGGGAACAAAATCAGCCACTGTTTATTGCCTTCATCGATCTCACAAAGGCATTCGATTTGGTCAATCGTGAGGGTCTGTTCAAAGCACTAAAGAAGATTGGCTGCCCACCAACTCTTCTGTCCATTGTGGAATCGTTCCACACAGGCATGAAGGGTAAAATCAAGTTTGATGGCTCAACTTCAGAAGAGTTTGAAATCAAGAGTGGAGTTAAGCAAGGTTGTGTACTAACCCCCATCCTCTTTGGGATATACATTTCACTTCTACTGAAATATGCCTTTCGTGATCAGGATGACGGTATATACATTCACTCACGCTCAGATGGTGGCCTCTATAATGCTCAGAGATTGAAGGCCAAGACCAAAATTAGCAGGGTACTAATCAGAGAGTTGCTTTTTGCGGATGATGCTGCGATTACGACCCACTCTGAGGAAGAATTACAACATCTACTATCTGCTTTCTCCAATGCTTGTTCTGAATTTGGTTTAACAATTAACAAAAAGAAGACACAGATTATGTGACAAGGTTCACATGGTGTACCATCAATCTTTATTGACGACTCCGAACTGGAGAAAGTAGACCATTTTACATATCTAGGATCAGAGGTAAATAGCAAATTATCCCTCGATCAGGAAATCTAGCCAGAATCTCAAGCGTAATCTTGTCAAGAAATCAACAATCAGCTGTAAGATGCTGATGTTGACAGCAATGTCATGTAAAGGATATGCAGACATTACTATTATTAATTATTATTATGGCCTGAGACTAACACTGTTTCACCTATGTATAAAAGCTTTGTCCGCTCCGTTCCACATTTTTTCGCATAATCCCAAAATTCTAATCTTATATTTCATTTTTTTTAACCTACCACCTGTGGTGTCTTTCTCAATTCTTAAGAATTTTATTGCTTAAGAATTATATTGTGACAGTGCGCTCCTCCACTTGCCTTCACTTGGCTACCGCGTCGTTTTGGGCGACGACCTCTACTGCCCAAGGTCTTCGGATAAATCCCAGGTTTAAGATTTTCTCCGCATAAATTTGACCTTTCCGCTTCTGGCCGTATCGCTCGATCGTATAGGGTGTAGTAACGTAGACCTCCTGGGACTGAGTGAAGGTCTGAATATTTCTCGAGTCTCTTGTCTTCCATTCTCACTCAGAAAATATTAAAGGATTCCAACGAGGACGATGTTGATAATTAAACTAGTCTTACTTCATTCAGCAATGGCCACATTATTTCGAAACAATATAAGATTCATGATAAACATGACGGTGACAGCAACCGCCAATGCCTACCAGTAGCATGACCCTTGACAAAAGTGGAGGACATAGTACGACGCTATTTTCTGATATACCTAACCAAGCATTACAACATGCAAATCAATAATTCACTATCTACAAGCTCTGCATTACTCTAATTTCTGCTGCTAATCAACATACTTAACCTCTTCAATTATGTAGTCTAGTGGTCTGCGAATGGGAGAGGTTCCATCGACACGCCTGCTCCCGATCTAGTTCTCGTCTCTACTGTTTTCGTTGTTCTTGTTGTTAGCTCCTGTTG
Organism: Cepaea nemoralis; assembly: GCA_014155875.1. Lineage (NCBI taxonomy): Eukaryota > Metazoa > Mollusca > Gastropoda > Stylommatophora > Helicidae > Cepaea > Cepaea nemoralis. The sequence goes on along the minus strand of JACEFZ010024215.1, from coordinate 193,440 downwards.
CTACCCCAAACTATCTTACGAGATATTCCCTTGGTGCATTCTCGTGTCCCTTTTTTCCTTCTAGTTTACTTTCCCAAATTATACATGTGCAGCACTGTTTCATTTTCTCATATTAACTCTCCCTCGTCCTCTATTCTGTTACAATATCATCACAGTTGCCAGTTCTTGGGATTATTTTTTTTTTTTTTTGGGGGGGGGGGGGGGGGGAGGGAGTACCTCAGTAGTCAGGACTCCTTACGGCTTTCTCCGCATCGCTTCATATCTCTTATAGAAGAGCATCCTTTCCTCTTGGTTGGCTGAGTTATCCTCTTTCCCTTATTTTTAGATTAATTCATGGTTTGTTGGATTTTTCAGCTATCATTGTCTACGGGATTGGGAAGCCTGCTCCACGCCAACCCTTCTTAGTGCCTCTAACGACATATATGGCATATTACAGTGGGACCTATAGGTGTTTCCAAGGCACCAGGGCCGGGTTATATACTGGCCAAGACCTATTGACCGCGTCCTCGTCGAGCGTCCTGGGCAACAGGTCCCTTCGGGGTCCTGGCTAAAGTCAGTAGGATCGCCGATTCCTCCGAAATCGGAGAGTGTCTGCCTGTACGGCTAGGAACCACCAGTCTGCACACCAATTAGCCAGACATGGGACAACGGATACTCACGCAAACCTCAGGTCCAGTATGACATCACACTGATGTTGGACAACAGGATGCCTTCAACCGACATACAGGATTTCGCGATGGAGCTCAAGCCAACGAACACAAGCAATCAAGCAACATCTTACAGTGTTACTATTCTACGCTTCCCCGTAACTCTAGGAAGAGATACCTACCATAATGCACACACATCTTCTTGTATCTTTCTGATGTTCCAGCCACAGCACAAGAATATTATGTCCTCCATGTAGTCATAAAACTGAGACCTCATTGACGGCAATTCATATTTCGCGTGACTTTTGCATGTCGATTAACCCCTGGATTGATTTACTGGGCAGTTTTGCTATCAGTAGTTTGCCTTTGATTTCTAAACAAGACGACAACATCTAAGGCCAACTTAATGTCTGTGTAGGAATTGAAAACTCTACCTTGCCAATAGCGCACCGGAAGTTTAAGAGCGAGTGCTCTTATCCTTTCCGGCGACGACTACTGCTATTGACGGCAATTCATTCATTCAGTAGCACGTCCCTTGCAGAACCTCGCTCCCGTAACAACCTTCCGGAAAACTTCTCGATCATAAGCAAGATGTCCCGCGTCCGATACACCCATCTGGAGATCATCCGCCACATCCTACATCCATATTCTCTTTGGCCTTCCTTTTCCTCTCTTCCCGGGCATTTACCCCTTCATGGTTGTTCCCTCCAAACTTTCATGATGTTTCAAGTGACCAAAGTATTTCACTTGTCTTTGTTTTATCGTCTTTAGCAGCCAACCTTCTTCAAAATTCAGCTCCTGTCGTGTGGATGCATTTGTTCTGTTCCTTATTCAAAGTATTCTTAGAACCCATCTATAACATTTATATTCAAAGGCATTTATGCGCTGTTCAGCTTGTTTCGTAAGTGTCCATCTCTGACAGGCATATGTTGCTATGGGAAAGATGCATGCTCTTAAAAATCTAATTTTTATAGTTTCATCTGTCCAACTCCATAATTTATTCAGTTGCCTTAGCTTTTGAAGAGCAATAGATATTCGACTTTTAATTTCCTTCATTGTGTCACTATTGCTGGTAATTAATAACCCAAGATATTCGAAATTTTCAACCACCTCCAATTTTTCTTCATTAACATATGTTTCTTTCTCTAAATTAATTTTATCTGTATGCATTATCTTTTTTGTTGTTGTTGTTGTTGCTATATTAAGGTATAAGTTGTGATTTTCACTATTCTTTTGGGTTGAGGTTTTAAGTTTTAATATACCATTCTGTGATGTGGATAGTAATACTGTATTGGGTTCAATATCAACTTGGAGAAGACTGTAGTTATGTACCAGCCAGCTCCAGGGAATAATCACATCGTGCCGAATATCAAGGTGAACAGTCATAGACTAAGTGTTGTGGACAAATTCACCTATCTTGGCAGCACTGTGTCACAAGCTGCCAAAATTGATGTCGACGTGAATGCAAGAATCTCCAAGGCCAGCGAGGCTTTTTGCAGACTGTACAAGAATACATGGGACAGAAATGGAATAAGCCTGCAAACAAAAATGAAAGTCTACAAAGCAGTTGTATTATCCACACTGCTATGTGTTTGTGAAACCTGGACTGTTTATCAGCGACACGCTAGTAAAATTAAACCACTTCCAAACAGTCTGCCTTAGGAAGCTATTGAAGATTAAATGGCAAGAAAAGATCCCAGACACTGAAGTTCTAGAAAGAGCATCCACGCTCCAGTATCCACACTCTACTAATGAAGAATCAGAATCGCTGGGATGATCACTTAACTCGCATGCCAGATCACAGACTCCCTAAACCAGTGTTTCCCAACCTTTTTTGTACCGTGCCCCACTTAAGCCTTTCTAAAATTCATATTGCCCCCCTCCCCCGCCCCATGCCCCCCCCCCCCTCAACATATACATTATTTTTAATATTCAAAAATTGAAATGTTCACTAAAGAAACTTGAATGATAGGTTTTAGGAAGAAATCACTAGGTAATTATTGAGCAAACACAGTAAGTAAATTTTCAAAACATATAATGGAGAACTGAAATTCAAGTACAAAATAATTTTAATGAAAGATTTTTCTATATTATTTTAATTATTAGTAATTATTTATTATTTAAATTTAGTGAGATCCTTGCGCTTGATGCTTGCTGCAAAGAGATCTTATGTCAGGTTCCAATTTAGTTAACTTCAGTCTCAAGTCTCCCTGTTTTGTTATATTCAGTCGATTTCTTCCATTTTCGAATTGCCCCCCTTAACAGTCAAATTGCCCCCCTGTGGGGCGTGGGCCCCACGTTGGGAAACACTGCCTAAACGAATTTTTTATCTGCGAGCTGCGTTGTGGTAAACGCTCCCAAGGCGGCCAGAGGAAACGCTTTAAAGACACTGAAAATCTCACTGAAAACTTTTGGAATTCATCTTGACACTTGGGAGACTGCTGCTAAAGACCGAAATTCGTGGCATACATCATTACGCAAGGGTGCAGTCACTTGTGAAACAATAGGATTGCAAGAGCTGTGAAGAAAAGGCTGGACAGAAAAACCACTGCAGGAGATCCTCCTTCTGGAATGTCAAGCATTCTTTGCCCACATTGTCAAAGGACATTTCGAGCCAAAATAGACCTTATCAGCCGTATTAGAACTCACGGCTCCATACATTCAACCCGACTGGATAAAATGAATTGTCATCATCATTCTTGATGGACAAACAACAACAACAATACTGTATCATTAGCATTACAACAATATTAGCATTACAACAACATTAGCATATCGAATCTCTGGTATTTCATGACCACCAATATTTAGGGCATCAAGTTGCTCCTTGGTTATATCATCTGTGACATTACTTATTATATTTTCGGCGTACGGGTTAAACAAATAAGGGGATAGCAAACAGCCCTGACGGACTCCCTGCTTGATGTCAAACCAATCTGATGTCTCACCATCTATTTTAACCGCTGCTTGTTGGTCTAGATAGAGTATTTTTATGAGTTGTACTACATGTTTTGGAAAGTCTACTTTCCTCATGATTTCCCAAAGCTTCTGATGTTGTACACAGTCAAATGCCTTTGAATAATCCACAAAACATGAGAACAGATTTATATTAAATTATCTGCGTTTCTCAATTATTAAACGAACATTGAGTATGTGATCTCTTCTTCCTCTTCCTTGTCTAAATCAGGCTCGAACCATGTTAACCTCTTCTTCCATTTTCTAATGAAGTTTTCCAATTATTATTTTTAGTAGAATTTTACTCTCATGACTGATCAGGGCAACAGTTCTATAGTTGATTTATTTGATTGTATCGGGATTTGAGATTTAAATATTGAGCTCAACCCACTACTGGCAACGCTATAGTTGGTGAATAATTTCAGGTTGCCCTTTTTTGGTATTGGAATGAAAATAGTTCTCTTCCAATCTTTTGGTCATATATCATATTTCCATATCGCTTTACATAATGTGTGATAGAAGTGTATGCTCTCTTCGGCTCCCGCTTTAATTAGTTCAGCCGGTATCTCATCACATCTTGGTGATTTACCATTCTTCAGGTTCTTTATTTCCCATGCAATTTCATCAGATGAGGGTGCCGGTTCTGTGTCTTCTGTCATTGGTTCTTGTAACTCGTTCATATCCTCAAAGTCATTCATACATTCCACTGCAGTATTCCTTCCATCTTTCTAGGATTTTTCTAGATTCAATTAAGGTATTTATTTCCCAGATTGTCACAGATAACATTTAATTAAGGTTGAACATTTCTTGTCAATAACTTAATTTATTTGAACATTTCGTAATCTCTGCCATTCTCATGATATTGCTCTCTTCTAGTTCAACAATCTTATATATATTGGTTTTGTCCTTTCCTGTGTTCTTTCTTATTTCTCGTGTTAAAGATGTATACTTCATCCTGCTTCTATCGGTTGCTCCTCCTTTCTTGTTCAGTTCCGTTTGTTGTTTTATTAATTCTAGCGTGTATGATGTAATCCGTGTCTGATCTTGCTTATTCTTGGTCGAAACTAAATCTTTTTCTGCTGTTATCAAGATATTACTAGCGTGTACTGCCAATTCATTAGGTGTCATCATCTCCTGTATATACATCAAAATCTCAAAACAATTCTTCACGTCTATGCTGTATGCGTCTGGTATTTTTGTGATATCAAATGAAATGGCCGGCCTTGGTCCTCAGGTAACCTTTTCGAGCTTTACTTTCACATCTGTTATTAATAACAGATGATCTGTATCACAGTCCACGACACGTAGGGTGTTTGCTGATGTTATGCATGATATCCATCTTCTTTGTATTAAAATAGAATCTATGTAGTTTTTGGCAGTACTGTCCAGGGTCTTCAATGTGAGAGTCTTCTTGGGTGTTGTTTAAAAAGTGTGTTGGCTATAATTAACTCATTTTATGTGCAAAATTCAATTCATTTGTCACCTGCATCATTTCTGTTTCCAAATTCAAATTTTCCTAAAATGTGTCTCTCAATTTCAGCTCTCTCTGTACCTACTTTTGCATTAAAATCTCCCATTATTATTGTTATGTCAATATGGCCAATCTTATCTAATGTGTCTCCACAAGAAATCAAAGACACCACCAATCATTATACATACAGTCGCAACCTGTTTGAACACTACCTCAGGACAGACTACATGCCCCCTTAAAAAAAAAAACAGCAACAATGAAATTAATAATGGTAAATTATCTCGAACGACAACTAGCCAGAAAAAAAAAAACATTCCCATATGTGTGGCACGTTACACCCACCTTGGGTATTTATGATGTCCATGTTAAACATTGCCTCAACGAGTCATGTATTATTGATTATTTTTCATGCGTTTTAATGCTTATTGTTCTTTTGTTGTCAAAGAATTGCTTCATAAGAGATGTTGAATGAAAGAAAGTATGAGAGGAAATAGAGAAGAAGGGCAGAATGTAAGACGGGCCTGCGTGCCCAATTCTTAACCCTTTGAAAATAAAGATTTTCGTTCGTTCGTTCGTTCGTTCGAGGTCCCGGGTTCAAGCTAAGGTGAGGACCTGGATCTTTTCACGTGGAGCTCTAGTAACAAAATTTCCTCTAGACACTGGGTAGTGAGACTGGACGCCCGTGTGTATTGTTGCGCACGTAAAAAAATCCCTTGGCAGTTGAAAATCGAAAAAGATTAGCCTAACGGTGCTGCCCGGGCAAAATTTCGAGTTAAAAATCTACCCAGAGTATTTCAGGATCCCCGGCGGTGCTACGGAGTTTGTGCACTGAGCTGAGATTTTCCGGACTCAGGCTTGAGTTAGGAGTACAACGGAACACTTGTGGGTTACACCCGTGTGCCGTGATGTTGATCCGTCGACTAAACTAAAATTAAACTAAAACTAAGGATACATTTGATAGACAAGGACTTTTGCTTTGGCAGTAAGCTTCCTGTTCTCAAAGACTCTTCTTGTGAACCTGTTCATTGTCGTTGCAGCCTTACCAATCCTGATGTTGATTTCCTGATCTACGGATAATTTGCTGTTTACCTCTGATCCTAAATATGTAAACTGGTCTACTATCTCCAGATCAGCGTCGTTAATAAAGATTGATGGTACCCTATCTGTACCTTTTGACATAATCTGTGTCTGCTCTTTGCTAATTGTCAAACCAAATTTAGAACAAGCATTGGAAACTGCAGAAAGTAGATGTCGTAATTCTTCATCAGAGTGGGTTGTAATTGTAGCATCATCTGCAAACAGAAACTCTCTGACCAGAACCCTCCTAATTTTGGTCTTGGCCCTCAGTCTCTAACATTGTAGAGGCTGCCATCTGAGTGAATGTATGTACCACCATCCTGATCACGAAAGGCATATTTCAGTAGAAGTGTAAAGTTTCTTTGAAACCCGTTCCAATGGCTTTATTACAAAAGCATGAAAGAAACATTAACAGGTGTGGTAGAATTAAACAAAGCATTCATATTTAATGAATTATGCACCATGGGTTGGTCAGAAGAAGTCGCTGTAGACATCCAGGCAAACATCCCATTGCTTAGGTAGGCAGCGAACGCCGTCCGCAAAAAAGGATTGTGGTTGCTCACTGAACCAAGTGTTTATCGCGTTCATCACGTCTGCATCTGTGTGAAATCGTTGCCCATTGAGAGCTTTGTTTAGAGGTCCGAACAAATGAAAATCACATGGTGACAAATCAGGACTATAGGCTGGATGTTTCAGAATTTCCCACTTCTTCCTTGCTAATGCTTCCTGCACAATATTTGCGACATACGGACGAGCACTACTGTGCAACAAAATCACACCGCGAGAAAGCATGCCGGGTCGTTTATTCTTGATGGCTTTTTGCAGTTTGTCTAGTGTTTGCAAGTAGTGGGTAGATTGATGTTGACACCAGGTTCTTTAAAGTCGGCCACCAATAGCCCTTCATAGTCAAAAAATGTGCTCAGCATAACCTTACCAGCGGAAACCTTAACTTGAAATTGTTGGCTTTTGGTGATCCAGCATGCTTCCATTGCATGCTCTCTCTTTTGCTGCTCGGCTCAAATTGGTGACACCATGATTCATCGCCTGCCACTATGCGGAAGAGAAATGCATCATCCTCTACTCTGTAACGCAGCAAGTGGTTCAGACACCATCTCATTCGTACCTCTTTTTGGTGGTCGGTCAACATCCGTGGTACCCACTGTGAACACACCTTCTGATATTGCAGTTTCTTAAGAACAACCTTTTGAATTGTCCCAATTGACACATCAAATTCTTTCGCTAGCGAACGTATGCTTCGACAACGGTTCATCTGCACTGCTGCATAAATTTTGGCGATGGTTTTTTCTGCTGCAACAATATGCGCTTGACCCGGCCGTCGAAGATCTGTCGCGAACTGACGAAAAAATGAGAAAAAGAGGTACGCATGAATGTCCACTGGTTGACATCCTTCAAATGAAAGAAACTGAATCACCGCTCTTTGAGCTTCTTTGGGCGGATTTTGGATCAACCCGGCCATTTTCCCAACGGTCAAAAACAGAACCTATGCATCATGAGACGTTAAGCACGTGCTCTTTTATTCATTGGTCAGTACTTATCACATGACTATGGCATGATCATGTTCAATGTACGCAATTACGCGCGGTGCGGCACGAACGGATTTCAAATGAACGTCCCTTATATATTCCAAAAAGGGTGGAAGCTAGTCCACGGCCTTGCTTAACCCCCCTCTTGATTTCAAACTCTTCTGAAATTGCACCATCAAACTTGATTATACCCTTCATGCCTGTGTGGAACGATTCCGTAATGGACAGAAGAGTTGCTGGGCAGCCAATCTTCTTTAGTGCCTTGAACAGACCCTCACAACTGACCACATCAAATGCCTTTGTGAGGTCGATGAAGGCAATAAACAGTGGTTGATTCTGTTCATATAATATACAACTTTGCTATGTGGACTAACAATCTATTTTCAATTGAACATTTTTCATCCAACAATTGTACCATTATGAAAGAAAAGATTGTGTTAATTCGTGACAGTAAAATTTAGCGCGGTGTTAGGAAAGACAAATGCGTATAAATAGGAATGAATATGTGTGTTATTAAGAGCGTTGGTGTAGGTGATAGAGGACTACGCAGATAATGCCATGAGCGATGTCTGACTGTGGTTGGACCCCTGCTTTCGTCGTCCGCTAAACAGAGGCCACATATTCCTCCGTGCGTCCAGGACGTCAAAATGTGATAACCAAATCACATCACAGACGCATAACAAATTCCTACTTCAGAACACATTTAAAAAAAAACATTATGTTATTGGGAAACACTGGGCTCTTTGGCTAGGGGTTTACGGAAACTATTCGTAATCCCGCATCCAGCGTTCGAAACAAATCTGCGGGCGATAAGGCAGCATACCGCTTTGCGTTGGTTTTCATAAAATGGTATGAGCGTCGGTCGTTCAGAAAGCAATGACAAACTACTGAACGTTAAGTTGTCAAGACATCACAAGCAGCCAAGAATGCTGGGATTGACTGCGACGTTCGGATAAAAAAAATGATATGCAACTAACTTATTGGGAAACATTAGGACTGCTTCAAAGAAGTAGGCAAAGGATGTCCGTGCTACAAAGAACTTCAACAGCCGGGAATGACAGTGACTCAAGGGGAAGGAATCAAGTTAAACAGAACTGAAACTAAAGAATAAAGGTTACGTATGGCAATAAATCACCCAAGTCAAGGAGATATTTATTGGTTTAAGGAGAAAACAACGCGAGTTACTGTTGTATTGTGTCTTATTTGATCTCAGTGGCTGTGAGATCCTTCTTGTTCTGTCTGTTACTTACCAATGAAGCGCAGTCCCTCAACAAACTCTCGCCAAACCATTCCTTAGTAGACCTTTGGTGATTGACTGGGTTGTGTAGCTAAGTATTCTACTTGATGAAAGAGTCAGTCTCTAAGTCAACCTTCCCTAGTCGCCATTTACAGCGCACTTTCCTTTTGAGCCCCTGGTGCGTACCCGTAACACATGCCATGGTAAAGTGGCTCATATCCTTGATGATCACACAGTATCATATTCGGTCGGTGTTCGACGGTTCGATGGACCACGTAACATTTAGTCAAGTTCTTTCAGATGAAGGAAATTAGTGGAACTGCGGTAAACTTGTGGAAATGTAAACAATATAAAATAACAAAAGTAAATGCAGCTATGCATAACAGAATTACGAACAATACAATGGCGTTGCAGCGACTAGTCTTCTTCAGCAAACAAATAAATACACAAAGCACAACCTATAATGGCTTCCAGTGAGTACAAGTACATTAAGGGCATTAAGAGGCATGAGAAGAATGAAAAAATGAGAACAATGAAGAGAAAATTACAATTTGAAAACAAAATGTTTTGCTACTTATCTCAGAATCGCAGGCTGGGATACTGACATGAATTGCTTTGCTTTGCTTGAGACGAATGGCCTCGTTCAACCCTCGACTACATTGAATTGGTTGTAATTGGGACCTTTATAGTGTATCTAAGACTTCTTCTTTCGATAATATAGATGCGTATCTCTGCTTCCTTGAAAGAGTTAACTTGCTGCAATTGTGTTCGATTCTTCCTTGTGCATTTACATGTCTGGACAGAGTCGCGCACTTGTTAAGGCCTGGAGTAATTGTGTACACACCCCGTCATATGGTGCTGTTTCCTTCAGGGAGCTTTACCAGTTGTGGTCTCCCCTGGTGTTCCACCTCTTTCCCCGTCTTGGGTTGTCTTAGAATCTTCTCGGTCTTGTTTGATTTCGTCTGTCGTGGGCGGCTCGATAGTTAAATCCTGGTTCCAAAATTGGGAGGGTACTGATCAGAGAGTTGCTTTTTGCAGAGAATGCTACAGTTATGACCCACTCTGAGGAAAAATTGCAATTACTACTATCTGCATTCTCCAATGCTTGTTCTGAATTTGGTTTAACAATTAGCAAAAAGAAGACACAGATTATGTCACAAGGTGCACATGAGGTACCATCAATCTTTATTGACGACGCCGAACTAGAGATGGTAGACCATTTTACATATCTAGGATCAGTGGTAAATAGCAAATTATCCCTAAATCAGGAAATCAACATCCGGATTGGTAAGGCAGCATCAACAATGAACAGGTTAAGGAAAAGAGTCCGGGAGAACAGGAAGCTTACTGCCAAAACAAAAGTCCTTGTCTATCAAGCCTGTGCCTTTAGTACTCTTCTTTATGGCAGTGAAATCTGGACAACTTACTCACACCAGTGTCTGCAAAGAAATCTTGGTATTAAGTGGCAAGACAAAATCACAAATACTGAAGTATTGGAAAGATCAGGTTGTGTGACGGTTTATTCCACGTTCAGTCTTCGTAGACTTAGAAAGATAGGACATGTTAGGAGGATGGATGATGGTAGAATACCAAAGGACATCTTTTCTGGTGAATTACAGATGGATAAGAGATCTCAGGGTCGGCCTCTACTACGATACAAAAATTTGTGTAAGCGGGTCATGATTGATACAGGCATTGATAATGCACAGTGGGAGCAAGTCGCCGCTGAACGTGTTGCATGGAGGGCAAAGATCAGAAATGGAATAAAGACAAAGGAGAAAATTATTGCAGATAAGTCACACACCGAGTGTATGAGACGTAAGATGGTGCATGATGGTGGCAATGACCACGTGTTCACATGTACCCACTGTGAACGGACATTTACAGCGCGAATTGGCCTTATTTACCGCCATAGGTAAAAGTTATTATGCCTTTTTAAAGCACAAACTATCGTCTGTCAAGACGGCAAGGTGCCAATGGAACTGCTGCAACAACAACAACAACAACAACAACTACTACTACTACTACTAATACTACTACTACTACTGCTACTACTACTACTACTACTACTATTATTATTGCTGCTATTACTACTACAACTACTATTACTACTCCTACTTTTACTACTACTACTACTATTACTAGTATTACTACTACAACTACTATTACTGCTATCTGCTGCTGATACTACTACTACTACTACTACTACTACTACTACTACTACTACTACTACTACTACTACTACTACTACTGTTGCTGCTGCTAGTACCACAATAACGGCTAAAATATTGTTATATAGTAGATGCGATACTTGGTTGCGAAGACGAAAATGAAGCCGGGCGTTGTGATAGTTTGGGCATATAATGAGCGGAAGAGGAGGGTGTGGATATCCACTGTATTAAGAGCACGTGCTTATCTAGATCCAGGAGTATTTGTGTCCAACAACAACAACGCCGCGAGTGTCCAACAATAACAACAACAACGCCGCGTGCCCTGATATGTGCCCAACAAGAAAAACAACAATAGCAACAACAACAACAACAACAACAACACTGCGTGCCCCGATGTGTGCCCATCAACAACAAGGCGTGCCCCGATGTGTGCTTATCAACAACAACAAGGCGTGCCCCGATGTGTGCCCAACAACAACAACAACAGCAACGTGTGTCTCAGTGTGTGCCCAACAACAACAATGTTGTTGTTGGATACACACTGGGCCACGCAGCGCTTTTGTTGTTCGGCACACATTAGGGTGCGCGTTTTTGTTGTTCTTGTTGTTGTCGTTGCCGTCGTCGTTTTAGGGCACACGTTAGGGCACACGGCGTTGTTGTTTTTGCTAGACACACATTGGGGCATGCGTTGATGTTGCTGTTGTACACACATTGGGGCACGTGGCATTGTTGCTGTTGTACACACATTGGGGCACGTGACATTGTTGTTGTTGTACACACATTGGGGCACGTAACATTGTTGTTGTTGGGCCACATTGGGGCACGCAGTGCTGTTCTCTTTGTTGTTACTGGGCACATATTGGGGCACGCGGCGTTATTGTTGTTGTCGGGCCACGCCGCGTTCTTGTTGTACTACTGCTACTACTACTACTGCTGCTACTAATGCTGCTAATACTACTAATGCTGCTAATACTACTACTGCTGCTACTACTACTACTGCTACTACTACTGCTGCTACTACTACCACTGCTACTACTAGTAATGCTGCTACTACTAGTACTAATGCTGCTAATGCTACTACTACTACTAATGCTGCTAATACTACTACTGCTACTACTACTACTACTACTGCTGCTACTACTACTACTACTGCTGCTACTACTACTACTAACGCTGCTAATACTACTAATGCTGCTACTACTACTACTGCTGCTAGTACTACTAACGCTGCTAATACTACTACTACAACTGCTGCTACCACTACTATTATTATTAGTATTGCTACGTAGTAGTACCAGCAGCAGAGACGTCAAGAGCTATAATACTACTAGTAGTAGTAGTAGTAGTAGTAGCAGTAGTAATAGTAGTAGTAGTAGTAGCAGTCGTAGTAGTAGTAGTAGTAGTAGTAGTAGTAGTAGTAGTAGCAGCAGCAGTAGTTATAGTAGTAGTATAGTAGTAGTAGTAGTAATGGTGGGAGTAGTAACAGTAGTAGTAGTAGTAGTAGTAGTAGTAGTAGTAGTAGTAGTAGTAGTAGTAGTAGTAGTAGTAGTAGTAGTAATGGTGGGAGTAGTAACAGAAGTAGTAGTAGTAGTAGTAGTAGTAGTAGTAGTAGTAGTAGTAGTAGTAGTAGTAGTAGTAGTAGTAGTAGTAGTAATGGTGGGAGTAGTAACAGTAGTAGTAGTAGTAGTAGTAGTAGTAGTAGTAGTAGTAGTAGTAGTAGTAGTAGTAGTAGTAGTAGTAGTAGTAGTAGTAGTAATGGTGGGAGTAGTAACAGTAGTAGTAGTATTAGTAGTAGTAGTAGTAATGGTGGGAGTAGTAACAGTAGTAGTAGTAGTAGTAGTAGTAGTAGTCGTAGTAGTAGTAGTAGTAGTAATGGTGGGAGTAGTAACAGTAGTAGTAGTAGTAGTAGTAGTAGTAGTAGTAGTAGTAGTAGTAGTAGTAGTAGTAGTAGTAGTAGTAGTAATGGTGGGAGTAGTAACAGTAGTAGTAGTAGTAGTAGTAGTAGTAGTAGTAGTAGTAGTAGTAGTAGTAGTAGTAGTAGTAGTAGTAGTAGTAGTTGTTGTTGTAGTAATAATGGTGGGAGTAGTAGTAGTAGTAGTAGTAGTAGTAGTAGTAGTAGTAGTAGTAGTAGTAGTAGTAGTAGTAGTAGTAGTAGTAGTAGTAGTAATGGTGGGAGTAGTAACAGTAGTTGTAGTAGTAATAGCATCAGCAGTAATAATAGTACTTCGTCTTCTTCTTCTGCGTTCACCCGGGATTTCTTTTTTTCGGATGTGACTGCGTTGTGTCTGATTACAGCAGAGCTGCGTTCTTGCGCCGTTAGGCTGACACATCCGATTTCTGCGGGCATTTGTTGACCGGGTTAACCTTCCTGGGGATAATAGTACTACTAATTCTGCTAGTACCAATACAACAACTAAATTATTGTTATTTAGTAAATGTGATGCTTGGTTGTGAAGACGAAATTCCAATTCCAATTTTCCAAAAAAAATAAAAATTCCAAATTCGGTCTCGTCTAACCTGCTTCCTCAGCGGTGGTTATTGTTGTGAAGACGAAAATGAAGCCGGGCGTTGTGATAGTTTGGGTATATAATGAGCGGAATAGGAGAGTGTGGATATTCACTGTATTAAAAGCACGTGCTTGTCTAGATACAGGTGTGGTATTGAGTTCCTGTCAGGCATTTCATGCGTGAACTTGTACGCACGCGGACGCAAACTTGCAGACATACAACGTGTTTTAGTGTTAGAAAATATCAAGCTCAAGCGGCAGCCTTCAAACAACACCAGAGACATACATACCAAGGTGATAAGCTTGATCAGAGAATGAAACTGATGGAATAATATAGCTGACAGCGGTAAGAATTTGTTATTTACCAAGCAAAAGCTGAAGTTTTACAGGATTTCAATAACAATGTGTAGATTACATTTCAAAATAAATAATAGTATTATTTTATATATTATTTACTTATCCAAGATTCACCCTCATTAATAACCTGTTCAAGGTAAGTACAGATATGTTTTACTTCAACTTTCTGATAGTGTCCTAAAATTTATATACAGCATTGTTTGACTCCTTTTTCTCCACAAGTCCTTATTGTTTATCACTAATTTCTAGTTTAATCCTGTTTCTTATTCTTCTTATAATTATTCTCAGTAACATCTTTGTCACGTGAATTATAAGTATTAAGACTTATTGTGCGATGATCTTCGTATTCTAAAGCGACTGGTTTCTTTGGTAGAGCTATAAACATGGATTATAATACCCACTAATCTAAAGTCTACTAGGGCCCTAATTTCTCCCCACCCCTCCCCCCTGGTAATGTTGTTTGGACCCGGTGCCTTTCTTTTCTTCATGTGGTGTAGTGCATCTCTTCTGCAGCGCATATTTGTGAATCTTCATCAATGTCCTGAGTATTTAGTACATCCTGTCTCCCATCATACAGATATTGTCCATCTATTTACTGTACCATCTTGTCTTATTAGTTGTTGAGCTAAGAACCGACATCACTGCACTCTTATCTGCAGGCTTGTCTTATTAATACTGCCATTCCTTGACTGTAAGCATTTGGTGGTATTTTATATTTTCCTACCATTGATTCATAGAATGTGTCTTTGCATGGCTGCCTCAGTCTTGGTGCATTGTTGATTCTGCCAGATTTCTTTGCATTTGTTTACTATTTATTTATGTATATTAAATATTATTATATTCTTCATCTTGCTTTTTTGTTCTTCTTTCACCCATCTGCAGAATTTCATGTGTCAACCTTTTCTTCTTTTTTTTTTTTGAGATTCTGTGTTTAGGTGTTATTTCTTTTGATGTCTGTTGAGGTAATTTGTCCAACAGGTGCCATTGTTCATTAATAGTCTGTATTACCTCCATGGCATTATGTATGTTCTGTACAGTAACACTGTACCTTTCACCAGTTTCTGTGTTTTAAGTAATGCTAAATCTAACTTCTGAAACCTGGACTGTTTACCAGCGACACGCTAGGAAATTAAACCACTTTCACACAGCCTGCCTTAGAAAGCTATTGAAGATTAAATGAGAAGACAAGATCCCAGACACTGAAGTCCTAGAAAGAGCGTCAATGCCCAGTATCCACACTCTACTAATGAAGAATCAGATTGGCTGGGCTTGTCACTTAATACGTATGCCAGAGTACAGGCTACCTAAACAAATTTTTTTACGGCAAGCTGTATTGTGATAAATGCTCCCAAAGCGGTAAGAGGAAATGCTTTAAAGACACTCTGATCTCACTAAAAGCTTTTGGAATTCATCACAACACTTGGGAGACTGATGCCAAAGACCAAAATTTGTGGCGTACATCATTATGTAAGGGTGCAGTCACTTGTGAAGCAAACAGAACTGTGATGTGGCAGACTCAAATGCTGTGTCCTAGTGTTAAGAACATATATTCTAATTTTATTTTAAATATTAAATGGTTTTGAATAACTGGTTTAATAATTTAAAAATTTTTCATAAAGGACCATTTTTTAATTCTAAATTATTTTAATTGAGCATGATAAATCTAACCAGGCCACGCTGCGTTGTTGAAGTTTTGGGCACACATTGGGGCATTAGGCGTTGTTGGTGTTGTTTTTCTAGTTCAGCACACATTGCGGCGTGCATTGTTGTTGTTGGGCACACATTGGGGCACGTGGCAATGTTGTTGTTGTACACACATTGGGGCACGTGGTGTTGTTGTTGGGAACACACTGGGGCATGTGGCGTTGTTGTTGTTGTACACACATTGGGGCATGCGGCATTGTTGTTGTTGTTGTACACACATTGGGGCACGCGGCATTGTTGTTGGTGTTGTACACACATTGGGGCATACGGCATTGTTGTTGTTGTTGGGAACACACTGGGGCATGTGGCGTTGTTGTTGTTGTACACACACTGGGGCATGTGGCATTGTTGTTGTTGTACACACATTGGGGTACGCGGCATTGTTGTTGTTGTACACACATTGGGGCACGCAGCATTGTTGTTGTTGTTGTACACACATTGGGGCACGCGGCATTGTTGTTGTTGTTGGGCACACATTGGGGCATGCGACATTGTTGTTGTTGTTGTACACACATTGGGGCACGCGGCATTGTTGTTGTTGTTGTACACACATTGGGGCACGCAGCATTGTTGTTGTTGTACACACATTGGGGCACGCGGCATTGTTGTTGTACACACATTGGGGCACGCGGCATTGTTGTTGTTGTTGTACACACATTGGGGCACGCGACATTGTTGTTGTTGTTGTACACACATTGGGGCACACGGCTTTGTTGTTGTTGTTGTACAGACATAGGGGCACACAGCATTGTTGTTGTTGTTGTACACACATTGGGGCACACGGCATTGTTGTTGTTGTACACACATTGGGGCACATGACATTGTTGTTGTTGGGCGCACATTGGGGCACGTGACATTGTTGTTGTTGGGCCACATGACATTGTTGTTGTTGGGCCACATTGGGGCACGCAGTGCTGTTCTCTTTGTTGTTACTGGGCACATATTGGGGCACGCGGCGTTATTGTTGTTGTCGGGCCACGTTGGTCACGCTGCGTTCTTGTTGTACTACTACTACTACTACTACTACTACTGCTGCTGCTACTACTACTAATGCTGCTAATACTACTAACGCTGCTACTACTACTAATGCTGCTAATACTACTACTGCTGCTACTACTACTACTGCTGCTACTGCTACTGCTACTACTACTAGTAATGCTGCTAATAATACTACTGCTGCTACTACTACTACTAATGCTGCTACTACTACTAATGCTGCTACTACTACTACTGCTGCTACTACTACTACTACTACTACTACTAATGCTGCTAATACTACTGCTACTACTACTAACGCTGCTAATACTACTACTACAACTGCTGCTACCACTACTATTATTATTAGTATTGCTACGTAGTAGTACCAGCAGCAGAGACGTCAAGAGCTATAATACTAGTAGTAGTAGTAGTAGTAGTAATGGTGGGAGTAGTAACAGTAGTTGTAGTAGTAATAGCATCAGCAGTAATAACAGTACTTCATCTTCTTCTTCTTCTTCGTTCACCCGGGGTTTCTTTTTTTCGGATGTGACTGCGTTGTGTCTGATTACAGCAGAGCTGCGTTCTTGCGCCGTTAGGCCGACACATCCGATTTCTGCGGGCATTTGTTGACCGGGTTAACCTTCCCGGGGATAATAGTACTACTAATTCTGCTAGTACCAATACAACAACTAAATTATTGTTATTTAGTAAATGTGATGCTTGGTTGTGAAGACGAAATTCCAATTCCAATTTTCCAAAAAAAATAAAAATTCCAAATTCGGTCTCGTCTAACCTGCTTCCTCAGCGGTGGTTATTGTTGTGAAGACGAAAATGAAGCCGGGCGTTGTGATAGTTTGGGTATATAATGAGCGGAAGAGGAGGGTGTGGATATTCACTGTATTAAAAGCACGTGCTTGTCTAGATACAGGTGTGGT
This sequence comes from Cepaea nemoralis, assembly GCA_014155875.1. Taxonomy (NCBI): domain Eukaryota; kingdom Metazoa; phylum Mollusca; class Gastropoda; order Stylommatophora; family Helicidae; genus Cepaea; species Cepaea nemoralis. The sequence continues at coordinate 175,858 of JACEFZ010024215.1, read as the reverse complement.
ATAGAGTTCCTGTCAGGCATTTCATGCGTGAACTTGGACGCACGCGGACGCAAACTTGCAGACATACAACGTGTTTTAGTGTTAGAAAATATCAAGCTCAAGCGGCAGCCTTCAAACAACACCAGAGACATACATACCAAGGTGATAAGCTTGATCAGAGAATGAAACTGATGGAATAATATAGTTGACAGCGGTAAGAATTTGTTATTTACCAAGCAAAAGCTGAAGTTTTACAGGATTTCAATAACAATGTGTAGATTACATTTCAAAATAAATAATAGTATTATTTTATATATTATTTACTTATCCAAGATTCACCCTCATTAATAACCTGTTCAAGGTAAGTACAGATATGTTTTACTTCAACTTTCTGATAGTGTCCTAAAATTTATATACAGCATTGTTTGACCCCTTTTTCTCCACAAGTCCTTATTGTTTATCACTAATTTCTAGTTTAATCCTGTTTCTTATTCTTCTTATAATTATTCTCAGTAACATCTTTGTCACGTGAATTATAAGTATTAAGACTTATTGTGCGATGATCTTCGTATTCTAAAGCGACTGGTTTCTTTGGTAGAGCTATAAACATGGATTATAATAGTAATACCCACTAATCTAAAATCTACTAGGGCCCTAATTTCTCCCCACCCCCTCCCCCAGGTAATGTTGTTTGGACCCGGTGCCTTTCTTTCCTTCATGTGGTGTAGTACATCTCTTCTGCAGCGCATATTTGTGAATCTTCATCAATGTCCTGAGTATTTAGTACATTTTGTCTCCCATCATACAGCACTTCTAGATATTGTCCATTGTACCATCTTGTCTTATTAGTTGTTGAGTTGAGTTAAGAACCGACATCACTGCACTCTTATCTGCAGGCTTGTCTTATTAATACTGCCATTCCTTGACTGTAAGCATTTGTTGGTGGTATTTCATATTTTCCTACCATTGATTCATAGAATCTGTCTATGCATGGCTGCCTCAGTCTTCGTGCATTGTTGATTCTGCCAGATTTCTTTGCATTTGTTTACTATTTCTTTATGTATATTAAATATTATTATATTCTTCATCTTGCTTTATTGTTCTTCTTTCACCCATCTGCAGAATTTCATGTGTCAACCTTTTCTTTTTTTTGAGATTCTGTGTTTAGGTGTTATTTCTTTTGATGTCTGTTGAGGTAATTTGTCCAACAGGTGCCATTGTTCATTAATAGTCTGTATTACCTCCATGGCATTATGTATGTTCTGTACAGTAACATTGTACCTTTCACCAGTTTCAGTGTTTTAAGTAATGCTAAATCTAACTTGTGAAACCTGGACTGTTTACCAGCGACACGCTAGGAAATTAAACCACTTTCGCACAGTCTGCCTTAGAAAGCTATTGAAGATTAAATGAGAAGACAAGATCCCAGACACTGAAGTCCTAGAAAGAGCGTCAATGCCCAGTATCCACACTCTACTAATGAAGAATCAGATTGGCTGGGCTTGTCACTTAATACGTATGCCAGAGTACAGGCTACCTAAACAAATTTTTTTACAGCGAGCTGTATTGTGATAAATACTCCCAAAGCGGTAAGAGGAAATGCTTTAAAGACACCCTGATCTCACTAAAAGCTTTTGGAATTCATCACCCCTGGAAGGTTAACCCGGTCAACAAATGCCTGCAGAAGTCGGATGTGTCGGCCTAATGGCTCAAGAACGCAGCTCTGCTGTAAACAGGCACAACGCAATCACGTCCGGAAAAAAAAAAAACTCCGGATGAACGCAGACGAAGAAGAATTCATCACAACACTTGGGAGACTGATGCCAAAGACCAAAATTTGTGGCGTACATCATTATGTAAGGGTGCAGTCACTTGTGAAGCAAACAGAACTGTGATGTGGCAGACTCAAATGCTGTGTCCTAGTATTAAGAACATATATTCTAATTTTATTTTAAATATTAAATGGCTTTGAATAACTGGTTTAATAATTTAAAAAATTTTCATAAAGGACCATTTTTTAATTCTAAATTATTTTAATTGGGCATGATAAATCTAACCAGGCCACGCAGCGTTGTTGAAGTTTTGGGGACACATTGGGGCATTAGGAGTTGTTCGTGTTGTTTTTCTGGTTCAGCACACATTTCGGCGTGCATTGTTGTTGTTTGGCACACATTGGGGCATGCAGTGTTGTTGTTGGGCACACATTGGGGCACGTGGCAATGTTGTTGTTGTACACACATTGGGGCACGTGGTGTTGTTGTTGGGAACACACATTGGGGCACGTGGCATTGTTGTTGTTGTACACACATTGGGGCACGCAGCATTGTTGTTGTTGTTGTACACACATTGGGGCACGCGGCATTGTTGTTGTTGTTGTACACACATTGGGGCACACGGCATTGTTGCTGTTGTTGGGAACACACTGGGGCATGTGGCGTTGTTGTTGTTGTACACACACTGGGGCTTGTGGCATTGTTGTTGTTGTTGTACACACATTGGGGCATGCGGCATTGTTGTTGTTGTTGTACACACATTGGGGCACGCAGCATTGTTGTTGTTGTTGTACAAACATTGGGGCACGCAACATTGTTGTTGTTGTACACACATTGGGGCACGTGGCATTGTTGTTGTTGTTGTTCACACATTGGGGCACACGGCATTGTTGTTGTTGTTGTACACACATTGGGGCACACGGCATTGTTGTTGTTGTTGTACACACATTGGGGCACGCAGCATTGTTGTTGTTGTACACACATTGGGGCACACGGCATTGTTGTTGTTGTTGTACACACATTGGGGCACACAGCATTGTTGTTGTTGTTGTACACACATTGGGGCACGCAGCATTGTTGTTGTTGTTGTACACACATTGGGGCATGCAGCATTGTTGTTGTTGTTGTACACACATTGGGGCACGCGGCATTGTTGTTGTTGTTGTGCACACATTGGGGCACGCGGCATTGTTGTTGTTGTACACACATTGGGGCACGCGGCATTGTTGTTGTTGTTGTACACACATTGGGGCGTGCAGCATTGTTGTTGTTGTTGTACACACATTGGGGCACACGGCATTGTTGTTGTTGTTGTACACACATTGGGGCACGCGGCATTGTTGTTGTTGTTGTTGTTCACACATTGGGGCGCGCAGCATTGTTGTTGTTGTTGTTGTGCACACATTGGGGCACGCGGCATTGTTGTTGTTGTTGAACACACATTGGGGCGTGCAGCATTGTTGTTGTTGTTGTTGTTCACACATTGGGGCGCGCAGCATTGTTGTTGTTGTTGTTGTGCACACATTGGGGCACGCGGCATTGTTGTTGTTGTTGAACACACATTGGGGCGTGCAGCATTGTTGTTGTTGTTGTTGTTCACACATTGGGCACGTGGCATTGTTGTTGTTGTTGTGCACACATTGGGGCACGCGGCATTGTTGTTGTTGTTGTACACACATTGGGGCACGCGGCATTGTTGTTGTTGTTGTACACACATTGGGGCGTGCAGCATTGTTGTTGTTGATGTACACACATTGGGGCACACGGCATTGTTGTTGTTGTTGTACACACATTGGGGCGCGCAGCATTGTTGTTGTTGTTGTTGTACACACATTGGGGCACGCGGCATTGTTGTTGTTGTTGAACACACATTGGGGCACGCGGCATTGTTGTTGTTGTTGTTGTACACACATTGGGGCACGCGGCATTGTTGTTGTACACACATTGGGGCACGCGGCATTGTTGTTGTTGTACACACATTGGGGCACACGGCATTGTTGTTGTTGTTGTACACACATTGGGGCGTGCAGCATTGTTGTTGTTGTTGTACACACATTGGGGCACACGGCATTGTTGTTGTTGTTGTACACACATTGGGGCGCGCAGCATTGTTGTTGTTGTTGTTGTACACACATTGGGGCACGCGGCATTGTTGTTGTTGTTGTACACACATTGGGGAACGCGGCATTGTTGTTGTTGTTGTACACATATTGGGGCACACGGCATTGTTGTTGTTGTTGTTGTTCACACATTGGGGCACACGGCATTCTTGTTGTTGTTGGGCACACATTGGGGCACGTGGCGTTGTTGTTGTTGTACACACATTGGGGCACGCGGCATTGTTGTTGTTGTTGTTGTTCACACATTGGGGCACACGGCATTGTTGTTGTTGTTGTACACACATTGGGGCACGCGGCATTGTTGTTGTTGTACACACATTGGGGCACACGGCATTGTTGTTGTTGTTGTACACACATTGGGGCACGCGGCATTGTTGTTGTTGTTGTTGTTCACACATTGGGGCACACGGCATTGTTGTTGTTGTTGTTCACACATTGGGGCACACGGCATTGTTGTTGTTGTTGTACACACATTGGGGCACGCAGCATTGTTGTTGTTGTTGTACACACATTGGGGCACGCAGCATTGTTGTTGTTGTACACACATTGGGGCACGTGGCATTGTTGTTGTTGTTGTGCACACATTGGGGCACGCGGCATTGTTGTTGTTGTACACACATTGGGGCACGCGGCATTGTTGTTGTTGTACACACATTGGGGCACGCGGCATTGTTGTTGTTGTTGTACACACATTGGGGCGTGCAGCATTGTTGTTGTTGTTGTACACACATTGGGGCACACGGCATTGTTGTTGTTGTACACACATTGGGGCACACAGCATTGTTGTTGTTGTTGTACACACATTGGGGCACGCAGCATTGTTGTTGTTGTTGTACACACATTGGGGCACGCAGCATTGTTGTTGTTGTTGTACACACATTGGGGCACGCGGCATTGTTGTTGTTGTTGTGCACACATTGGGGCACGCGGCATTGTTGTTGTTGTACACACATTGGGGCACGCGGCATTGTTGTTGTTGTTGTACACACATTGGGGCGTGCAGCATTGTTGTTGTTGTTGTACACACATTGGGGCACACGGCATTGTTGTTGTTGTTGTACACACATTGGGGCACGCGGCATTGTTGTTGTTGTTGTTGTTCACACATTGGGGCGCGCAGCATTGTTGTTGTTGTTGTTGTGCACACATTGGGGCACGCGGCATTGTTGTTGTTGTTGAACACACATTGGGGCGTGCAGCATTGTTGTTGTTGTTGTTGTTCACACATTGGGGCGCGCAGCATTGTTGTTGTTGTTGTTGTGCACACATTGGGGCACGCGGCATTGTTGTTGTTGTTGAACACACATTGGGGCGTGCAGCATTGTTGTTGTTGTTGTTGTTCACACATTGGGGCACGTGGCATTGTTGTTGTTGTTGTGCACACATTGGGGCACGCGGCATTGTTGTTGTTGTTGTACACACATTGGGGCACGCGGCATTGTTGTTGTTGTTGTACACACATTGGGGCGTGCAGCATTGTTGTTGTTGATGTACACACATTGGGGCACACGGCATTGTTGTTGTTGTTGTACACACATTGGGGCGCGCAGCATTGTTGTTGTTGTTGTTGTACACACATTGGGGCACGCGGCATTGTTGTTGTTGTTGAACACACATTGGGGCATGCGGCATTGTTGTTGTTGTTGTTGTACACACATTGGGGCACGCGGCATTGTTGTTGTACACACATTGGGGCACGCGGCATTGTTGTTGTTGTACACACATTGGGGCACACGGCATTGTTGTTGTTGTTGTACACACATGGGGCGTGCAGCATTGTTGTTGTTGTTGTACACACATTGGGGCACACGGCATTGTTGTTGTTGTTGTACACACATTGGGGCGCGCAGCATTGTTGTTGTTGTTGTTGTACACACATTGGGGCACGCGGCATTGTTGTTGTTGTTGTACACACATTGGGGAACGCGGCATTGATGTTGTTGTTGTACACATATTGGGGCACACGGCATTGTTGTTGTTGTTGTTGTTCACACATTGGGGCACACGGCATTCTTGTTGTTGTTGGGCACACATTGGGGCACGTGGCGTTGTTGTTGTTGTACACACATTGGGGCACGCGGCATTGTTGTTGTTGTTGTTGTTCACACATTGGGGCACACGGCATTGTTGTTGTTGTTGTACACACATTGGGGCACGCGGCATTGTTGTTGTTGTACACACATTGGGGCACACGGCATTGTTGTTGTTGTTGTACACACATTGGGGCACGCGGCATTGTTGTTGTTGTTGTTGTTCACACATTGGGGCACACGGCATTGTTGTTGTTGTTGTACACACATTGGGGCACGCAGCATTGTTGTTGTTGTTGTACACACATTGGGGCACGCAGCATTGTTGTTGTTGTTGTACACACATTGGGGCACGCGGCATTGTTGTTGTTGTTGTACACACATTGGGGCACGCGGCATTGTTGTTGTTGTTGGGCACACATTGGGGCACGCGGCATTGTTGTTGTTGTTGTACACACATTGGGGCACGCGGCATTGTTGTTGTTGTTGTGCACACATTGGGGCACGCGGCATTGTTGTTGTTGTTGAACACACATTGGGGCACGCAGCATTGTTATTGTTGGTGTACACACATTGGGGCACACGGCATTGTTGTTGTTGTTGTTGTTCACACATTGGGGCACACGGCATTGTTGTTGTTGTTGGGCACACATTGGGGCATGCGGCATTGTTGTTGTTGTTGTACACACATTGGGGCATGCGGCATTGTTGTTGGTGTTGTTGTTGTTGTACACACATTGGGGCACGCGGCATTGTTGTTGTTGTACACACATTGGGGCACGCGGCATTGTTGTTGTTGGGCACACATTGGGGCACGCGGCATTGTTGTTGTTGTTGTACACACATTGGGGCACGCTGCATTGTTGTTGTTGTTGGGCACACATTGGCACGCTGCGTTCTTGTTGTTGTTCTACTACTACTACTACTACTACTACTACTACTACTACTACTACTACTACTACTACTACTACTACTACTACTACTACTACTACTACTACTACTACTACTAACACTACTACTATTATTATTATTGCTACTATTACACTGTTGCTGCCTCTATTGATACTACTACTTCTACTACTAATGCTGCTAAGACCACAAGAACAACTACTACTACTACTCATCTCATCATGTTCCTCTTGTACCTTGCGGTGTTGAGGTGAAGTATAAACTTCGTGAGAGTGCCCGGTTATGGGCTTCGTATATCGACATTCCTATGGTCGGCCTCTTCCTCTGTTTCCATCTGGTCTGTACATCATTGCTTGTTGTGGCATGCTGTTGACTGGTAGCCTACTTGCATGGCCAAACCATTTGACTTGCTGCTTTCTAATAAAATCTAGAGCAGCTTTAACCCCCACTTTAGTCCTGATTTCTTCATTTCTGATCTTATCTCTTCTTGATACGTTGAGTATTCTTCTCAGGAACCTCATTTCTGTTGTTGTGATTTTTCTTTTCTCTTTTTCTGTCATTGTCCAGGTTTGGCATTGGTAGCACAGAGTTGGTAGGAAGATTGTGTTGTAAAGTGCTTTCTTAGTAGTTATTGATACATGTTTGTTCTTTAGTATTGGTGCTACTACTACTATTATTATTAATATCGTCCCTGGTATCTCTCTTTCATTGATTTTATTGCTTGGTGAAATTGTTTACCTTACTCCTCACCAGTCTCCAGGATATTTAGGGAAGAAATGTAAATGATTATGGAGGTAGTGCAATTTTATGCTTATGTTGCATCTAAGCTTACCAAAACTCGACAGCAATTTTTTCAGAATAATTGTCTGCTTTAAAGTTACCCAGAAAGTTTTGCACAACTAAAACAAATGATGACCCGGCTGTGGTCTCTGTTATGTTCATCGAATCAATAAAATGTGGATCATTTATTAACTTCCTTATTTGAGGTCCATCAAATATTCCAGCCTTTAGATTTTCTATGCTCAATTCTGCATAAATAATTAAAACATGTACCATCTTTGTTCAGTGCCTTAACAAACTGCTTCATCAAGCCAAGTTTTGTATATAATGGTGGCAGCAGAACACTTTTTCGATCAATGAGAGGCTTGTTGACAATATTTTATTCTCTAACTTTAATTTCATCTCTCAACGGCCACTATTTCTTTGTCCAGTGCATATCTTTTGACCTGCTACCCCACAAACATATAAAGCATGGATATTTGGTGAATCCCCTTTGCTGTCCAAGCTAGACGTTCACCATTTTAAGATCTACACAAACCATCCATTTATGTTCTAAATACTTCATTTTTTTTCAGAACTGTGCTTATTGTAGCATACCTCTTCTTCATTGTAGTAGTATGGGCAATTGGAATTTGGCCATATTTGTTACCATTGTGTAAGAGAACACCTTTCAAACTTCTTTTAGAGCTTGTCAATGAAAAGTCACCACTCATCTGGTGTATAACTTACACCCATTTTGTTTACAAGAGCTCCTACATTAGTACAAAACACAAGGCTGTTTTCTTTACAAAAGATTGGAAGAAAACCTTGCTCTATGCTGCAATAAACTGTAACCTTTGTTTCAGCAGTCAGTAATTTTTTCTTTCAGTCTTGTAGCCAAAAGTTCTGAAGATTCCTTGGAGAGATATAGATCTTGAATTAGATCATTCAGTTCACACTGGTCGAAGTGCTGAGCAGGTGGAAAATCATCTTCGAAATCACTTTCACTGTCACTTGTCATTCAGCATGCCACTGCTGTTTCCTCTTCTAGTAGTGAATCCGAAATCTGACTGAAAGTTGGAATTGGTATGTTATCTCCATGTGGAACAGGTCGTCTAGCAGAATCTAGGTCTGGATATTTCCATTTTTTGTGTTTTTCTTTTCCCAATTAATTCCCTTAATATTGAAACCACAGAAATAACAGTTATCATAGTGGTTCTTGGGCTCTCTCCAAACTATTGGAATTCCAAATTTTGTAAGGGACAAGATAGTAATAGTTTTTTGCTTTTTTTTTCCAGAGCCGAATATGGAAAATACTGTAATAATATTAATTAAATGCACAAATTCGTGTATGTAACAAACTAGAGCTGCTACAGACAAACAAATGTGATATTTGGATTTAGCAGACCTTATTTATGCAAAATCATGTGTAAAATGTTTGGCAAACAACAAGAAAAAAAAACATTTTATTGTAGGGTTGTGTTACCATTTCAAGCATTTTCACTACATCAGTCATTTGTGCTGTAATAATAAATTTGTTATGCTGAAATTTTGTTTTTCATTTTCCTTTTAGGAATGTATGTACCTATTCCCAACTTATCTTTGGAACTACCTGTGTAAATAGTGATGCTATCTTTAATTAATTGTTATATCAAACTAATAGCTTTATATTTCCTTATTTCCAGATTGGATTTATATAGAATGACAGCTGGTTTGCCATAAAGAAGAATGAATTGCAATAGTGGGATAAGAGGTGCGTATCCTTAATAAAAAAAGCTATCTGGTTATTAATGTATGAAGGAAGTCTGAGTATTGCAAGTATATTGTGCTTTTATATTTTATGAGGTTATATACAATTGTGTTGGTCTCCCTGGCGGAGGAGTTAAGGACGCTGTTCGTAATCTCATATATCCACGTACGAAACACAGCTGCGTGAGATTCGGCAGCGCATCCCATTGCGTTGATTTCTTATGGAAAGATATGTGTGCTGGTCCTTCAGAAAGCAAGGCAAACTCATCTCATCATGTTCCTCTTGTACCTTGCGGTGTCAAGGTGAAGTATAAACAGCGGGAGAGTGCGAAGACATCAACAGCCGTTGAAAAATGCTGCTGTAGACTGCAATGTCCTGTAAATAGGATATGCAAATTAAAATAAAAAATACAATTGTATCCAAATTTCCTTCTGCTATTTCACCTCATCTCATCTTGTTCATCTTGTACCTTGTGGTGTCGAGGTGAAGTATAAACAACCACTTATGGGCTTCATGTATTGAGATTCCCATGGACTCTGTTGTTCCCTCTGTCCATCGTTGATGTGATCGGCATCTTCCTCTGCTTCCATCTGGTCTGTACATCATTACTTGTTGGGGTAAACTGTTAGTTGGTAATCTAGTTACACGGCCAAATCATTTGACTTGCTGCCTTCTAATAAAATCTAGCGATGCTATAACCCCCAATTTAGTCCTGGTTTCTTCATTTCTGATTTTCTCTTCTTGATACATTGAGTATTCTTCTCAGGAATCTCATTTCTGTTGTTGTGATTCTTCTTTTCTTTTTTTCTGTCATTGTTCAGGTTTGGCATTGGTAACATAGAGTTCGTAGGAAGATTGTGTTGCAGGAGTGCTTTCTTAGTAGTTATTGATACATGTTTATTCTTTAGTATTGATGCCATTTGTCCAATGAGTTGGTTTGCCTTGTTGCATCTATTTTCAATCTCGTCTTCTGATTTGCCATTTGATGATACTATACTTTCTAGGTTCTTGAAGCTTTTTACTTGTTTCAGGGGGTGTTCTTGTAGGTGAATAGTTGTTTTTTCTTCTTTGGTTATAGTCATTACCTCTGTTTTTATTTGTGTTAATGTTCATGCTATATTCCCTACACACGTCATTTAGACTAATTATGGGTCTTGTAATTCTGCTTCTGATTTTGCTGTTAGTGCTTGATTATCTGCGATTAGGAGTTCTTTAATGGTGTAATTTGCAGATGGTTGTTCTTCTGTGTTCTGGGTGGGTGTGTGTTCTTGGTTGGGTGTGAGTGAGAAGGTAAATGAGAGTGAGTGACTGACAGTGTGAGTGAATGACAGTGTGTGTGTGTGTGTGAGAGAGAGAGAAAGGGAGTGAGTTTGTGTGTGTGTGCACGCACATGGGTATGCGTATAAGGAAAAAAAGAGATTATACATAATCACATACAATGCTATTCCGTATACTTTGTGTATTTTCATCTTTCATATGTTTATTTGTCATGCCATTTGATTTCATCATGTGCAGTATGAAATTATTGCACTGCTTTATGAGTTTTGCTAACAATATCCTGATTGCATTGCATTAGTTGAGTTGAGTTAAGAATCGACATCACTGCACTCAGGACATTCCCATACGTGCTCCGTCCCCTCGTTCAATAGCCAGCGAAGAGTCATACTACTAATCGTTCCCACCGCTATCTGATTAAAAGTACAGCGGCCAATCTTAGGAGATGGAAAACTCTGATTATAAACCCCCAAGTTTAAGGTGGACAGACGTGCCGAGGACTGAATGGCCACTGGTGAGCTGGTCGTGAACGTGGAATGTCTGGTATGCGGGCGGGGTGGCGCCAGGCGTATGGACTCCTGAGGGAAATCCCCTGCCCCTTCCCTAGCAGGGAGGCTCTACTAAGGTGACCGATTATATCCCGCTGTCATATCTAACCAACTTTTGCATTGCATTAGTGTACTTTAATATATGCAATGTGTATGTATGGCATATTTTCCCATTTGTATGTGGATTCTCATGACAGTTGTCAATGTATGCATGTGAAAGTGTGGTCATCTGTGTATCTTGATTTGAGTGATTGAAGCAGAGTGCATATGCATGCGTGATTTTATGCATGATTTAATATATATTGGCACGAGAGAGTGAAAGGGAGAGCGAGCGTGATTGCGTGAACGATTTAAAGATTGTGATTGTGAGTGGGTGTGGGTGTGTGGCTGCGTGGATGAGCGAGTATTTGTGTATTTTCATGTGTGAAAGTCTGTATGTGTTGATTGTCAATGTATGAGAAGGTGTGTATGCGTGTGGCTTTGCTGTATGTATGAATGAGGATATATGGCAGTGAGAGAGAGAAAGTATGTATGTGTGTGTGTCTGTGTGTGCTCTTATGTATGTGTATGTATGTGCTTATGTATGTGCATATGTATATATGTGCATATGCATGTGTGTGCGTATGTATGTATGCGCATATGTAGGCATGTGCGTACGTATGTGTGTATGTGCATATGTATGTATGTGTATTATGTATGTGCGTATGTAGTGCGTATGTATGTGTGTATTATGTATGTGCATATTATGTATGTGCGTGTGTATGTATGTTTGTATGTATGTATGTATGTAGTGAGTTTGTAATTGTGAGAAAGTATATGTGTATGTGAGGGAGTGTGTACTTGTGTGTTATCAAGTGGGTGCATAACTGTGAGGGTTTGGGTAAATGATGTAAGTATGTATGCAGATTTGTGTGTGTGTTTACGAATATGCGTGTGTCTGCCTGCTTAACTGCCTGTCTCATAACATGATAAATATATTCATTGCTTATGTTTACAGCATTCATTTGACAATGTTTTTTCTTATGTGAATGTAATATGCACAATGATGAACAAGTGATGAGTGACTGGAAGGGCCAAATGTAAGACGGGTCTTCGTGCCCAATTTGTGACCCTTTGAAAATAAAGTTTGTTTGTTCATTCTGTTTGTCATGCTGTGTTCTTGTGGTCTCTATTTGGCTGGTTTCTTTACATATGTTGTCAATATAGGTTATAAACAAGAGAGGGGACAGGACACAACCTTGTCGTACTCCACATCTCATGTTGAAGGGTTACTTCTTAGTTTTTCTACGAGCAGTATTGCTATTTCAACCTTGTTAAATTATTTCTATTTTGTTTTTGATTACTTTAACAGAGAAATTAATTCCTAGCACTTTTATTCAAAAATATAGTGGGATTATTCCTATTGCTGGTTCAGCACCTCTGCTGACATTTACTTTTGTCTTCCTGCTATAATTCATAGATCTTGATGCTATATTTTGTCTAATTTATATTATATAAGCATTGGTTTATGTTATTTGACCTGTTCCTTTGTTCACAGATGATGACAGTGATGTGGATATAGAGACCATCTCAGATACTGCCTGGTCAGTAGAGATGCCAGAACACAGTATTCAAAATATCTCTTCTGCAAGCGCACCAATCTCAGCCAAACCTCTGGAGACATTCCATGGGGTTGATACTGGAGATGAGATTCCTATTACTACTAGATCATATAGAATTAAGAAGATGTCTTCAAGAAAATCTGGAAAGACCTGCGTTAGTCAAGCTTTAAGTTTAAAATCAGCAGGCTGAAAATTCTGCGGCCCGTTGTTTTGTCATTCTAGGACAGGAACCAAAGCAACTCAGTGAGAAAAAATTAACTAAAGTACAGACACAACCTAAGTACACTCAAGTGCATAATAGAGTGGGGTGTCACATTTCTACAGCTACGTCTGCTACCATGAACAGTCAGATCAACAGCTAGCAAGACGTACTTACATAAGAAATCCTGCAAGTTCGTGCTATTGATAAAGAAGGTTCATATCAGCATTATTTACACAGACAAATTAAGCAGCTGATATCTATAATGTTTACATATGTTCAGAATGTAGATCGTGAAATTAGGCTTTATCATTTTGATGTAGATTCATATACTCCTGAGTTTTGTTCATGAATTTAAACTCATGATATCTAAAGTAGGTTCAAATGATTATGAGAGCCAATTTAAGCTGCTGACATCTAAAGCACAATCATGTTTTAATGATTTGGCTAGGAGATCTCACTTGATAAATTATATGTTGGATTCATATGCTAATGATTTAGAAAAGAAAATTATGTTGTTAAATTATAAAATAGCTTCATACGTTCATGATTTAGGAAAGCAAATTACACTGGTGAATTCTAAAATAAATTCATATGTTGCTGATTTAAGAAGAAAACTTCGCATATTGAATTCAAGATCAAAACAATTTGCTGAATTATGTGAATCGGGGATATGAGATGCTGATGCCTGAAAGAGTTCTTGTGTAAACTGTTTATTTGTGTGCTTTTATAATTATTTCTAGTGAATCAGTGTGATTGTTTACTAGTTGTTTGTCCATCAAGAATGATGATGACCATTCATTTCATCCTAGTGGGGTTGAAAATATGGAGCTGTGAGTTCTAAGATGGCTGATAAGGCCTATCTTGGCTCGAAATGTTCTTTGACAATGTGGACAAAGAATGCTTGACGTTTCTGGAGGAGGATCTCCTGCAGTGGTCCCTCTGTCCTGCCTTTTCTTCACAGCTCTCGCAATCCCAGTTGCCTCACACGTGACTGCACCCTTGCGCAACGATGCACACCACGAATTTCGGTGTCTGGCTGCAGTCTCCCAGGTGTCAGGACAAACCCCAAAAGCATTCAGTGAGACTCTCAGAGTGTCTACAGATTGTTTACTAGTGTGATATGAGTGGTATTATAAAGTATTGGTCTCATAATTTAAGCTTTATAGCTTGTATGTGTATATTGTATTGCATAAATTCCATAACATGAATGGAGTTTATGGATGTTTTCTTATCATAATTTCACTGCTTTTTCTAGTATTTGTTTCCATTATAATTATATAATAATACATAAACTTATGTATATAATTCTCACTTTAAATATATCTACATGAAAACCTGTTTTGAAGTAAGATAATTTTTCAGTGAATGTTACGGGCAACATTTCCTTGATGGCATGTTTTTTGTTTAAAAACTGATTGTGTGTCTGCTCCCCAAAAAAAATCATTGATACCCTCATGGTGGTTAATGAGAAGCTGGTGTATCCTGTCAGTGACACAAGTTGTCATACAGTCTGTGTTTTGCTAAAATGTCATCTTTTCACACACAGACATGATTACCTGCCCCACACAGCATGGACTATAAGTATAAGATTGAAGACACACAAACCCAAATGTGTCAATTTAAGTAGTGCTAATGTCTTTTACAAGTGTGTATACAAATTGTACATGTTGTGCTAATAGGTGTTTGTGTGTGCTTAGTTTGAAGTTAAAGCTAGAAACTGTATGGGTTAGCTTAGATTGGTCTTCTCTAAACTGTTTTATGCCAGTAAAATATTTCTCATTATAGATTGACACTTCTTATTATACATGACATCTCTCTTTATAAATAATACTATTGTAGATGTTATTCCACAATTTTGTTACCACCTCTTCTTCTTCTTCTGCGTTCATCCGGAGTGTTTTTTTCGGACTTGATTGTGTTGTGCCTGTTTACAGCAGAGCTGCGTTCTTGCGCCGTTAGGCCGACACATCCTACTTCTGCGGGCATTTGTTGACCGGGTTAACCTTCCCGGGGTTACCACTTCTTTACCCTATTCACCAACCTTTATTTCTTGGACAGTAATGTTATCTGGTCCCGGGGATTTACCTGCTCTCATGTGTTGCATAGAATCCTCAACTTCTACTTTCAGTTTTGGTGATACTTTACATCGATCACAAATATTTGTTTGTGATACTTTTCATATACTCTATCCATCTTCATGTCACCGTCTCATGTCCATTATTTTACCTTCTTTTGTTTTAAAAAAAAATAGTTGCTGCATTCTTTCTAATACATGATAATTTCTGTATCATTTTGTACACAGATTTTTTATATTCTCATTGATCCTCAATCCCATATAGCCAGGTAAGACAGCCTTTGCTGTCTTACATTTTCAAACTATTTCTCTATTTATTCTTTTGTATTCATCTTGATTGTTTGCTGTCTATTGTATACTGTACTTAAGTTATGGGTGGTGTTAGTTTTGGAACTAAACAATGTTTCAATAGATCTCGAAAACATGTAAAATTAAATATTTCATATTGAAATATATTGGCCAGTATGAATCGTCATTCTGGTTTTGAAATTCGTTGTTTAGTGTTTCATGTAAAGATTTACTGCTGAAGTATTCACGAATAAAGAGGTATATCATTGAATGGGTTTTATAATTGTTGTGCTGTTGTGGTTGTTAACTTAGTGATCTGGCCAAATCAAAATGGGAAATAATTGAGGGTACAATCTCTGATCATCTTCCCATAATAATTATTCAGGAGAATTTTCTTCTTCTTCTTCAGCGTTCCAAGCCATTGAGGTTCTTTAGCTGCAGATACAATCCGTCTCCATTCGTCTCTCTGGTTGACCTTCTCTTGCCAGTCGTTGATTCCAAGTGCTTGTGGGTCTGTATATATATTATCTCTCCACCGTCTTCTTGGTCTACCTCGGGGTCTACAGTCATTTATTTCCTGAGTGTAAGTGAGTTTTGTTTCCCTATTAATTATCTTCTATTCTCTCTATATGCCCCAGCCATTGTAGTCTAGGAGAATTTTACATTTAATAAAATAAATGAAAAACCAGTCTTCTTCAAAGAGACAAATTGGAAGATATTGTAGACAGATGTGGACACATTTTCATAAATTCAGGCAGATGACCATATTAATATTACTATATTATATATAAAATATTATTTATTATCATATGAATGATAATTCATTAATTGATAATGATCATATTCATAATGTATGCCATACCATACCGATAAGCTAAATAAAATAAGTGTGGGTGGTCATGTTTTGTCACATACGATCACCAGAGTCGTGGATCAGCAATACTGCAGTATAAAGCTATACAACCTTGGCATCAGCACAAGGGAAGTTTAAGAGCAAGCGCTCTTATCCATTTGGGCATGCTGACCTCCTAAAGTGTGATATCGGCATGCAGGAAGTGATCTGTACTTGGTCATGACACTGCAACCACATCACTTTAGTTTAAAGTGAATAATGCGAATCCCCATTGGTGAGAGATTACAAGTTTATAGCTCTCTCCAATGAGGATTCGCATTAATTACATCATTTTTAGAACGAAGGGTCACAGGGAATATCCCTATATGGTGGACACCAGAAACTTATTCCCCTTGTAAAATTAGGACAATTTGCGATGACTGGGCTCCCCCAGGTAAAGCTAGTCAAAAGGAACACCAGGAAAATTGGCCATGGCTGGGCTCCCGGGTAAAGCTAGTCTAAAGTGAACACCAGGAAATGTCTTGGGAAGTCAAGGTGGCCGGTCTGATACTGTCCCTGTAACCCACCCAGTACCGACTGGTCTGTACAAATATGGGTCTAGCACCATATACCCAATACACTCGAAAGCTTGTGTAAGGTTCCTTTTACCGTTACCGCAAAATGGATGGTCTTCAAGATACTACCCAAGACTCGACACATTTAGACACTAGTTCTATGAGGAATGCCATGACTCTGATACTGATAGTGCACATATTTATTGATCTTACTGGAATTATGAATGTTTCTGCATTTTCCTGTGCCACGCTATTTCTGATGCAGATATATTTATACTGTTTTCGTTTAACTTCGTAAGCTTTCTGCAAAGCGAATAAATAATCTTTGTAATCTTTCTGCAAAGTGAATAACTAGAATCAGTTTTATTAGGAAAGGCCCATATTTTTGGACTGTTATTAATTATTATGTATATGATGTTATTATATATTATGTGCATTGTTGATATAGACGTGGTAGAGCAGCAGTTAGCACTCTGGCCTCGGAGTCATATATCCCTCATGTACTCATGTGTCTCTGCTGTCCATACATGATAGGTACAGGGCGCTGCCGTTAAGAAAGCAATGGCAAACTCATTCATTCAGTAGCATGTCCTTTGCAGAACCTCGCTCCCATAACAACCTTCCGGAAAACCTCTCGATCATAAGCACGATGTCTCGGGTAAAGACATGAGTTCTAAAATGGCTGGTAAGGCCTATTTTGGCTTGAAATGTTCTTTGACAATGTGGGCAAAAAATGCTTGACGTTCCACGAATAGGAACTCCTGCAGTGCTTTTTCTGTCCAGCCTTTTCCCCCACAGCTCTTGCAGTCCTTTTTGCTTCACAAATGACTGCACCCTTGCGTAATCATGTACGCCACGAATTTCGGTCTTTATCAGCAGTCTCCAAGGTGTCTAGATGAATTCCAAAAGCTTTCAGTGAAATTTTCAGTGTCTTTAAAGCGTTTCTTCTGGCAGCCTTGAGAGCGTTTACCACAACGCAGCTCGCCGTAAACAAAAAAAAAAAGTTCGTTTATTGAGCCTGTGATCTGGCATGTGAGTTAAGTCACCAGCCCGTGAATCTGATTCTTCATTAGTAGAGTGTGGATACTGGGCATGGACGCTCTTTCTAGAACTTCAGTCTGGGATCTTGTCTTGCCATTTAATCTTCAATAGCTTCCTAAGGCAGATTGTGTGGAAGTTGTTTAATTTCCTAGCGTGACGCTGATAAACAGTCCTGGTTTCACAAGCATATATTGATATAGCAGCGTGGATAATACAACTGCTTTGTAGACTTTCAGCTTTGTTTGCAGGCTTATTCCATTTCTGTCCCGTACATTCTTGTACAGTCTGCCAAAGGCCGAGTTAGCCTTGAAGATTCTTGCATTCACTAAGTTATCAATTGTGGCAGCTTGTGACACAGTGCTGCCAAGATAGGTGAATTTGTCCACAACACTTAGTCTATGACTATTCATCTTGATATTTGTCACGGTGTGATTATTCCCTCGAGCTGGCTGGTACATTACTAAAGTCTTCTCCAAGTTGATATTGAGCCCAAAATTGGCACAGGCATATGAGAAAGCTGAAACATTGTGTTGCATGTCTGCCTCTGGGTTGGCATACATGTCTTCAGTTACCTCCCTTTCAAACCTCTGCGGCCTTTAACATGACCAAAGTAGTTTGGTTCCTAAGATATAATACTCTTTATGAATCTGTTTTATTCAATGTTCAGAGCTTACAAAATTTCAGTACTTCTTTCTTCTTGATCCACAGTATTCTAAGAATTTCTGTTGCATTTAAGTTCAGAAGTACCCATTTTCTTCTTTTGTATTTATGAAATGGTCCATAATGCGCATCTGTATGTTGCCACAGGAAAGATACAAATTCTCAAAGTTTTGAGGACAAACTCTTTAGAGATGCCAACAAGCTCAAAATGACTGCTTTCTTGAAATATATCCAGGTTGATGTCTGAAGGTTCATGAAGAAGACAGTGTTTACTGTTCTTTGTCTGCTGGTTTTGTTCTGCAGGTAATATTACAATGGACAGCGAGAACGAGCAGTTGAAAACAAAAAGAGGTTTAAAAGGGAATCCGACTTTATTTCACCAGGTTTTATCAAATATGGCTTTATCTCTTTCAAAACAATGTTTTCCCGTGATGAATTTGAATAACGAAGACACAAACAATAGATTGCACGATTTATTGCCTGGCATATTTCGCTGCATCTCGTCAGGTACATACTGCAGAAATCACACAACTTACGTGAATTAATTAGATAAATCCTTCAACCTGAAATATACACATGTTCGCACAGTAATGTCGATTGTCTACCACGGTAATTTTAAACTGACTAACATGTCTTTCTGCTTGCACAAGGACGGCTTACGAAGGTTGATTATTATAGCTTCGGCAAACTTTAACAATCGACTACTTTGTGTGTTGAACAACACACTGGAAGGCACTGTCTCTTTCAACCACGTGACCGCTCTCGAGCACATGTCTCCCGACCGATGAAGCCGGACTGTTCCGGTGTGTCGGCCTGCCTAGGCTACCATCTTCTGTGTGTAGTATCTTGTCCACCCAATTCGGAATATGTTCCGAAACCCTGCAATGTAACTGTCGCTCAGTTCTGCCTATGTAGATGGCCTCGCATCTGCATGTAAATTGGTAAATACAATTTGATTTGGCGTACAAAGCTACAGGTTCTTTTACTGCTGGGACTGGGATCGGTGTGTTTCTGTACCTGATGACTAGAGCTGCAGCACAGAATGTTCGCTCGACTGCTGTGGTGAGCCGGTCCCGCAGACGTTGCATTACGTCATCTCCTCGGAAGGTTAGCTGGATGAATACCTTGAGTTTAGGTACTGTAGTTACTTCTGATTTCGGTTTGGGCTGTTGGCAGTGGCGCTTTATAAATCCTGTGGAGTACCCATTCAGGTTTAAGGCATTCTTCAGAGTTTCAAATTCCTCTGTCAGTGTGTCCTGGGTGCATATCTTCCTAGCACGGTCAAACAGGGTCCGTACTAAGCCCCGTTTGTACTGGACAGGTGCGAAGCTCTGAAAATTTAAGTATTGGCCAGTCCATGTTTCTTTGCGGTACACCGATCTTTGAATTGTGCCGTCTGCTCTACGTTTCATTAGAATATCTAGAAACGGCAACGCTTCGTTGTGTTCGTGTTCCATAGATAAAGAGATGTTTATATGTGTCTCGTTCATTGTCGCCTGGAACGACGTTGCTTGTAGCTCGTCTGTGGTGATAATTAGTATATCGTCCACGTAACGACGGTAAAAGGCCAAGTTATTGATTTCTGAGGATCTCTTTTCTTCTAAGTGTGCCATGAAGATGTCCGCTAGAATAGGCCCAAGTGCGCTCCCCATGGCCACTCCGTCAATTTGGCGATATGACTTGTTTAGAAAGTTGAATTGTATGTTGAACAGTGTACAAGGTGAAAATCGCAGAGAATGCTCGCCTCAACAAATCACTGAGCACTGAAAAGATAACAACGTCAGTACTAGACAACCCAGAGAAATATGTGAGGAACTTATCGTCGTATGTAGGGGAGACTGGGGAGAAATGGACATAGGGGAGAAATGGACCATCCCCTCTCTGGCCCCTGGCTGTGATGCAATGAAAGTGAAACCATAATAAGTTTGTTTTCCACATCAAACATAGTCCGAATTTTTCATTTGCCATCGACTTCCCGCACAGGTCGTTCCCACGCAAAGTTTGAAAAATTTTCTGCACTAAAGTTTCTTTTTCCAGTTCCAGACACCATCGTAAAGCAGACGCATAGTCAAGAATCAGGACAAGGTAATTACGTTAATATCTTTATTTACTTGTTATTTAAGAGTTCATATAAAAATATAGCATATAATATTAGATTTAAGAGACTTTATGGCTGAATAGTTTAATACATTGATGGGGGAGAAATGGACCGGTTCATTTCTCCCCATGGTTCATTTCTCCACATAGAAGTAATTGACAAGACAGTCTGTTGTTATTAAAAGTGTTGAAGATTGCATTCGAATATCAGCATTATTGATTCTTTTTAATACTGGGGTCTAAATCTAGACCAATAAAACTGTTAACAAATTTGATTTCAGTGATTTATTAAAGATGCACGCTATTCGTGCTATGATCTGTATTTCTTTGCAAATGATAGGCTACCATTATAAATGTTATATAATTCTGTCACTCTTTTGTTTCAGATGAATAAACTTAAGGAAACTCTTTGTAAAACTGCCGTAAAGGTTTACGGCACTGTGGATCATAAGAGGCAGGACTGGTTTGCGGCCAACAGCGAGACTCTGCAGCCCTTGATTGACAAGAAGAAGAAAGCTCTCTTAAGAAACAAGGAAAGACCAACGCGTAACACTCTGAGTGAGCTAAGGCAAGCTAGGAAGGATGTGCAAAAGGCTGCCAGGCAGTGTGCAAATGATTATTGGATCAAGTTATGTGAGTCCATTCAAATCGCAAGTGATAAGGGAGACATAAGAAGCATGTATGAAGGAATAAAGAAAGCCTGTGGTCCAGTGATCAAAAGAAGTGCACCATTGAAAACCTTGACTGGAGAAGTCATCACTGATAAGAAACAGCAGATGGACAGATGGGTAGAGCACTATTTGGAGCTTTACTCAAGTGAGACCAAACTAGCGGATAATGCCCTTAACGCCATAGAGGCTCTACCAACTCTTGACCACCTGGACACACTTCCCACCATAACAGAAGTTAAGTGTGCTATAAATGAACTTGCATCTGGCAAGGCTCCAGGTAAGGATGGGATTCCAATAGAGGTTATCAGGAGTGGGCAAGACACACTCACTATACAGATCCACCAGCTAATAGAGCTATGCTGGCGTGAAGGACAAGTCCCACAGGATTTCAAAGATTCAAGCATCATAACACTGTACAAGAACAAGGGCGATCGGAGCGACTGCAACAACTATAGGGGTATCTCACTTCTGTGTATTGTTGGAAAAGTATTTGCCAGAATTGTTCTGCGCAGACTTCAAGTCCTAGGAGATCAAGTCTACCCCGAATCACAGTGTGGCTTTCGACAGAACCGGTCTACCACTGATATGATATTCTCATTGCGACAAATGCAAGAAAAATGCCGTGAACAGAATCAACCACTGTTTATTGCCTTCATCGACCTCACAAAGGCATTTGATTTGGTCAGTCGTGAGGGTCTGTTCAAGGCACTAAAGAAGATTGGCTGCCCACCAACTGTTCTGTCCATTGTGGAATCGTTCCACACAGGCATGAAGGGTATAATCAAGTTTGATGGTGCA
Organism: Cepaea nemoralis; assembly: GCA_014155875.1. Classification (NCBI taxonomy): domain Eukaryota; kingdom Metazoa; phylum Mollusca; class Gastropoda; order Stylommatophora; family Helicidae; genus Cepaea; species Cepaea nemoralis. The sequence goes on along the minus strand of JACEFZ010024215.1, from coordinate 153,877 downwards.
ACTTCTGAAGAATTTGAAATCAAGAGTGGAGTTAAGCAAGGTTGTGTACTAGCTCCCACCCTCTTTGGAATATACTTTTTCACTTCTACTGAAATATGCATTTCGTGATCAGGATGGTGGTATATACATTCACTCACGCTCAGATGGCGGCCTCTACAATGCTCAGAGATTGAAGGCTAAGACCAAAATTAGGAGAGTACTGATCAGAGAGTTGCTTTTTGCAGATGATGCTGCAGTTACGACCCACTCTGATGAAGAATTGCAATGTCTACTATCTGCATTCTCCAATGCTTGTTCTGAATTTGGTTTAACAATTAGCAAAAAGAAGACACAGATTATGTCACAAGGTGCACATGGGGTACCATCAATCTTTATTGACGACGCCGAACTAGAGATAGTAGACCATTTTACATATCTAGGATCAGTGGTAAATAGCAAATTATCCCTAGATCAGGAAATCAACATCCGGATTGGTAAGGCAGCAACAACAATGAACAGGTTAAGAAAAAGAGTCTGGGAGAACAGGAAGCTTACTGCGAAAACAAAAGTCCTTGTCTATCAAGCCTGTGTCCTTAGTACTCTTCTCTATGGCAGTGAAACCTGGACAACTTACTCACACCAAGAGAACAATTTAAACAGCTTTCATATGCGGTGTCTGCGAAGAATTCTTGGTATTAAGTGGCAAGACAAAATCACAAATACTGAAGTATTGGAAAGATCAGGTTGTGTGACAGTTTATTCCATGCTCAGTCTTCGTAGACTTAGATGGATAGGACATCTTAGGAGGATGGATGATGGTAGAATACCAAAGGATATCTTTTTTGGTGAATTACAGATGGGTAAGAGATCTCAGGGTCGGCCTCTACTACGATACAAAGATGTGTGTAAGCGGGACATGATTGATACAGGCATTGATAATGCACATTGGGAGCAAGTCGCCGCTGAACGTGTTGCATGGAGGGCAAATATCAGAAATGGAATAAAGTCAAAGGAGAAAATTATTGCAGAAAAGTCACACACCAAGCGTTTGAGACGTAAGATGGTGCATGATGGTGGAAATGACCACGTGTTCACATGCACCCACTGTGAACGGACATTTACAGCGCAAATTGGCCTTATCAGTCACACTCGCTACCGCCATAGTTAAAAGTTATTATGCCTTTTTAAAGCACAAACTATCGTCTGTCAAGACGGCAAGGTGCCAATGATAATTCTGTCACTCTTTTGTTTCAGATGCCAAGATTGTACATCAGAAACACCAACAAGGGTCTCGTTACGGAGGAACGTATGAGAGAAGCTGTTAATGCTGTAAAAAATGGAATGAAAGTGAGGAAAGCTGCAAGGGAGTACGGCATTGCTCGCTCTACCCTCAATAACAATCTTACAAAAGACAGAGAAGGAAATGGTCTGCCTACTAGACTCGTACCAAATTATAGGCATAGCCTTGTTTTCACAGCTAAGCAAGAAGCTGATTTTGCTAGTTACTTGAAAGATTGTGCAAGAATGTTCCATGGACTCACAACTAAAACGTTCGTATTTTGGCGTACGAGATGGCGAAAGTCAATAACATTGCACATCCTTTAACCTGGGATGAGCAAATGATGGCAGGGAATGACTGGCTTTGTGGATTTTTGCGACGGAATCCCGAGCTGACCATAATGCAACCTGAGGCAACATCTCTGGCTAGAGCTACAGCTTTCAACAAACATAATATTTGCACCTTCTTCAACATTGTGAAGGAAACCATTACAAAACTAAATGTGAGTGGAGCTCAAATCTACAATTTGGATGAGTCAGTTCTGGCCACTGTACAGAAAGTGCCAAAAGTAATTGCCCCACGAGGAGTGAAGCAAATAGGCCAGGTGACATCCAGATAAAGAGGAGAACTGGTCACAATCTGTTGCATTGTGTCAGCTGCGGGTCATATTATCCCTCCAGTTTTTGTGTTTCCCAGAAAAATTTTAAGAATTTTATGCTTGCTGGAGCACCTGAAGGTTCCCTTGGCCTTGTGAATGAATCAGATTGGATGACACGTGATAATTTCGTCAAAGTTATAAATCACTTCATTAAGCATTCAAGACCTTCCAAAGACTTCCCTTTGATTTTGATCTTGGACAATCACGATTCCCACATTTCATTTTAATCACTTGAACTGTGCAAGAAAAACAACATTCATGTGATCACGTTGCCACCACACACCTCATCTAAAACTCAGCCCTTGGACCGTTCAGTTTTTGGACCCATGAAGTCGGTCTACAACAATGCGTGTGATTCATGGATGATGAAAAATGTTGGGACACCACTGACAATCTATCAAGTTGCAAATCTAGGAGGCCACGCTTTTCTTAAAGCGGCAACTCCCATTAACATTCAATCAGGCTTTGCAGTGTCAGGTATTTGGCCCTTTAACGAAGATGTTTTTACAGAAGATGATTTTATGCCTTCAGAAATAACGAACAGGCCCATCAGCAAGGACAGTGAAAATGCCACTTTAGAAAGCAATGAACAGACAGGATCAGCATCTCCACATTGTGGTACCAGCACAGATCAAACTGCACAAGAATTTCATGAAAATCAGAAAGAGTGTAATGTTGAGAACCTTGTAGATGACTTGCAGGAAATATCAGGGAGTCTTCAACATAAAGCTACTTCTTCCTTTACTTCGCCTCATGTTTTCAGAGGACTACCAAAAGCTGGTCCGCGAAAAGATTCAAATAATATGAGGAAAAGAGGAAAAACTATGCTGGCTACTTCTACGCCAGAAATGGATCGAATTAAGGAAAGAGCGGTGATGAAAGAAAAGGCAGCAAAAGTTCCACCCAAAAAGGCAAAGAGACAGCTGCTGAAAGAACTTGATGTTGATTCAGATCCAGAAACTGACATTTCGTTTTGTGATGACACAGATTCTGATGTTTCATTTGGTGAAAATGAGGAGTGTACGGTTAGCTTGACTGGTGTGCGTGAGGTTTTGAAGGCCAGTGTGTGCTATGTGAATATGGAACAAAGAAGACTTGTGTTTACTATGTAGGAATTGTAAGGGGAGACATTGATGATGATGGTGATGTTGAGGTAGAGTTCTTGCGCAAGAGTGAGAAGGTTGCTGGTAAATTTGTTAAGCCTAAGGTAGAAGATGTCGCCAGTGTCTCAATTACATGTATTAAAGCACAGCTTACTAGATCTACAATCACTGGAACCACTTCTAGGACCAAAGATGGCTATGTCTTCAAAGAAAGTCTTGCAGGCATAAATGTTCGATAAAACTTTATATTAGATTAATATATTATATTAAACTTTTTTACTGTCGCTTAAAATAATTAAAAAAAAACTGCAAATATCCTTTTAATGATTATTTATTTCTTATAGCAATATGGATGAGTTGTTGCTGCTTCTTTTTAAAAAAGGTCCATTTCACCCCAATGGTGGTCAATTTCTCCCCATGTTCATATACATTTTTGAAATGCATTTTGTAAAGAAACATATAGAAATAGATAGCTAAATGTTTTCCCCTTTTAAAATAAATGAATGTACAACATTTTAGTCATGGTTTTGTTATGTTTCGATAAAATCTGTTCCGGTGATGAGCAAAAATTGAAAACTACAAAATTGCTGGTCCATTTCTCCCCAGTCTCCCCTACTCAACAACATTGAAACGGAGGCTCTTGGATACGGATTAAAATTCTGCATAAAGCCCAAACACATTAACCGTGTTGAGTCGCAAGCACAATTTGAAATGTTTTTTGATCAAGTCTCCAAGTTATCACCTTCTTCTGCTGAGTCAGTCGGGTGGCTGAAGGCCAAACTGGTAGATTTAGAACACCAGTATCGCACAACCCCCTCTAAACAGACATGTCCGCTGACCAACGAACACCTTACTGCCTTAAAAGCGTTAAAGGCCAACAAAACCCTCGTAATATTGAAACCTGACAAAGGGAGTGGTGCAGTACTGATGGAAATATCAGACTACCAGAGAAAAATGGATGAAATATTATCAGATGCATCTAAATTCAGAGTAGAGCAAACAGTCAACAAGTCGGAGGACCTGGATGCAAAAATGAGGAAAGAAATCCAGTCAATTGTGAATGCAGGACTCATCAGTGAGGCCACTGCAAAAACGCCCACACCGCGTGGCTCCCAAACACCTCAGATGTACGGTCTACCCAAGCTTCACAAGCCCGGCATCCCACTAAGACCGATCCTTTCCATGGTTAATTCGGCACAACACCGAATGGCGAGATGGCTAGCTGAAATTTTAAAGCCAGTACGACAGTCCTTCGATCCAAGAACACTCAGAGATACATTCGAACTGGTGGAATTATTGGATACTATGGACATAAACAACAAACACATGCATGTCATGGATATTGCCTCTTTATTCACCAACGTTCCATTAGTTTAGATGAGACCGTGAATATAATAAGCGAACGCATTAGAGACAAACAACTAAAACTAGGCATACCATCAGCTATTCTAGAGAGGCTATTAAAATTATGTACTGCCAACATACAATTCAACTTTCTAAACAAGTCATATCGCCAAATTGACGGAGTGGCCATGGGGAGCCCACTTGGACCTATTCTAGCGGACATCTTCATGGCACACTTAGAAGAAAAGAGATCCTCAGAAATCAATAACTTGGCCTTTTACCGTCGTTACGTGGACGATATACTAATTATCACCACAGACGAGCTACAAGCAACGTCGTTCCAGGCCACAATGAACGAGACACATATAAACATCTCTTTATCTTTGGAACATATCCTAATGAAACGTAGAGCAGACGGCACAATTCAAAGATCGGTGTACCGCAAAGAAACATGGACTGGCCAATACTTAAATTTTCAGAGCTTCGCACCTGTCCAGTACAAACGGGGCTTAGTACGGACCCTGTTTGACCGTGCTAGGAAGATATGCACCCAGGACACACTGGCAGAGGAATTTGAAACTCTGAAGAATGCCTTAAAACTGAATGGGTACTCCACAGGATTTATAAAGCGCCACTGCCAACAGCCCAAACCGAAATCAGAAGTAACTACAGTCCCTAAACTCAAGGTATTCATCCAGCTAACCTTCCGAGGAGATGACGTAATGCAACGTCTGCGGGACCGGCTCACCACAGCAGTCGAGCGAACATTCTGTGCTGCAGCTCTAGTCATCAGGTACAGAAACACACCGATCCCAGTCCCAGCAGTAAAAGAACCTGTAGCTTTGTACGCCAAATCAAATTGTATTTACCAATTTACATGCAGATGCGAGGCCATCTACATAGGCAGAACTGAGCGACAGTTACATTGCAGGGTTTCGGAACATATTCCGAATTGGGTGGACAAGATACTACACACAGAAGATGGTAGCCTAGGCAGGCCGACACACCGGAACAGTCCGGCTTCATCGGTCGGGAGACATGTGCTCGAGAGCGGTCACGTGGTTGAAAGAGACAGTGCCTTCCGTGTGTTGTTCAACACACAAAGTAGTCGATTGTTAAAGTTTGCTGAAGCTATAATAATCAACCTTCGTAAGCCGTCCTTGTGCAAGCAGAAAGACATGTTAGTCAGTTTAAAATTACCGTGGTAGACAATCGACATTACTGTGCGAACATGTGTATATTTCAGTTTGAAGGATTTATCTAATTAATTCACGTAAGTTGTGTGATTTCTGCAGTATGTACCTGACGAGAGGCAGCGAAATATGCCAGGCAATAAATCGTGCAATCTATTGTTTGTGTCTTCGTTATTCAAATTTATCTCTTTCCACAGGGCTACCTGTTGAAAGCATCGCACAAAACACGAAATTCGTAACTCCAGCGACGACCCCTAGAAATATCTGAGAAAACTGCATTCATGAACTGGATGACGTGGCCCGGAATTGAACCCACTACCTTCAGAATACAAGGCAGGTAGTGTAACCACTTCCCACGGAGACTTCCCTTGAGCAATTGAAATATTTTGAAAGAGGCGGAAACACAAAGGGAACTTATCACAGACTTCATTTTCTTGTCTTTCCCGTATGCCTCGCAGCATCGTGGTATGATTCAGATCATGTATTTAAAATTTAAAAAAAAAAAAAAAAAAAGAGATGTCAACTACACCAGACTTCAGAAGACATTTATCAAAAATATCAGAACAAAATTCCAGATTGGCAAATCAGTCATGTGCACATGTGGATTGGTGCCACAGACAGCAGATCACATACTTAAGACTGCCCAAAATACGACATGGCTAGTCACACCTGGCCTAGAGAAACAACAGTGGGCGATAAACTCTATGGGCCACTGAGTGAACTGAAAAGACAGTTAAATTCATACAAGAGACAACATCGTAGTTATAGGCAGATTCCAAGCGAACGAAAGAATAACAGGAACAAATATCAGAAGACAATTATTTCAGATATCTTCTTCTTTTGTCCTATTGCTTTTGCTGTGAAGCGTCACAAAGGGGAAGCAGGTGTAATTTTTATATTTTACGCTTGTCTTGTTGCCTATGCCTATGCTAACATCATATTTTATTTCTTCAATGTTTTTCTTATTCTATCTAGCTAACTCTTCCTAGGTGGTCCTCTCACCTTGTATCCCCATGTTCTCGTGTAGAACACTGTCACCGCCGATTGATCTTGTTCCATTCTAACCAAATGTCTTAACCATTTAATTCGTTGGTTTTCTATAAAATCATTAATAGGTTGTATCCCTACATTTATTCTGTTTCTCATTTGTCTCTCTATCTCTTCTTGTTGTTTTTAATTTTTTTTTAAGCTGCATTTCTGATGCACCTCATTCCAATTCCATTTTCAAAACAAAAATTCCTAATTCGGCCTCGTTCAAACTGCGTCTTTCAGCTGTGGTTATTGTTGAGGTCCGTGGTTTTTGTGGGTTCATTCATCCTAATTCTTGACTTGTGCGCTCTTACGAGTTAGTCTTAATCCGGACTAGTTCTGTTTGTTTGTGTCTGGACGTCAGCTGGGGGATCGGTCGGCGGCTATCTTTTGCACTCGTCTGCTCTTGTGGTTTTCATTGTTGATGCAGGCTCCTGGCTCGTCTGGCTTGACTGGCTGCAGTCTTTATAAGGACTTTTTATTTGGTCTTTTTGTCTCCTTTTTTTGGGTGTATTTTCTGTAGTAGCTTTTCGACGTTTTCCTTTTCCTCCGTAATTTTCCCTTTTCCTCTGTAATTCTATCTGGGTATTCTACCGGTCTCCTGAGTTTCTGAGGTATCTTCGTTTCTCTTTCAATCCAGCACCTTTTGAATTCCTGGTACCTGCGTTCCTCCAGTTTTGCCCCCTATCGTAGCTCCTCCAAGGAATGCCCCCGGGGTTTCTCCGTGCCGACGTCAGGGTGCTCATCTCGGTTTTCTTCGGATGTCTGGAGGGATATTGTCGTGGCTGGGCTGTTGGATTTATCTTGAGGTTCCGGCTCGGTCTCTTGTTGGATGTCATCTTGCGGTTTCTCTGTGTTCTTTTCCGTTTCTTCTGCTGGTTTGATTTAGTTTGACTCCCTTTCAGTTGTTAGCATTTCTCTTACCGCTTTGATGTCTCGTAGAATCTCTTAATTTATCTTTGTCATCTGCCTCATGTTCTCCACCTCTTGTTTGATGTCCCGCTGGATCTCCTTTATTTCATCAAGAAGTTTCCCATTGTCTCTGGTTGGTGCCGATGTTTGCAGTAGCTTGACTTGCTTCTTTAACTTATCAATCTGACTTTGCAGTTGCTCTTTCTCGGCTTGTGAGATGCAGGTTCTGTCTCGCACCTCCGCATTGCGTCCTTATATGGTGTCTTTGTGGTGGTGCCGATCTTTAAGACGTCTCTGTGTCTTTGGAGGTTCGGGCAGCCTAAGTATCTTGCTCCATGCTTGCCAAGGCAGTTGGCGCACTTTCTTTTGTTGTTGGGTGCTCGGAAGCCCTTGTCCAGCTTGGCCAGCGGACACTCCTTGAAGGCGTGGATATCGACAGATTTCCGTCTTACTGCGGCATGTTGCTCTGCTGTGGCCGGCCCTCTGGCATCTTGAACATTGACTGACTCTTGGCATGAATCTCTCTGGCTGTTGTATTTTCTTGCTGATTGATACTGTAGTCGGCATTCCGCTGCCCTCGGACGTCACCACTGCCAAGGTTGTAGGTATCTTGGAGTAGGTGAGGAGCCGCTCCGCCTACAATAATCGGATGTGAAGATTCTCTTCTCGTAGCTGCTTCAGGATTTCTTCGTTTGTCAGCTCCACTTGAATCCGCTTGACAACCCATCGGACTGTTTTTGAGTCGGTGTTCCCGGCTCTGGTGTCTTTCTCCTCCTTCTTCTCTGCTGTCTTGACTCTTGTCTGTGGTGGGCTGTCGATCTTCTCCCTCGTGGTAGCTTCAGTAATACTTGTGGTTTCAGGTTCTTTAGTACAGTTCGCAGGCAGGCTCTCCACGTTCGTCTTCTTGACAGTCTTGTCGGCTCCCAAGCTGTACTTCTTGGATACCGCGTGTTTCTTGGTGTTCTTGCAACTTGCCATTTTCCCCCGTTTCAGGCTTCTTGACTTGTTCAGGTGACTTGTCTTGTTAGCGCTCGCAGTTGCGAATGACGACGACGACACGGGTGCAATATACCTCATCTCATATTCTGATTTTATGCATGTGCATTTCTAGGACGCCGTCTCCGTGGCCGAAAGGCTTGCGAATACGATTCGTGAGCCGCTTACCACGCGTTCGAAACGCGGCGGTGACCGATTTGACAGCAGACCATGTCGCGCTGGGGTTTTAACGTGTTGGTATGGGAGCCGGTCGTTCAGAAAGCAACGGCAAACTACTGAACGTAAAACTCACCAAAACATCAACAACAGCAGTAAAATTCTGGTGTTGACAGCGATGTCCTATAAATAGGATATGCAAAACCGAAAAAAAAATTCTAGGACTGTCCATATCTGGCATTGGTAACACAGTGGTGGAACGAATAAAGCATCTAGAAGCTTCTTATTTGTATGCATGTTAATATTTTGATGTTTTAGGATAAATGCTATTTGTTAATTGATGTTTATGACATCAGTAGACAATTATCACAGACATCTGTTGTGTATGATGGCTGTGGAAATGTGATGTAGGAGGAAACAACAAAGAACACCATGGACAGACGGAAAAATCAATAACAATGTCCTACAAGAAACAAATGAAAACCGTATATTGATTAGAGAAATTAGACGTAGACAGTCACAATTTATTGGCCACGCTATGAGAGGATATAATTTGAGAACTTGGTAATAACTGGCAAGATCGAAGGGAAGAGAACAAGGGGAAGGCAGAGAAGTAAATACCTGGAAGGCTTGGCCACGTGGTATGGTCGAGACACGAACATTGACCTTATCCACGACTCTGGTGATCGCGTGAGATGGCGAAACATGACCGCCACGATTTTCGGCATAGTACATGATGATGATGAGGTAATTTACCTTAAATAGTTTGCCATGACGATGAAAAGATTGTTGAAGAGCTATATAGAACCTGTACTATTGTATGGATTTGAAACGTGAACCACGAGCAGACGTGCTGACAAATATTTAATAGCAGTGGAAATGTGGTTGCTGAGGAAAATGCAAATAAAGCCATGGACAGACAGAAAACTAATGATCAAGTCCTACAAGAAACAAATGAAAACCTCGAACTTACTAGAGAAATTAGACGTTGACAGTCAAGATTTGTTGGGCACGTTATGAGAAGAAATAAGAAGAGAAATTTGTGACAATAAGGAAGATTAAAGAGAAAAGAACCTAAGGAGGGCAGAGAATTGAAAATCTGGATGTTTTGACTACATGGCATCATCGTGTGTGTGTGTGTGTGTGTGTGTGTGTGTGTGTGTGTGTGTGTGTGTATGCGCGCGTGTGTGTGTGTGTGTGTGTGTGTGCGTGTGTGTGTGTGTGTGTTTCAGATGTGTGAGCATAACCTCAGATACTACCGAAGATAATAAACCCCAATAGAAAAGAACAAGCGCCCACGACCAATGCGTCTGGCCAATCCTGCGTGACTTGCCAGCATAATGATCTCCTGGCAAGCCAGGGGCATCCACTGCCTTATCTTTATTATGTACATAACTTGGCACGTACCTATACATGATGAATGTTACTGCATTTTCCTGTACCTCGCTATTTCTGATGCTGATATATTTATGCTGTTTTCTTTGATTCTTCGTAAGCTTTCTCCAAAGCCAATAAATATAATCAATTCCGTTAGAAAGGGCCCATATTTTTGGACTGTTATTTAGAATTTGCATTGCGTATATAGACGTGGTAGGGCAGTTGTTAGCACTCTGGCCAAGGAGGTCATGTGTTCCTGGTGTGTCTCTACTGTCCATGTATGACAGGTACATGGTGCTTCAGACCCCATCGCCATAACTGCACTCGGCAAATTCTCACACATACTTCATCCCACTTTTATGAAGCCCCCGAAGCACTCACATGCTGACCACTCCAGCAGCAATGTGGCCAGTACTCCGCCTGGACTTTCCTCCATGCCCCGAGTACCATTTAGACCCTCCAACCACTCTCATATAAGGATGCTTGAAGATCTACAACTTGATGGAAAAGATCTTAGACTTGTAAAAAAAAAAAAACATATTGGAGACAACAAGCTGCCATAAGAATTGATAATGAAGTAGGTCAATATCAGTCTATTAAGAGAGGTGTGAGACAGGGATGTGTAATACCTCCAGATCTTTTTTCACTGTACAGTGAAAATATTTTCAGAAATATAGAAGATATGGAAGGAATCAACATTGGGGGACGGTGCATCAATAACTTAGATATGCGGATGTTACAGTCTTGATTGCAGACAATGAACAGGACCTGCAACGTTTAGTAGAGGCGATTGTTGCACACAGTGAACAACTAGGGTTAGAATTGAATTGTAAGGAGACACAGATTATGGTCGTCACTGGGAAGAAGGAAATACCACAATATGAGTGGCACCTTGCAGTCTTTACAGACCAAAGTATGTGGATTGGAATTTGGCCAAAATTCCATCTCACAATGCCTGGGCAGAGCTTCAGAGAACATGGGGTGTCCAAACGACATGTTCCCTCTATCGGCCTTGCCTTGTTTGATCCAGAGGAAAGGGTAACCAGTACGTCTGGAACAAGGTAGGCTGCAGACGCTGGCGGCTCAGCGTCAACCCTCCGAGACCACTCCCCCAAGGGCAGGAGGCGAGTGGTGGCCAGACCCTAAACCTTTGAGACTTGACTTAGAGGCGTTCAGCCAAATTCCGCAGATAAGGGTCGTATACCCGCCCGGACCACTGGGCACGTACATCTGTCAATCGTAAGTGTCTGGACCTGTGTAAGCCCCGCCTGACTCGTGCGGATCCCGCGACCAACGGGAATAGGCACACCGGAGATATTGCTCGTCTGCTGCGAGCAAATCTTTCCTACTGCCACTGTGCGGATCCCGCGACCAGCGAGAATAGCCCCCCCCCCCCCCCCCCCCCCCCCGAGATATTGCTCGTCTATTGCGAACAAATCTCCAATGACTGAAGACTGAATAAGTAAAGAAACAATAAAAGTAGCGGTATTTCAATTTCGCTTGCGCTCCCACCTATGCTACACCCTTCATGTGTCCTTCACAAAGTCGGGCTAGAATCAAGCTCAACAGGATCTTCTTTCCCCGCTGCTTCTACCAAGCCCGTTCCCTTGGCTGTGGTTTCGCTAGATAGCAGATAGAGACAGTAGGAATCTCGTTTATCCATTCATGCGCGTCACTAATTAGATGACGAGGCATTTGGCTACCTTAAGAGAGTAAAACCAAAATGTAATATACAAGTAAATAGGCATATTCTTAAACAAGTGAATCGGTACAGTTAGCTCGGAGCAGTCATAACATCTGATGGGAGGTGCCTTGAAGGAATTAGAACAAGAATTGCCTTTTCGAAGGTAGCCTTTTGCAAGATGAAAACCATACAGATCAATAAAAAGATATCAATTGAAACGAGAAAAAGAGTATTGAAGTGCTACATGGAACCTATATTTTTGTATGGATGTGAAGCGTGGACAATGAGCAGACAAGCTGAAAAACCTCTGATGGCTGTGGAAATGTGGTTTCTGAGGAAAATGCAAAGAATACCATAAACAGACAGAAAAACCAATTAACAAGTAATTCTATAAACAAATGAAGATCGTAAACTGATTAGAGATATTAGACTTAGACTGTTATGTTTTGGGGATGTTATGAGAAGAAATGAATTGGAGAACTTGGTGACAACTGGCAAGATTGAATGGAAGAGACCCGGGGGAAGACCGAGAAGTAAATACCTAGATGTCTTGGCCACGTGGCATGGTCGAGACAAGAACACTGAGCTGATCCACGACTCTGGTGATCGAGTGAGATGGTAAAACATGACCGCCCGCGCTTATTGGCATAGCCCATGATGGGTGGATGGAACCACTCCCCACCACCCCCAATCCCACCCCCAGCGCCGAGCCGTTCCCTTTCAACATGGATGCCATATCGTAAGTCATGCTGTCTTTGCTATGCCATGGGAATTATCAAAGAATTGACTCACGACACATGACTCAGTTAATAACTGTTATAATTAGAATTTTATAATTATCAATGGGTTCTATTACATTCATTAGAGGACGATGCCACATATGATGGGCTATTTCATTGATTTGCACAGAAGTAAATGCGTTTGATACTCATGGAGAAAATCTCTAAAGTTATAAGATTGCACTGTATACAACAATGGCGTCCACCTCACATACATACATTTAATGCAAGAAACACCCAGTGGATATATAAGCCAGCGACAATATTGAGCGTCAACTGGTACTGACTACTTGGTACCTGTTATTACCCTCGTCCCCAACTCCGGGTTTTGACCTAGAGTGAGGACACTTATTCATTTGGACAAGTAAGGGACTAATTATATAATTAGTTAGACCAGCCTCCCCTTGGGCTGGCTACACGACGTTCACCGTGGGGTTGTGAACTGGAGGGCGTGCCCGTCATATATTTCTTTTTTTTTTTGGGGGGGGGTAATTAATAGGGGCCATAACGTCGTACTCAGCACTAGATATGACTCATGATGTTGGCACTGATATTGGGCATGGTTTAATAATCACGAGGTGTATATACATGTATAAATGATTATAAATTATTATATCATTTAAATGTGGGGGGGGTGGCATAATGCCACATAGCAAGTACCCCAAAGCACACCATACAGAGGAACGAAGGAAAATCCCAAAGTGAACAGTGCACCAAAACCATGAGATACTAAGATACGTCACACCAACGCCAGCGTGACAACGAAACCATTCGCTGTGGGACGATCAAGGAGAACGGGCGTGGATTGGATGTAGAGAACAACTCGGTGTGGCTAGTGGATCGTCGGGAGGCTAACAGTGGACTCACTCCAAGCTAAGAACAGAAAGCAACATATATTGAGAACGCCATGGATTAGCGAACGAAGGGAAAACTCTAGACAAACAAATTCGGAGGAAGATGACAGCAAGGACGACTTGAATGAATAAAGGGAAAGGGAAGTGTTATTGAGCGAAGATAAGGGAAAATGCAGGATGCATGCATCAAGGTCAGTGCACGTTAAATTAGTTGCCCTCCCGGTCAGAAAGAGACGCTAATTTGTTCACTACTCAATGTATATAGATTCTGTTAACTCCGGAATAAACGGCGTTAGATTTTCCTTAATCTTCGACATTTTTACTTCGTTCCACGTTTCATCAGTGAATTCCTAAAATTATCTTTACGATGTTTTAATAAGCCACCAGTTCCTTGTCGTGAGTCAATTCTACGATAAGTCCCATGGCATAGCAAAGACAGCATGACTTACTGTGACAGGTTGGCCCACCTCTCAGATCGTTTTGTTACTAGATGGAGATAGCCCTCAGTAAACCCCTCTATGTATCCTGTAGTAATTTGTATTTTTATCTATATTTTCAAATATTAGATAAAATCGTCTTTGGTTAGTGTATTTATATACATAAAACTATAGAGAGAGTTAAATACTATTTCTTCTTATAGTTAGAAGTAGATGTAGGGTAGAGTTCGTTTACAAGCCAAGAAATCAAGTCAGGCTGAATTTTATATTCAGTTTTGGCTGCGAATAATAATTTGGCCACAGGTAGGGAACTCTCCTGGATGAGAAGTTAACTTCCGGTAGCACCCTAACTTCTGGCATTTTGATAGCAACCTGGAGGGAGCAAGGAGCTACTATCCCGTCAATTGGCTAAAATTGAACACCTGTCTGTGTTTAAACATATTTTATTGCTGGCTCTTGTTAAGCCGAAAAACCCTCTAAAACATAGAAAAGCCAATGATAGTCTCCACTCCCGATAGGCCAGTCAAAATCTAGTTGCAGGAGCCTGCACCCTGATCAACTGTAGCCGTAGTCACGACCGGTGATTGAGCTACGAACCACTCACTTGATCCAGCAGAGAGTGGAGTCCATACCACGATCCAGTCAGCACTGACAGCTTACCACACAGGAGGCTAAGGATTATCAGATGAGTGGCTATCCACCCGTTTGCCACTGCACAGCAATCCTAATTTGTCCACTATTGGCTAGAAGTCTATGATTATGGCCGCTAGCTGAACATATTGTAGAAAGTTCAGGGATCTGCGTATCTCTTATGTGTCAGTGAGTTCCCAGTGGGGCTCACGTAGTGTTCTTTAGTATTAAACGTTATATTATCTTTGTACTTTTAACAACTGCGTCTGTCATTATAGGATTAGCATTAGCATCATCATATTGTGTGACGAGTGAAAGGATTACATCTATACTTATCATTCTGTCTTATCTCCTGTTGTGTGAGAATACATTAGGCAGTGGGGGCTCATTATTCTTCCAGGCACGTTAGCAGGAATAACTTGACATACTGTCTTCTTGTCTTGTGTTAGTACAGTTAGTCGTCATAACTTTCCGCCTGGCACTGTTTAGAAGTAGTGATCCATTCTGGGACGTTGATAATCATTCTTCTAGAATTGCGAGCCATTCGATCGCTTCTTCAGCAGTGGTTAGATTCTCTATTAGTAGAAGTCTATTTAGTATCTACTTTGATCTAATTCCATCCTAGTAGTATACGTTACGCGACACTGGGGGCTCGTCCGGGATTACAATCCTATAGATTGTTGGGTTCAGTCGAGTATCCAACTTCATAGATATTTCTAACTTTCAGTCACTAAATAGAGATAGCTACTAATCATACTAGTTAATATATATATATATACTTATAACATAGGATTAACATAAGAATAGATATAAGGTAACATAAGTTAGGGCAAAGGTGAATTGCTGGCAAACGGGTAAGTGTTGTGTCAATGTGTAACATTTTTTATGCTTGTCATTGAAGATATTTGTGAATCTTTGCGACAAACACATTCTTGATTAAGTGAGTGAGTTATTCAGGTGTATCAACAGATATCTTATTACATAACTAACATGTCTTCTGAAAAGCCACCTACTAAGGAGGAACTGCGAGAACAAGGAACATTGTTAGGTTTTGAGGGTGTAGAGTTGAACAAATATGTAATAGAAGAAGGAAGAGAGTGGCGCCGAGAACAAAGAGACATCATCAAGGAGAGAGAGAAGGAAGAACGAGAGGAAAGAATTAAATTACAAATCCAGATGGCGGAAATTGAATCCAGAGAGAAGATGCGACAAGCTGAATTGGACAACCAGTTGAAACAAGCTGAATTGGACAACCAGTTGAAGCAAGCAGAACTGGACAAGGACTTGAAATTAGCTGAGCAGTTAAGACAGCACGAGTTAGAACTGAGGAGATTAGAACTACAAAATCCTGATGCCTCCAGATTTAGCAGTGCCAGCTCTCCAACTGAAAGTCAAGACATTTCCTCAGGACAACATATTACTCCAGGAGCAATGAGTTTTCCACTGGCCCACTTCGACCCGAAGGAGGATCAGATGGATGAATATCTTGACAAATTTGTGTTAATGTGTGAAGCCTACAATCTGCCTAAGGATAAATTTAATATTAAACTCTCCCAAGCACTTCGCGGTCCAGCGTATGATGTGTTTGCAAAACTCCCTCCAGGTCTTGAGAAGGACTTTGTCACACTCAAAAATGCTCTCTTGAAACGATATCTGTTAACTTCTAGTGCCTACAGGTTGAAGTTCCGTACAGCCAAACGGTCACAAGGAGAATCATTTCCTCAGTTCGCCTCACGGTTACACACTTATTTTAACAAGTGGGTAGAACTGAGTGATTTGGACGCTACTTATGACGGGCTGGCGGAACTAATACTTGTTGAGCAAGTTAAAGATGTTCTTCCAAAACAGCTACAAACCTTTATTGCAGAGAATGATGGTGCTCGGCTAGAGGAGGTTATCTCACTAGCCGAACGATATTGAACTGCCCATGGCGAAGTAGCTGCCACTAAATCTTGTAATTCTTCTACTGCTCAAAATACTCCTGCAACACAGAATAAGGGTTTTCAGCAGAACAACTCTTACGGTAAGGACACCAGAGGGCACACTGTGGGTCCGCACCAGAATCCTGGTTCACAACAAAAAGCACCAGCAACCAATAGTTGATGGGGTAAACCTTACTGCAAGAACTGCAAAAGTAATGATCACCACACGAGCGTGTGCAGAAATAATCCCCCTACCCAGTATGCTGCGTGTATGATTACGGGGGCAAGTACCCAACAGAGCATATGTTCTAGTAATGGAACTAGACCACCCACAGTTGAAACTATTCTGGTTAACGGTAGTCCAGTACTATGTCTCTATGACAGTGGACTCCAGTGTGATGCAATAATAGCTAAGCAGTTAGTGAAACCATCACAGTTAACAAAGCAAACAGTTGTAGTTAAAGGGACTACCAGGAGCTCTCCAACTATAATAGCTAAGATAGCCAAAGTACATGTGACATCTAAGTATGTCACTGGACTCATTTCAGCTGCAGTGATCGATGATCCGGTATATCCTTTCATGCTTGGTCGTAAGTATGTATATTTAGGAGAACCATCATCACCAATGATAATGGCAGCAGTGGAGACCCGGAGTCAGGTTGCACAGTCACATGAACCTCTACTCTCAATCAACCCTCTACCTCGGGAGATTAGGGCTGCACAAAATGAATGTCCGACTTTAGCATCTTGTTTTGGCAAACTGCCAAAAGGTAGAAATCCTCCAGCAGCTGGAAATTTCTATTTAAAGGACAAGTTGTTGTACCATAGGGCAGGAACTATGGGTACCGAACACGGGCAACTTGTCGTGCCGAAACAATATCGTAATCAGATATTGCATATGGGACATACCATATCCTTCAGTGTACATATGACTGTAGGAGTTACTACCCAGCGTATTTCTTGTCATTATTTTTGGCCGGGAATGACGGCTGACATACGAAGATACGTCCAGTCTCGTCCGGAGTGTCAACATGGCTCCCCCAAGCAGTGGTCTACTCCTGTTTCCATAGGGGAAGGGTTAGTTTTGAACACTCCTTTTGAGCGAGTAGCTATAGACATTATTGGTCCACTGCCCATTTCTAAGAAGAAAAACGCTTATATTTTAACTGTAGTAGATACAGGTACAATGTGGGCTGAAGCTACTGTACTGCCCTCCATCAATGCAACTAGGGTAGCAGAGGCTCTCCTAGAAATATTCACCAGAGTAGGATTCCCTATTCTTATTGTAAGTGATAGTGGGTCACCATTGAATGAGAAGTTAAGGGGAGAAATCTCCGACATCTTCAGGAGGCAACATGTCAACACAGGCTTTAGTCTCACAGAGAATAAGCGACTTGTGATCAAATATACAGGGACTCTCAAATCGATCGTGAACAAGTTAGTCCAGGAGAAACCAGATAGTTGGGACACGTACTTGTCAGCAGCAATGTTTGCCTATCGAGAAGTACCACATGTCGCCACCGGTCTTCTACCTGCTACACTATTGTTTGGACGACCAATTAAAGGACCGCTTGAGGCTCTTTTGAGAACCTGGACGGATGAAGGAACAGATGAGAGTGTCGTCAAGTCTTCACAGTATGTAGAGGAACTGAAACAGAAACTGCACACGGGATGGAAATTAGCTAACTCCACTCTCCGTCGTGCCAGAAAGAAACAGGCTTCCTTCTATACTAAACCTATTAGAAACCAGTCTCTAGAGGTAGGAGATAAAGTGCTAGTCTTAGTAACCAAGGGGGATAATAAGTTAGAAATTGCTTGGCAAGGACCATTCATGATTAAAGAAAAGGTTTCCAGCAACAAGTACTCAGTTTCTATTCGCGGGAAAACTACAGTATTCCACGTGAACTTACTCAAAAGACATTTTGAGAACACCACGAACCCACCAGTTCATATTATGACTCTGACGGTGGTTGATAAGGGATACAAGGGGGATCAATCCAGATGGGAAGACAACCCAGACAGATGCGAGGAAGATGACGCGGCTGAACACGATCCCAACTTAGAGACGTCTAAAGGGAAAGTAAGGACGACGCGCATGAAGTATATGGATCAAGACCCATGGGGTCGAAGGAGAGATGCTTGGAATGGTAGGACCTTTATCAGTGACAGACGAAGGGACAATCCGACCAACGAAAGCAAAGTCTCCAGAGAAGATTTCCATGGAAGCGACATCAAGGGAGGAGGTTTCTTAGAAGGTGTCTTAGAAACGAAGAGTCTGAGAATTTTGAATAGACATTGTGCTATTGATGAAGAGGGGGACCTGTCCAAATGACCCATAAACGTCAGAGTAAGGGCTGACAAAACTATATGAGAGTTCGGGCTGGAGAAAAAGTTGTTTCTCCAACTTTTTTTGAACCGATGGGCATTTGTGACAGGTTGGCCCACCTCTCAGATCGTTTTGTTACTAGATGGAGATAGCCCTCAGTAAACCCCTCTATGTATCCTGTAGTAATTTGTATTTTTATCTATATTTTCAAATATTAGATAAAATCGTCTTTGGTTAGTGTATTTATATACATAAAACTATAGAGAGAGTTAAATACTATTTCTTCTTATAGTTAGAAGTAGATGTAGGGTAGAGTTCGTTTACAAGCCAAGAAATCAAGTCAGGCTGAATTTTATATTCAGTTTTGGCTGCTGAATAATAATTTGGCCACAGGAAGGGAACTCTCCTGGATGAGAAGTTAACTTCCGGTAGCACCCTAACTTCTGCCATTTTTGATAGCAACCTGGAGGAGCAAGGAGCTACTATCCCGTCAATTGGCTAAAATTGAACACCTGTCTGTGTTTAAACATATTTTATTGCTGGCTCTTGTTAAGCCGAAAAACCCTCTAAAACATAGAAAAGCCAATGATAGTCTCCACTCCCGATAGGCCAGTCAAAATCTAGTTGCAGGAGCCTGCACCCTGATCAACTGTAGCCGTAGTCACGACCGGTGATTGAGCTACGAACCACTCACTTGATGCAGCAGAGAGTGGAGTCCATACCACGATCCAGTCAGCACTGACAGCTTACCATCCAGGAGGCTAAGGATTATCAGATGAGTGGCTACCCACCCGTTTGCCACTGCACAGCAATCCTAATTTGTCCACTATTGGCTAGAAGTCTATGATTATGGCCTCTAGCTGAACATCTTGTAGAAAGTTCAGGGATCTGCGTATCTCTTATGTGTCAGTGAGTTCCCAGTGGGGCTCACGTAGTGTTCTTTAGTATTAAACGTTATATTATCTTTGTACTTTTAACAACTGCGTCTGTCATTATAGGATTAGCATTAGCATCATCATATTGTGTGACGAGTGAAAGGATTACATCTATACTTATCATTCTGTCTTATCTCCTGTTGTGTGAGAATACATTAGGCAGTGGGGGCTCATTATTCTTCCAGGCACGTTAGCAGGAATAACTTGACATACTGTCTTCTTGTGTTAGTACAGTTAGTCGTCATAACTTTCCGCCTGGCACTGTTTAGAAGTAGTGATCCATTCTGGGACTTTGATAATCATTCTTCTAGAATTGCGAGCCATTTGATCGCTTCTTCAGCAGTGGTTAGATTCTCTATTAGTAGAAGTCTATTTAGTATCTACTTTGATCTAATTCCATCCTAGTAGTATACGTAACGCGACACTGGGGGCTCGTCCGGGATGACAATCCTATAGATTGTTGGGTTCAGTCGAGTATCCAACTTCATAGATATTTCTAACTTTCAGTCACTAAATAGAGATAGCTACTAATCATACTAGTTAATATATATATATATACTTATAACATAGGATTAACATAAGAATAGATATAAGGTAACATAAGTTAGGGCAAAGGTGAATTGCTGGCAAACGGGTAAGTGTTGTGTCAATGTGTAACATTTTTTATGCTTGTCATTGAAGATATTTGTGAATCTTTGCGACAAACACATTCTTGATTAAGTGAGTGAGTTATTCAGGTGTATCAACAGATATCTTATTACATAACTAACATGTCTTCTGAAAAGCCACCTACTAAGGAGGAACTGCGAGAACAAGGAACATTGTTAGGTTTTGAGGGTGTAGAGTTGAACAAATATGTAATAGAAGAAGGAAGAGAGTGGCGCCGAGAACAAAGAGACATCATCAAGGAGAGAGAGAAGGAAGAACGAGAGGAAAGAATTAAATTACAAATCCAGATGGCGGAAATTGAATCCAGAGAGAAGATGCGACAAGCTGAATTGGACAACCAGTTGAAACAAGCTGAATTGGACAACCAGTTGAAGCAAGCAGAACTGGACAAGGACTTGAAATTAGCTGAGCAGTTAAGACAGCACGAGTTAGAACTGAGGAGATTAGAACTACAAAATCCTGATGCCTCCAGATTTAGCAGTGCCAGCTCTCCAACTGAAAGTCAAGACATTTCCTCAGGACAACATATTACTCCAGGAGCAATGAGTTTTCCACTGGCCCACTTCGACCCGAAGGAGGATCAGATGGATGAATATCTTGACAAATTTGTGTTAATGTGTGAAGCCTACAATCTGCCTAAGGATAAATTTAATATTAAACTCTCCCAAGCACTTCGCGGTCCAGCGTATGATGTGTTTGCAAAACTCCCTCCAGGTCTTGAGAAGGACTTTGTCACACTCAAAAATGCTCTCTTGAAACGATATCTGTTAACTTCTAGTGCCTACAGGTTGAAGTTCCGTACAGCCAAACGGTCACAAGGAGAATCATTTCCTCAGTTCGCCTCACGGTTACACACTTATTTTAACAAGTGGGTAGAACTGAGTGATTTGGACGCTACTTATGACGGGCTGGCGGAACTAATACTTGTTGAGCAAGTTAAAGATGTTCTTCCAAAACAGCTACAAACCTTTATTGCAGAGAATGATGGTGCTCGGCTAGAGGAGGTTATCTCACTAGCCGAGCGATATTGAACTGCCCATGGCGAAGTAGCTGCCACTAAATCTTGTAATTCTTCTACTGCTCAAAATACTCCTGCAACACAGAATAAGGGTTTTCAGCAGAACAACTCTTACGGTAAGGACACCAGAGGGCACACTGTGGGTCCGCACCAGAATCCTGGTTCACAACAAAAAGCACCAGCAACCAATAGTGGATGGGGTAAACCTTACTGCAAGAACTGCAAAAGTAATGATCACCACACGAGCGTGTGCAGAAATAATCCCCCTACCCAGTATGCTGCGTGTATGATTACGGGGGCAAGTACCCAACAGAGCATATGTTCTAGTAATGGAACTAGACCACCCACAGTTGAAACTATTCTGGTTAACGGTAGTCCAGTACTATGTCTCTATGACAGTGGACTCCAGTGTGATGCAATAATAGCTAAGCAGTTAGTGAAACCATCACAGTTAACAAAGCAAACAGTTGTAGTTAAAGGGACTACCAGGAGCTCTCCAACTATAATAGCTAAGATAGCCAAAGTACATGTGACATCTAAGTATGTCACTGGACTCATTTCAGCTGCAGTGATCGATGATCCGGTATATCCTTTCATGCTTGGTCGTAAGTATGTATATTTAGGAGAACCATCATCACCAATGATAATGGCAGCAGTGGAGACCCGGAGTCAGGTTGCACAGTCACATGAACCTCTACTCTCAATCAACCCTCTACCTCGGGAGATTAGGGCTGCACAAAATGAATGTCCGACTTTAGCATCTTGTTTTGGCAAACTGCCAAAAGGTAGAAATCCTCCAGCAGCTGGAAATTTCTATTTAAAGGACAAGTTGTTGTACCATAGGGCAGGAACTATGGGTACCGAACACGGGCAACTTGTCGTGCCGAAACAATATCGTAATCAGATATTGCATATGGGACATACCATATCCTTCAGTGTACATATGACTGTAGGAGTTACTACCCAGCGTATTTCTTGTCATTATTTTTGGCCGGGAATGACGGCTGACATACGAAGATACGTCCAGTCTCGTCCGGAGTGTCAACATGGCTCCCCCAAGCAGTGGTCTACTCCTGTTTCCATAGGGGAAGGGTTAGTTTTGAACACTCCTTTTGAGCGAGTAGCTATAGACATTATTGGTCCACTGCCCATTTCTAAGAAGAAAAACGCTTATATTTTAACTGTAGTAGATACAGGTACAATGTGGACTGAAGCTACTGTACTGCCCTCCATCAATGCAACTAGGGTAGCAGAGGCTCTCCTAGAAATATTCACCAGAGTAGGATTCCCTATTCTTATTGTAAGTGATAGTGGGTCACCATTGAATGAGAAGTTAAGGGGAGAAATCTCCGACATCTTCAGGAGGCAACATGTCAACACAGGCTTTAGTCTCACAGAGAATAAGCGACTTGTGATCAAATATACAGGGACTCTCAAATCGATCGTGAACAAGTTAGTCCAGGAGAAACCAGATAGTTGGGACACGTACTTGTCAGCAGCAATGTTTGCCTATCGAGAAGTACCACATGTCGCCACCGGTCTTCTACCTGCTACACTATTGTTTGGACGACCAATTAAAGGACCGCTTGAGGCTCTTTTGAGAACCTGGACGGATGAAGGAACAGATGAGAGTGTCGTCAAGTCTTCACAGTATGTAGAGGAACTGAAACAGAAACTGCACACGGGATGGAAATTAGCTAACTCCACTCTCCGTCGTGCCAGAAAGAAACAGGCTTCCTTCTATACTAAACCTATTAGAAACCAGTCTCTAGAGGTAGGAGATAAAGTGCTAGTCTTAGTAACCAAGGGGGATAATAAGTTAGAAATTGCTTGGCAAGGACCATTCATGATTAAAGAAAAGGTTTCCAGCAACAAGTACTCAGTTTCTATTCGCGGGAAAACTACAGTATTCCACGTGAACTTACTCAAAAGACATTTTGAGAACACCACGAACCCACCAGTTCATATTATGACTCTGACGGTGGTTGATAATGGATCCAAGGGGGCTCAATCCAGATGGGAAGACAACCCAGACAGATGCGAGGAAGATGACGCGGCTGAACACGATCCCAACTTAGAGACGTCTAAAGGGAAAGTAAGGACGACGCGCATGAAGTATATGGATCAAGACCCAGGGGGTCGAAGGAGAGATG
The DNA here is from genome assembly GCA_014155875.1 of Cepaea nemoralis. Taxonomy (NCBI): domain Eukaryota; kingdom Metazoa; phylum Mollusca; class Gastropoda; order Stylommatophora; family Helicidae; genus Cepaea; species Cepaea nemoralis. The sequence continues at coordinate 130,444 of JACEFZ010024215.1, read as the reverse complement.
CTGGAATGGTAGGACCTTTATCAGTGACAGACAAAGGACAATCCGACCAACGAAAGCAAAGTCTCCAGAGAAGATTTCCATGGAAGCGACATCAAGGGAGGAGGTTTCTTAGAAGGTGTCTTAGAAACGAAGAGTCTGAGAATTTTGAATAGACATTGTGCTATTGATGAAGAGGGGGACCTGTCCAAATGACCCATAAACGTCAGAGTAAGGGCTGACAAAACTATATGAGAGTTCGGGCTGGAGAAAAAGTTGTTTCTCCAACTTTTTTTTAACCGTGGGCATTTGTGACAGGTTGGCCCACCTCTCAGATCGTTTTGTTACTAGATGGAGATAGCCCTCAGTAAACCCCTCTATGTATCCTGTAGTAATTTGTATTTTTATCTATATTTTCAAATATTAGATAAAATCGTCTTTGGTTAGTGTATTTATATACATAAAACTATAGAGAGAGTTAAATACTATTTCTTCTTATAGTTAGAAGTAGATGTAGGGTAGAGTTCGTTTACAAGCCAAGAAATCAAGTCAGGCTGAATTTTATATTCAGTTTTGGCTGCGAATAATAATTTGGCCACAGGAAGGGAACTCTCCTGGATGAGAAGTTAACTTCCGGTAGCACCCTAACTTCTGGCATTTTGATAGCAACCTGGAGGGAGCAAGGAGCTACTATCCCGTCAATTGGCTAAAATTGAACACCTGTCTGTGTTTAAACATATTTTATTGCTGGCTCTTGTTAAGCCGAAAAACCCTCTAAAACATAGAAAAGCCAATGATAGTCTCCACTCCCGATAGGCCAGTCAAAATCTAGTTGCAGGAGCCTGCACCCTGATCAACTGTAGCCGTAGTCACGACCGGTGATTGAGCTACGAACCACTCACTTGATGCAGCAGAGAGTGGAGTCCATACCACGATCCAGTCAGCACTGACAGCTCACCACACAGGAGGCTAAGGATTATCAGATGAGTGGCTATCCACCCGTTTGCCACTGCACAGCAATCCTAATTTGTCCACTATTGGCTAGAAGTCTATGATTATGGCCTCTAGCTGAACATCTTGTAGAAAGTTCAGGGATCTGCGTATCTCTTATGTGTCAGTGAGTTCCCAGTGGGGCTCACGTAGTGTTCTTTAGTATTAAACGTTATATTATCTTTGTACTTTTAACAACTTCGTCTGTCATTATAGGATTAGCATTAGCATCATCATATTGTGTGACGAGTGAAAGGATTACATCTATACTTATCATTCTGTCTTATCTCCTGTTGTGTGAGAATACATTAGGCAGTGGGGGCTCATTATTCTTCCAGGCACGTTAGCAGGAATAACTTGACATACTGTCTTCTTGTCTTGTGTTTGTACAGTTAGTCGTCATAACTTTCCGCCTGGCACTGTTTAGAAGTAGTGATCCATTCTGGGACGTTGATAATCATTCTTCTAGAATTGCGAGCCATTCGATCGCTTCTTCAGCAGTGGTTAGATTCTCTATTAGTAGAAGTCTATTTAGTATCTACTTTGATCTAATTCCATCCTAGTAGTATACGTTACGCGACACTTACGATATGGCAATGGACACACAACCCATTCAGCTACACTCTCCACCCAGCCCCAGAGTTTTCCCCACATCATCAGCCCCGTCATAAAGTAACTCTCCACCCAGCCCAAGAGTTCCCCCTCCCCCACACCATCAGCTCCGTCATAAAGTAGCTCTCCGCCCAGCCCCAGAGTCCCCCCCCCCCCCCACACCATCAGCCCCGTCATAAAGTAGCTCTCCACCCAGCCCCAGATTTTCCTTCCACACCATCAGCCCTGTCACAAGGTAACTCTCCACCCAGCCTCAGAGTTTCCCCCTCACCATCATCCCCGTCATAAAGTACCTCTCCACCCAGAGGGACAACGGCAGCCAATCTATCAGACTGTTAATTACCCCGCACACCTGTATGCCGCGGGCATAAAATCGATGATGTGCTCATATTCTTCGTCCTGTCACCGATGCCAGCCTGTCCACCAAAAACTGCCAGTGTTTACTTTTTGAAGCACACTCTGTGAGTCGGCCACAAACATAACATGTCCGGCAGCGCTACCTATCCACCACCGGCAGGCTGCCGCCACAGCCTCAACCTCCGCCCTTATGCCAGATGCTGCAGCAGCACAAGCCAAACTCTCCCCTCCTAAACAGTGCCCATTGGCCTTCGCAACACAGTCTCACCCTCTACAGTATAGCTTCCTGAACAAAAGCTCTATATGTGATGCTTCATTGTTAGTGAACGCCATATCCCATTCTTCTCCACGCGTCAACCCCTCACTCCACACACACGGATTGACAGTGTATTAAGCCTGTGCTGCCCATGACCTTCCTCTCTTCAACTTCTGTTTTAAGGCATCATTCAGTTTCGCAATGAGGACGCTACTTATCCGCCGCAATATCAAGGCACATTCTGACATAGAGCATCGTTTGCCTGTCATATATGGACGGCAGAGGCAGTATACGTTGCAAACTTATAATAGATTAATGCCTTGTATCTTCCACTGGGAGGAGGAGGAGGAGGAGGAGGAGGAGGAGGAGGAGGAGGAGGAGGAGGAGGAGGAGGGGCACCAACCAAAATAATAAATTCGAAACAGTTTTACTTGTGTATGACTCCGGACATATTATAAGCCGCGACATAATGCACTATGATTGCCATTTCCCTTCCTCGTCGCATTTCCCAGCAAATTATGAAAATGTCTTTTCATGAAACACCATGACAGTTTGTTGTCTACAGTGTGTTTTCTGTAAAACTGATACGTGTTACCTCTGCGTGTGAGTGTGTGTGTGTGTGTGTGTGTGTGTGTGTGTGTGTGCGCGCGTGTGTGTGTGTGTGTGTGTGTGGCATGTGTGCATTTAGCTTGATTTTAAAAGCACAGGTCCATTTGTCACGCATAATTTGCGCTCGTCCTCTAAAAAGTACTGGAGAGTTTTGGTCATAGACCATAACTTTATGAAGGGAAAATCCCAACTGCACCTCCCCGCGGTAGAGGATGGAAACACACTACGGTGTGGCTAACACAGCTCTGGGGACCGAGTATCCACCGGAATAAGTGGACAACTCTGCAGCTGAGCAGAGCAGGGCACTCACTTGTCCTGATAGTCGGAAATGGCTGTCAAAGGCAGAGTTAAAAGACCACCGATGTGAATGTGGAAGGCAAGGGGAAACCACCACATTATCTTCCCAAGATTTCATGGCGACACACATTTCAGAAATAGTGAACGACGTTAATGGCTGTCTTAGGACATCCTCGTCCGGTAGGGACAGTCATGAGCCACAGGTGACACCAGACCGTCATCCAGCTACTGATGGCAAAACTAAAACTAATAACTAAACTAAATAAATTTAGAGTAGGAACAGTGGAATGTTAGGACATTAAATGAGCTAGGAAAGTTAAACAATGTTCTAAGAGAAATGGAAAACTTGAAAATGAATATACTAGGCATAAGTGAGATGAGATGGAAGGGATCTGGCAAAATTATAACCGACAAACACACAATAATTTATTCTGGAGGGGACACACATGAAAAAGGTGTAGGAATAATATTTGATGAAAATACAGCCAAATCTATGACTGGATACTGGTGCTATTTCAGATAGAGTTATAATGGTCAAAATCAAAGGCAAACCAATAGATATAAATATTATACAAGTATATGCACCAACAACAAACAGTAGTGATGAAGATATACAAAACTTTTACGATGAAGTTGAAATGGCAATATCCCAAATTGGATCACAAGAAATAAAAATAATACTGGGGGGATTTTAATGCAAAAGTAGGAAAGGGAAAAATAGAGGATATAGTGGGGAATTACGGTTTAGGTACAAGAAATGAAAGAGGAGAGAAACTAATAGAATGGGCAAATATTAATGATATGATAATTGGAAACACATGGTTTAAACACCATAAAAGACGACTATACACATGGAAAAGCCCTGATATGAAAATACGCAACCAAATTGACTACATACTTATTAATAAAAGATTTAGAAATGCATTAATTAATGTAAAGACAATGCCTGGTGCTGACGGTAACAGTGATCATGTACCACTATGTGGACAAATAAAAGTAAGATTAAAGAGAGGGGAAAAAATGGTTCAAAACTTGAGACTTAATAAAGAGGTTCTGAAAGTAGATAAAGAAATTCAAGAACAATACAGAGTGACTGTGAAAAATAGGTACAATGCAATAGCTAAAATACAGAGTATAGATGAACAATGGGAAATGTTAAGGGACTCCATTCATCAAACTAGCAAAGAAATATTACCGGAGAGAAGCCAAAAAGCTAAGAAAAAATGGATGAATGAAGAAATCTTAAGGTTGATGGACAAAAGGAAACAGAATAAAAATGACAAACAAGAGTATGCTAAGATAAATAAAGAAATAAGAGATAAATGTGTGAAGGCAAAAGAAAGTTGGTTAAATGAGCAATGCAGAAAAATTGAATTAAATTCCATTAAAGATCAAAAAAGTATGTACAGACAAATCAGCGAGCTCACAGGAAGAAAAATAAGAATAAATACAGGGTGTTTGAAATCAAAAACAGGACAGACTTTATTGGAGGAAGGTGCTATAATGAAGAGGTGGAATGAGTATATAAGAGAATTATATAATGGAGAAAGGGAAGAATTAACAGAAGAAAGTAACTTAGAAGGCCCACCTATTCTAAAAGAAGAAGTCGCTGATGCTATGAAACATATGAAGAAAGGAAAAACAGCTGGGCCAGATGAAATCACAATAGAAGAATTAGAAGTGTTGGGAGAATTTGGAGTAGATATATTAACCAAAATGTTGAATGATATTTACAGTAGTGGATATTTACCCAGTGATATGCTGAAATCTGTATTTATAGCTATACCAAAAAGACCAGGAGCAATTGATTGTGAAGATTTTCGTACAATTAACCTCATAAACCATGTCACTAAGCTTCTACTCAGAATTATAATGAGAAGAACAAGAAAGAAAATAAAAATGGAAATTAGTGAAGAACAGTATGGTTTTATGGAAGGAAAGGGTACAAACAATGCAATATATATATTACGAACACTAATAGAAAGATCAATAGAGAAACAAAGAGACATATATTTATGCTTCATAGATTATACTAAGGCATTTGATAAAGTAAAACATGATGAGCTGATTAAAATGTTGGAAGATATCAACATTGATGGGAAAGATTTAAGAATAATAAAGAATATATACTGGAACCAAGTAGCAGCAATTAAAATGGGAAATAAAGAGGGTAGTTACGAACAGATAAAGCTAGGAGTACGACAGGGGTGTGTCTTGTCACCCGATCTCTTCTCCCTATATAGCGAAGTAATAATGAGAGAGATCAAAGAGAAGCCAGGAATACTAATCGGAGGATATAATATAAACAATATACGCTATGCAGATGACACAGTATTGGTGGCGGATAATGCAACAGACCTACAACAATTAGTTGGACATTGTAGTAATCAGAGAGTGCACAGAAAGGACTCTCCTTGAATATCAAGAAAACAGTAACAATGGTGATATCAAAGAAAATGGGGACACCAAAATGTGACATAGAAATAGAAGGGTAAATTCTCAACCAAGTGGATAATTTTAAATACCTAGGGGCACTTATAACATCAGATGGAAGATGTACAACAGAGATTAAGAGCAGAATAGGGCAGGCAAAAGCCGCATTTCAGAAAATGAAGAGTATCTTATGCAATAAGTCGCTATCAATGAATGTAAGAAAGAGAGTGCTAAAATGCTATATAGAACCAGTTTTGCTGTATGGCAGCGAATCTTGGAATGTAAATGAACAAATTAGGAAGAACTTAGAAGCAACAGAGATGTGGATTTAAGACGAATGTTGCGAATTCCTTGGACTGCCAGAGTAACTAACAACGATTGCCTGAAAGAGGCTAATGAAACTAGAACACTATATACAACAATAAGAAAGAGACAAACAGCTTTCTTTGGTCATGTGATGAGAAGAGAGGCATTGGAGAACATCGTGACAACTGGAAAGATCGAGGGGAAGAGAGGCAGATTCATACCAAGAGAAATGATGCTGGACGCATTGAGACGGTGGCATGGAGGAATATCATCAGCAGAGTTGATGCAGAACACCAAAGTCCGAGATCTGTGGAGAGCCATGAACGCCTACGCCAGCCGGCACGGCACTTGATGATGATGATGTGTTAATGTCTGCTGTTCTATGTTTTTCCTTAACCAAATGCATTCCAGAGCTGCAATGGTATTCTGGTTAGCCCGTTTGCTAATCAAGACAATGTTCCTGGTTCAAACTTAGCGTAACTGTAGCATTTGTTCAGGACTATAGATATATGTCTGTCTGTCTGTCTGTCTGTCTGTCTGTCTGTCCATACGCCCGTCTATCCGTCCGTCAATCCGTGCGTTCATCCGGCCGTGCGTTCATCTGTCTGTCTGTCTGCCTGTCTGTCTGTCTATTTCTCTGTCTGTCCATCTCTCTTTCTGTCTGTCTGTCTATCTCTCTGTCTGTCTATCTACCGATCGATCTTTCGATCAGTTGGTCGGTCGGTTCGTCTATCTATTTACATACACACACTTGCGCGCGCGCACACGCACATACACACATACTTCACAAACAACCGGCAGTATATATATATATATATATATATATATATATATATATATATATATATATATATATATATATATATATATATATATATATATGAGTATAGCTTTCATCGTATAATCCAATGGTGTATGCTTCCATGTGTTATGTTTTATTGTTGCCCTTGCCTACACAACAAGAATAAACGCTGAGCATGCAGATGTTTGTACGGGAACTGCTGTAGCGTAGCAGTTAGGTGCCAGCCTGCCGTACCGTGGTCTTGGGTTCGAGCCTCATCAAGGCCATTTCCAATTTTGAAACATTGAACTGGGCTCGCCAATCTAATCCAATTTTTGGTACGCGTACCCCCTTTCAGCCTTCGAGTTTTCGACTTGGCTATGTTGGGGTGTTTATGGTGTAGCTTGTAGTTTGTCTTTCGTACTTTGGGATGCTTGTTGTCAGCTTTCCGACTTCTGATAGGTTGATTGCTTTCGTTACTTTCTTGATGAAGTTTTTCATGTCTGGACGGAGTCGCGCACTTGTTGAGGCTTGCAGTTGTTGTGTGCCCACCCCGTCATATGGTGCTGTATCCTTCAGGGAGCTTTACCAGTTGTTGTATCTCTTGGTGTTCCTCCTATTACCCCGTCGTGAGTTGCCTTCGAATCTTCTCGGTGTTCGCCAGTCGGATTTTGGTGGTGAGCGATATCGTTCTTCCTCTGTTGCTTCTTCTTCTTCTGTTTGTGCCCTTATATCCTCTGGTTCGGGTGTGGCTGTCTGAGGACTGAGCAGTGCTAATATCTCTTGTAGATATCTGATGTCCTTTCTTTAATATCTTGTATTTTTAATAGCTGTTCTTAATTCTCGGCCTTTATAGCAGCTATTCGAGCGACATCCTGCTCCATCTTCTGCTGAACTTGCTTCATTTCGTCCAGGATGCGCTGAAAAGCCGTTATCTGTGTTTCCTGCGTCTTGTCTTTTTCTTCTTCCATGCTTGATAACCTTTCTTCTTTCTCAGCCTGTATAGCAGCCATTCGGGCGACATCCTGCTCAATCTTCTGCTGAACTTGCTTCGTTTCGTCGAGGATGTACTGAGCGGCTGTTATCTGATTCTCTTACGTCTTTTCATTTTCTTCATGCTGTTGAACTTTGATCGCAGGTCCTTCAGTTGGCCTTCAAGTTGCGCTTTCTTGCTTTTTGTGAGTCGATTGTTACCCTCGTACTGCCTCCTAACCTCTTTATAGGGCAGGTTAGTTTTGATGGCGTTCTTCATAGCTTCCTTGCTGTCTTGGTGGCAGGGGCAGCCGAGGTTCTATTATAATAGAAGCCGAGAAGCTGAAAGGTCGGCATCCTTTTCATCGGATATGGTGATATAGGGAAGACCCTTGGTCCAAGACTCAAGATGCATCTCCTGAAGGTATGACAAACCCAGGCCTCAATTTTCCACTGGCACCGAGCCATTTGCAACAGAAGATTCGTGAATTCAGCCCCACGGAGGGGATAGGTGGTGAATTTATTTCCTAATATGGATTATAATTATTCAGCAGCCAACTTCATTGGACAATAGAACATGACTGTGAATACATTTATTTCTGTCCCGGATAATTATGGACATTAACTGCTTCGCACTGGAGAAGAATACCCACCCGCAATGCCTAAAGGAATACTATAATTGATTAGTTTACTTATTAGTACCAACTGCTTTCTATATGTGCTTTTTCCCATGCCATGGATGTGAAAGGTCAGTAGCTTTTTTTCAATGAAGGTTATGGTATAGTGAGTATTTTGACACCATCTCATTATTTTTAAATATGAGAATTGTAAAGGGTGTCAGAAACAACTGTTTTATATGTTGGGTTCTATGTACTTACACCATTGTTTGCCTTAATTATGTAAGGTGGGTCAAGGATAGTAGAACCAATTTGTGGTTGTTGTGTTGTTTGTAATACCATTGTTTTTTTCTTGGGACAATAGGGTAAACATGTTTTGGTAATGCAAATCATTCCCATGCGTGTTCATGAAATTCAATGTGGCCATTACACTTTCATGTATGTTACTACAGAACTTGATTTAATACCTGAACTGTTTGTCCAAAATTGTTGATGTGTACATCAAAGTGAATGTGATGTCTGTTCAACAGTGGTTTTGTATATGTTGTGAACAACCAATCTCTTCTAGCACTCTATAAACTTTATAAGGTGATAAGTGGGACTGGAGATGTACTCATGAATACAGTTATAAACAGGAGTGAAGTATTTTCCTTCTTGTGTTTATGGTAGAGTTCCAGGATCACCCCAAGTGGATAAAATAATAGAGAATCAAATTAAATCCCCTTGACAACTTAACATAATATTCTCATAAATCAAATCCACACCGGACAGCAAGGTAAAATAAACAGGAATAATTGACGTGTTTTATAACAGCGTTTTCATAACTTGTGTGAGTAATTATAACTCCACATATGAACAGATGTGCAGGGTGGGCCAGAGTGTATTGAACAGTCTGAAAAACAAACATCAATTATAACCAGATACGTTGTCCTGATATAGATTGACAGACAGTTGACATGCTAGTATTTTGAAAGCAAGATGGAAGATCTCTTCTTTCTTTCTTTCTTTTGTCCTTCACTGTCCTATGCTGTTAGGTGTCGCAGGCTTGTTTGATGATTGGTTTTCGAACTAAGGCTCACTCAGTCGCTTGGTATGCTGAGATTTTGCGGGTGTTTAAGATGTTGGTGACTCCATAGATCCATTTTTTCATGGTCTTCCCCTGCCTCTTGATGTTTCCATTTTCATGTTGTATGCTCTAGCTGCTGGCAACATTGGGTTCATTCTCACTAGATGGCCGAACCAGTTAAATCTTTATCAAATTAATCTCACTGTAGGAAAATAACAGTTAGCAGATGTCTGTCTCGCTGTAGAAACACTGTTTGACCGTCAGTGTAGATTATCCATAGGTGTTTGCAAATTGTCCACATAAATGCAAGCAGTCTTCTTCTGAAGTCGGTGTCTTAACTCCAGTATTGACAAAAGAGTCTCTTCTATTATCCCCAGGCTTGTCCATGGGACATATTTTTCTGTCTCATCTCATCGCATCCCATGGGATTCCCATTATAAAATTAATATGGATTACAGTTCAAATAAAATTATTAAATTTATGAAAATTTAGGGTTAGTGTCTACTAAATAGGATTGCATGTACAAAGAGACATGTAAATCGACATAATTTATTAATTTTAACATTAAAGAGTATTTTTTTTTTTTAAATTGTAATCTAAATATGACAATTCAGTGTCATTCTGACACTCTCATTCTATTTCTGAATCACTGTGCTCATTCAGCACATAATCAATTTCCTGCTGATTGACTGTTTCTAATAATTCAGGTAATCCAAGCAATCCCTGAACCATTTCCACAATTTTCATCTTACATGCAAATCTGATATACACAGAGTTTATAACGAGAGCTGGTAACATCCATTTTTGTAACTTACTTAACAACAATCCAGCTGCACTCTACTGCTGCTGTTGACACTGGTATGGCCAAAACAATTTTCGCACTTGCTTTTAGCAGTGGGAACCTATGTTCATTTTTCACATAATTTAATGGCTGTGAAGTTGATTGCCGTATTGTTTTAAACATGGTGACTTCATCCTCATGGCATTTATTTATTTATCCGGTGTCCCAGCACAAGATAAAGGATAGATACAAATATATAAAGAAAAAAAAAGGATAAAAAGTTTTTAAAAAGTACAAACATTTAAAAAATAAGGCTAGATCTGAAGTAGATCAAGTTGCTGTGACATGGCTACTGCTCCATGGGACATACAAATGTGTGCCGTCCCATCCCATCTCACCCCATGGAAACCTTTCCCATATTTTGATATAATTTGGCAGTGAATTATTTGTGCACATTTAATGAAAAGTGCAATGTGTTATTTTGCCCAGTCCTACTGAAAAAAAATCCCTGTGTGGGTGAAGCAGGTCTTTGCATAAAGTATCCCAAATGGCACAATGGAAATGCACAGAATGGTAAGAACTTTCAATGATTTCTTTCAGCTCATCACCATTATCTGGTTTACCAAGTGTTCACATTACCATGTAATATATACATTTGTCTTTTTTAAAGTTAGTTATCCACTTCGTAATAGTATGTTTGACATAACAGTTGCCATCGGTCTCATGCTATTTCCAAAATTCACACACAATCCGATCATTCCCATCTAATATGTCGGGTAGAAAAAGTGGTCAGGCCCCGTTCAAGTCGACATGTTATAATTAGACTCTTATGGTGTTTCTTTTCTGCATCTACCTGTGGAAATAGTGTTGATGTTACATTGCTGATGTTCTTTTATTCTACACAGATCTTCCCCAACCCACTGTTGCCAGATATCATTACACTGGCCTGTCCGTGAATAACGTAAACGAACATTACGTCTGTCATCTTGTAAGCTTCTGCTTGATGACATCTTTCAGAGAATCCAGAACAAATACATCAGTGAAGAGTGACAGCCCCTTCACCCCAGAAAGAGTGTTAGCCATCATCTCTCTAGTTGACATATTAGCTGTGGCAATAGTGGCGTTAGCTGTTACCACCAGCTGCATTTTTGACCGTATCATTATTATTGGCCATCACGTGATCTGCTCCTGAAACTAGACTTGTGTAACACTGATAAAAATACATCAACAGAAACCTCCTTTTAATATCCGAACCAAGGAAACAACACTGTATCCAGAAATGTGACTTTTATTAAACGAAGTTCTTGAATGCATATAACTTGTTCATTTCCATTTTACAACACTAAGTACATTGGCAAATAAGAATACATTCGTCCGAACTGACTTCTCTGGGCTTTGCTACTAAGCACTCCTCCTTAACACTCACCCTCTTCTCTCTTCCAAGTCAATTGCTAATCTCAATGAATGCGTGAATCCATGAGTCAATCCATCAATCAGTAGATCACTGAGTCAATGACTGAATCTATCAGTCTCTGAATAATAAATCTCTGAGCATCACAGTCAAAGAATAGAATTAAATCCATGAACTGCAACTTGCTCCCAGAATTCCCTACCATCTCTCTGTGTATAGTTTCATTCAGTTCTCTGCCCCCCAAGTTTGCTTCAACAAGCTTTTTTTATGCTAAATTCTAAGTACTCTTGTTTCTACAGACGTAAACATATTTAACCTTCACATCTACTTCGTGCAACTTCATCATCATCATGTACCATGGCGGTAAGCATGGGCGGTCATGTTTGGTCATCTCACTCGATCACTAGAGTCGTGGATCAGCTCAATGTTCTTGTCTCAACCATAGTGTGGCCAAGCCATCCAGGTATTCACTTCTCTGCCCTCCCCTTGTTCTCTTCCCCTCGATCTTGCCAGTTGTCACCAAGTTCTCCAATTGATTTCTTCTCATAACGTAACCATATAATTATGACTGTCTATGTCTAATTTCTCTAATCAGTTTACGGTTTTCATTTGTTTCTTGTAGGACTTGGTCATTTGTTGTTGTTTTTTCTGTCTATCCATGGTATTCTTTGCATTATTTTCAGAAACCACATTTCCACAACCATCAGATGTTTCTCAGTTTGTCTGCTCATTGTCCACGCTTCACATCTATACAAAAGCACAGGTTCTATGTAGCACCTCAAAACTCTTTTTCTCTTTGCAAATGACATCCTTTTTTTTTTTTTTTGGTCAGTATGTTTTTCACCTTGCAAAGGGCTGCCTTCGCCATGGCGATTGATTGATTGATTGATTTAGGAACCGACATCACAGCATTCGGGATATTCCCATAAGCGCTCCATAATCGCCATGGCGATGCTTGTTCTAATCTCTTCAAGACATCTCCCATCAGATGTTATGACTGTTCCGAGATAATCTTCTGCGTTCATCCACTTTCCACGTAATGGATTTGCTATCCGAGCAATATTCCATTTCGTGCCACTGGGACGCTTTTTCCACCGTTGATGATGCCCACACAATGATCTTCGCATTCAATTGCTCCTGGTCGTTGGATTTATTTTTGCAAGAGGTATCCAACTATGCAGGCTACATAATTAAAAGGCAACTCATAAAATGCTATTAAAATGGCTACACATGACTGTACCTACAGGAATAGAATGTCCTAAGACAGCCATTGAACTGTTCCAGCAGGAACACGATTAAAATTTGAAAAGCAATGCATACCGGAATGACAGCGGTTTTTAGTGAACTGTCTTAAAGACCTGAAATAAGGTGATAAACCAAAGACAATCATACCTGCCTTGTGAATACTTTAGTTTGAAGTCCCCGCTGTTTGTGCACAAGCTACCGTTCCGAGATAATTGTACCGATTCACTTGTTTAAAAATATTCCCTTTACTTGTATATTACATTGTGACATTAACTTTTTCTTAGTGACGACCATAATCCGTGTCTTCTTACAAATTAATTCTAACCCAAGTTTTCACTGTGTGCAACAATCACATCTATAAAATGTTGCAAATCTTCCTCATTGTCAACAATACTGTATCATCCGCATATCTAATGTTATTTAAGTTATGGTCCCCCCCACCCCCCCCCCACCACCACCACTCCCAATGATGATTCCTTTCATATCGCCAACATTTCTGAAAATATATTCACTGTACAGGGAAGAAAGATCTGGAAACATTACACATTCCTGTTTCACACCACTCTTAATAGGCTTATCTTGACCTACTTCATTATCATTCTGTGGCATCTTGTTGTTTCCAATATATGTTTTTTATGAGTCTAAGGTCTTTCCCATCAATTTGTAGATCTGCAAGCATCTCCATGATGTTGACATGTCTTACCTTATCGAAAGCCTTTTTGTAGTCGTGCAACTTCACCTATCATGCAACAACTCTGACCTTGGACTGTTCTCAGCCAGACACAATATGAAACACCAGCCTTTCACACCCACCCCATGCAACAGAACCCGATTTATTTCATTTCTCTACTAGTCGCACTACAGCCCTGCTGACCATCCCGCACTAAATGCCCTAAACACGCCCCTATATGTTGTTCCTTTTATAAACCTAACTCACTGGACTGGGGTAGGCTGACCTGAGTAGGCCTTCCCACCGTACTCAGCCTAATGTTACAAGAGACATCATAATTAATTTCAGCAATAGTTTTTAATCTAGAGAACAATTATGAACATTGGAATGAATATCACTTTCATGTGAAAGATAAACCATATGTGAGTCAAGGCTGATGCACATGTTTTATTTTATTTGATAAAAGTAAGACTGTTAATTATGGTTTTTCTCTCCTTCACTGAGCGCTCAAAGTTACAAGTTAAGTTGCTAAACATTGTCAGTTGCTGTATGGTCAGAGAGGAGAACCGATGGACCATGTGTTCTGTAAAATCCTATACGATTATTTCTCTGGAAGATGACCAGTTCCATTTAGGAGTTATGTTCTATTAACAAGGTAAGCATATGGTCTTTCGTCCTGGGTGGTTGTCCAGATCTAGAATCCTTGTTCCTTTAGTGAACACCTAAATTAAAGTGCTGTCATTTAGTTTCTGCCCTGGTAGATCAACCGTCAGTTAGGCCGGGTGGAAAAATGCCTAATTTCAACATAGTAGTAGCAGTATGCCTCTTTCAGTCCTGTAGGACTAAAGAGTTGTGCAGCTGGGAAGGCACCTGCCAGCGCTGCTGGTGACTGTATAGTACAATGCGAGAGTGACAATCTCTGTCACAATTTCTGCATCCGTAAGATGAGGCAGGTTCCACAGCAAGTGACTGCATTTTTTGCTTGTGCCTCTTACCCTCAGTTTGTTGGATCAGACCGCGCTAAAAGAGCACCAGTCCGTTTCGTACATCTCTTCTCCAGGAACATCTGTCTGCTGCAACACTTTCCCAAGTGTCTGGATCTATGCCAAGGGTTTTCATATCTTGTTTACACACATCCTTGTGTCGCATTTTGGGACTTCCCGTTGGCCTCTGCCCTGTGGCTAGTTCGCCACATAGATCATTGGGAATACGTTCTTTCTCCATTCTAGATATGTGGCCCAGATACCGGAGGCGTCTCTGCTTGAGGAGAGAGTGTACTGTGTTAATATCCGCTCTTTCAAGCGCGTGTTTGTTAGTTATATGATCTCTCCACAATATGCCCAGGATACGTCTCAGACATCTCATGTGGAAGAAATTCAACTTTCCTTCCTGTGATGAAACTACTGAGCGTAATCTTGCCAAAGAAATCAATAATCAGCTCAAATCCCATGGTAATTTATGCTTGTCCCATCCCCTCATATCGGACCTTTCCCATAGGATTCCCATGGGAATAACATACCGATGGCCAAGCCTGGGCTTGTCCATGGGACATATTTTTCTGTCCCATACCATCCCATGGTAATTTATGCCTGTCCCATCCCATCCCATGGGAATAACATTCCTATGGCCAAGCCTGGAGATCGGACGCCCGTGTGTACTGACGCGCACGTAAAAAATCGCTGGACAATTGGAAATCGAAAAAGGATAGCCTAACGGCACTGCTCGGGAAAAATTTCGAGTTAAAAATCCACCCAAAGTATTTCAGGATCCTCGCCGGTGCTACGGAGTTAGTACACTTAGCTGAGATTCTCCCGGCTCAGGCTTGAATTGGGAGTAGAACGGAGCACTTATTAGTTACAGCCGTGTGCCGTGATATTGATCCGCCGACTAAACTAAACTTAACTAAACTAAACTAAACTAAAGACCCTAACTTGCATGTCTCAATGTTTAGCTTCTAGGTGTATAACTGAAGATGTGCCTCAATTTCATGCCTCACCTGTAATAGGCTGGGTACGGCGGGATGGCATACTCAGGTCAATGTACCCCAACCGTGCAAATTAGGTTACGAGGGGTAGGTGCGTGTTTATGGACGCATTGAGTTCGTAGTACAACTGGTAGAGAACAAAATAAACCCATCGGGTTTTGAATGCACAGATTTGGGTGAGGAAAGATTATCTGTTGTTGTGTTTGCCTGAGAAACGTATAAGGTCAGACTTCAAGGTTGTTATGTCTGGTACAAAAGTTTAGAGTTGAGTATGCTTATCGGGAAAAGCGTGAAAAGATGAACTTTCGTGAGCATGTTGATACACTCACAAACCAAAGGTTTTAGGCAGTAGCAATTTTCAAAATTAATCAGACGACTTGGGGTTGGGGTAGGGGGGTCAGACGGATGGCGAAAAAGATCTGACGACTTGGGGGGGGGGGGGGGGGAGAGAGAGAGATCTGACGGCTTGGGAGAGAGGGGGAGGACAGACTGCTTTCGAGAGAGAGAGGGTGCAGGAAAGGGAGAATAAGGACTAGGCTACTCGGGAACTGAAGAGCGGTGACTGTGAGAAATAGGAACTGACAATAGATAACAAATTATGAAGAGGAAATTATTCCTTGACTGAGATTCAGTCTTGAAAGGGGTCAGTTACCGAGTCACTCACAGACTCCCCCAGTTATTCATTATTGGCACTCATTACTCAGCGTCCGATAAATTCAGTTATTCACTCAGGGATGCATCAATTAATAGATTCGAGGACGTTACAATTCTTAGAATCAAACTAGCTATTCAACGGGAAGTTAGCATCTAGATTCAAACCAGAGGAATTTAGTTGAGATGCATGAAGTTGTGAGTGGGGCACGCTGCTGAGAGTTTAGCAGCGTAGTTCAGAGAAGTCAGTTTGGAAGTTTGTTGTCTTATGTGCCAATGTCAATGTTGTATCACAATTGGACAATTTGTAAAATTGGAGAATTTGGCTTAATAAAGTTGTATTCCGGACTAGGCGTTTGTTAATAGTTCCGGTTGTTGATTGTTTATCATTGTTACACAAATTTGAGGAGAAGATCTCACGCGAAGACCCAACCAAATAAATAACATTGAACCACTATACGATATGTATATGGTCTAATAAATCTAGTGGTAACCAGTGGCGTGCAAAGGGGGGTGCGGGGGTGCGACGGCCCCGGGCATCCAGCCGGGAGGGGGCATCCAGTTAGGGAGAGGAGGCAGCACAGTGCAGTGGGAGGGGAGGAGGAATGAATTAGGGAAAGAACAATTTAGGGGCATCCAATCAAGGGGTTGGCCCCGCGCATCAAACAACCTCTGTACGCCACTGGTGGTAACAGTGCAGTGGACTCAAAACACACCTGGTGGTGACGGAAATCACTCAACCATGAAGGAGAGGGCTGTTATAGGTAGTGCAGTTTGGCGACACTACCACGGCTGGTGTGGACGGCTGTTACAGATGGTGTAAATTGGTGCCGTGTACAAAGATACAGAACCAGAGGCCTGCTACAGATTGTGTCATTTGGTACCGTGAACCACTACAGGGAAAGTTACAGGTGTTCACTTTGGAGACGTGATAACAACCACCACCCCTGGCCTGGTGTAGGCACTGTAACACAATGCTTGACTTTTAGGTGTATAACTGAAAATGACCCTAACTTCCCTGCCTCAGTTGTAATAGATTAGGCTGTGTACGGCGGCATGGCGTTCACAGGTCAGCGTACCCTAACATTTTCAAGTTAGGTTAACAGGGGTAGGTGCTCGTTTATGGGGGCATTTAAACAGGTAGTGTGGGGGTGGTCGTTGATTTCGTAGTACAAATGGTACAGAGAAAAAAAAACATAAAACCATGGATTTTGAATGCACAGAGTTGGGTGAGGACGGATGTCTGTTGTGTCTGGCTGAGAAACGTATAAGGTCATACTTCGAGGTTGTTGTGTCTGGTTGAAGAGTTTATAGTTGTGCATGCTTATCGGGAAGGCCATGTAAAGGTGAACTTTCGTGAACATGATGAGACACTCACAGGCCAAGGGGTATTAAAAAGTAGCAATTTGTTAAATTAGTTTGACGGCTTGGGGTGTGTGTGTGGGGGGGGGGGGGGGGGGGGGGGGGAGAGAGAGACCAGACTCCTTTGGGGAGAGAGGGAGAGAGAGAGAGAGAGAGAGAGAGAGAGCAAGAGGCTACTTTAGAGAGAGAGAATGGGGACTGACTCT
Organism: Cepaea nemoralis; assembly: GCA_014155875.1. Taxonomy (NCBI): domain Eukaryota; kingdom Metazoa; phylum Mollusca; class Gastropoda; order Stylommatophora; family Helicidae; genus Cepaea; species Cepaea nemoralis. The sequence goes on along the minus strand of JACEFZ010024215.1, from coordinate 112,862 downwards.
CGGGGACTGAAGAGCGTTGACAGCGTGAGAAAGAGGAACAGAAGATAGAATAGAACTTATGAAGAGAAGATTATTCCTTGTCTGAGATTTAGTCTTGAAATGGGTCAATCGCCGAGTCACTCATAGACTCCCTCAGTGATCCCTTATTGGGGCACTCAATATTCAGCGTCCGATAGATTCAGTCATTCGCTCAGGGATGCACAGACTGATAGATTCGGGGATGTCACAATTCTTAAAATCAAACTAGCTATACAACTGGAAGTTGGCATCTTGAGTCAAACCAGAGGAATTTAGTTGAGATGCTTGTAGTTGTGAGTTGGGAATGCTGCTGAGATTTTAGCAGCGTAGCCCAGAGAAGTCAGTTTGGAAGTTTGTTTTCTTATGTGTCATTGTGCTCAGTGTTGTATCACAATTTGGCGATTTGTAAGCACTGGATAATTTGGCATAATAAAGTTGTATTCCGTTTGGCATTTATTTATAGTTCCAGTTGTTGATTGTTTATCAAGATTACGCAAGTCGCCTCTCAAAATGTCATTGTTGGCTAGATAACATCTAGAAACGGAACAACAACATCCAGAAATATCTGCATGCATGGCGGCTGGTGTGTCGCGAAGCGACCGGTTTTCTTGCCTTGTGCTTAAACATGTGGTGCTGGTTTCGCTAATCACCGCCGTTTCCATCGATGATGAACTGTGTCTTCGAGGAGGACTTTAGTGTTGGCATTTTAGCGACGGCAATATGGACAGTGAAATGTTTCTTTACATCTGTTCGGGGTTGTTTTGTTGCGTGATCTACATTTCGGAGAAAAATGGCGTGGTGGCTAGAAAACATCTGTAAATGGAACAACAATATCTAGAGACATCGAGACTTTGTAGGTGTACATCTCACGGGGACAATGACTGCCAATTCCATCAAGGGTGAACTGTACTGTTCGTAGAGGACGTTTGTGGTGACATTCTGACGGTGGCATTTTGCACAGTGTGCCTGAGGGGGCCGTTGTTTGTCGAGATTCCTGTCTTTTCCACTTTTTACACTGGGAAGTGGGGAACAATTTATGTGATATTCACTGGCACGGGAACGGAGCACAATGGGGACGACCATTTGCTGTGATGTTGCAACCACGACTAACGACTAACTAACGACTAATGTGTTTGGATGCTCTCAAACTGGTTATAGAAACACTAGAATAGAGCACCTTCTTCTCTCCCCCATAGTTATATTTAATGTAAACAACAGTCTTTTTGTCGCGGTGGCAGACGCGGAGGCTGTTGTGCTGGCCTGGGGGGGGTCATGTCGTCCTGGGATCAATTTTCCTATGCATGTTGGTTCTTAAGGAAATGGATTGGTACAACTATCTTGGAACAGTCATAAAATCTGATGGGTGTTGCCGTGAACAAGGATCGATATGGCAAAGGTAGCTTTTTGCAACATAGAATAATTACTAACGAATAACAAGATGCCAATTGCAACTAGAAATAAGGTGTTGAAGTATTACATATAACCTGCACTTTTGTATGAATGTGAAATGTGGACGATGAACAGAAAGGTTGAAGAATATCTAATTGTAGTGGACATGTTTCTAAGGAAAATGCAAAAAATATCAGACAGACAGACAGACAGACAGACAGACAGACAGACAGACAGACAGACGGACGGACGACGGACGGACGGACGGACGGACGGACGGACGGACGGACGGACGGACGGACGGACGGACGGACGGACGGACGGACGGACGGACGGACGGACGGACGGACGGACGGACGGACGGACGGACGGACGGACGGACAGACAGACAGACGGACAGACAGACAGACAGACAGACAGAATGAACAAGTCCTACAAGAGGCAAATAAAAACCGTAATTTGATAATAGAAATTAGACGCAGACAGTCACAATTTTAGCGCACGTTATGAGAAGAAATACATTAGAAAAATTTGTGAAACTGACAAGATTTGGAGGGAGGGAGAAGAACATAAGGAGAACAAGTAGAAAGCAGGATGGCTTGTCTTCGTGGTATGGTCGGGACAAGAACACAGCTGATCCAGGACTCTGGTTATCGTGTAAGATGGCGAAACATGATCACCAACGCTTACCGGCATGACACATGATGATGATGATGATGATGATGATGAACATAAGGAGAACAAGTAGAAAGCAGGATGGCTTGTCTTCGTGGTATGGTCGGGACAAGAACACAGCTGATCCAGGACTCTGGTTATCGTGTAAGATGGCGAAACATGATCACCAACGCTTACCGGCATGACACATGATGATGATGATGATGATGATGATGATGATGATGATGATGATGATGATGATGATGATGATGATGATGATGATGATGATGATCATCATCATCATCATCATCATCATCATCATCATCATCATGATCATGATGATCATGATGATCATGATGATGATGATCATGATGTTGAAAGTTACTTTCGTAGGAACAAGCTCGCCAAGTTCATCACATCGGGAATGAGAGATCAAGGCTACCTGTCAACAACTCAACTGACAGGCATCATCGGATACTTCTCCCACACCAAACAAGAAAACTTGCAAGTCGTGTGCGAGGAAAATAAATGGTACATTTATTGCCGTTGGCTCGCTACAAGCAGGTAACCGTCGCTAGTAAACACACAACATAAAGCCACAGAAATTATCTATCACTAGTTGCTAATGCCTATGCTAACTCTCTATCTATTTAGTTAAACACGAAACCCCTATCGCTACTCTAACGAGGTGCACACTACAAGTCCTGTCCTCCCGTCTGACGTTCTTTCATCCCGTGGTTACACACCACGCGGATCGACCTTGACCTTGGTGCGTGTTGCCTCACATGGCACGCTGATCGCAGACGTGGTATGTTGAGTGGATACTCAACTTCTCCGTGGCTACCACGAGGCGTGATGCTATCGTGATTAGAGTGCTAACTCTCTGAACAACGCCTGCGTGTCTCGTGAGGGAATGGATAACCATCTCCCATTACCTCATCTCCCCTGCCCTTACCTCGGGCACCGTATCACCTCCTGGCCTCTTCAAGATTGACTGCTCTTCCTGGCGGAGGGGATGCGGTCGAGTCTTTGACACACACCCACCCCTCCTGTGTTGCGTCATCAACTTTCACTCATTGGTTGTGACGCAAGAGGTTTCTAAAAAAAATTTAATGTCTCTAATTTTTTTTTGGTCAAAGACTCTAGATAACCTGGCTTTGGGCACTCTAATAGACTTCTACTGACTATTGTCACAATGTAGCAAAACTTTACTTGGCTACTGGCAATCGCCACAGATTTGACTGGTTGGCGTGAGCCCTCTTCTCACATGCTATATTATATTTATTAGAGGTAGGTCTGAACCGGACCGTTGTCTTATAAGACCTGCCCTCACATAGTAAATTAACTTACTACCCATACAAAGTTGACTTTTTTAGGGTCAACACATGAATTGCTTCATGTCCCCCCCCCCCCATATAATATTTAACAACCATTATACAAGAGTGTGTGCGACAGGCTTTACCTACTTCGCTTCCGCGTGTAAAGTCCTATTTCACTGTTAAGTTAGTTTTTCGTTGTCTATTATGTCCCCTGACCCGAAGTTATCTGCCTTTGATCTAGAAAAAGTGTATGTAATTTATCTGTTTGTTTTTCTGGTTGTTTGTGTGTTAGGATGTAATTAATCTACTAATCTAACTTCTAACCTATGTTTCTACCTCCTATGTGTATGTATGTTAGTTTTTTAAGTGTCACAATTTGGTTAAATGTGGCCACAAACAGGTGTATAACACTAATTCGTGACTACATTCCCTTGTTATGAAACCCCAAAATACTGTAATCTAAGTTCTAAACTATCTTACAGACACACATTCACACTAACACATTCTTACTAACGAAAACCAACACTAACACAGACAAACATTAAAAGTCGCGCCAGGCAGCAGAAGAATTCGCTGATTGATCTTACTTTCTCCCGTCTATTTTCCATTCGCTCTCACTTTCACACTTCTGTCACACTTCTTTCACCCTTAATTCTGTCACACATCTTTCACTAATTCGTGACTACATTCCCTTGTTATGAAACCCCAAAATACTGTAATCTAAGTTCTAAACTATCTTACAGACACACATTCACACTAACACATTCTTACTAACGAAAACCAACACTAACACAGACAACATTAAAAGTCGCGCCAGGCAGCAGAAGAATTCGCTGATTGATCTTACTTTCTCCCGTCTATTTTCCATTCGCTCTCACTTTCACACTTCTGTCACACTTCTTTCACCCTTAATTCTGTCACACATCTTTTATCCTTCTACACTAATCCCTCCGATTATTTAAAAACCTTGGAGTGACACTGTACAGGTTTGGCTCAGTTTGAGATAGTTGAGCCCAATGACTGTGCGAAAATCGCTGCACGAGTCATGTATTTACAATATATTTACATGAAAGAGAAAGGGTTGATGGTGTATCCCCTTGGTCTCATCATCCATTATATTTTACTAACTACAACTCTAAATCCTAACATAATAATATTAATTCTATAAATATGTGTTAACTAAATTTTGTCATGTTAATTATATGCTATGTGTATATTAATCGTTATGTTTATCTAATCTAAGGGATGTAATCTAACTATTTAAATGTAATTAATGTGACGTGAGTTATGTACCTTAATTACATGGATGATGTGAACACAAATTATGTAATTTTCTAACACTCTACTAACTAATGTTTTTAAATGCACAAAGGAATTATATGAGTGATATTCTTAAACCACATGGTGTAAATGATGTATGTTCACTTATTTAATCTTTTTATCCTATTATGATGTAACATGATTATATTAATAAATGGTAATGTTTGATAGGTGGTATGGTTTCATTAAGATGGAAATGAACTGACCCGAAATGAAGCTAAGTGAAATATAACAACCTAAATGGTACTATTCCTATCATACTTTTAATTTAGCTTGTAATTAACTATTTTTACGTCTAAATTAATATTCTAATTTAATTCTAATGGATTAATTACTGTACTAAAATACACTATTAAACATAATGAGAACTATTATATTTCCTAACCTACATCTAATTTATCACTATCTTAACATATTATATTACATATCACAATAAGTTTTATATACATGGTATTCAGCTACCTCAGGTTAGTTGTTGCCTTCATGATTTGTACATTGGTTTTATAGGCATAATATATATACACACTTGCCTGGGTATCTGAAATACATTGCACAGTCATATTAGTGTTCTATCGGTAGTGCACGTGTAGAGTTCGCTGGTGTCGTAGCTCAGTCTTTTCGTGTCTGTAATTAAGCATTGTTCTGACCACTGTTTTTCTGCGCTTCACACAAAGATACACCGGAATGGAGCTTAGTTGGTAATGAGATGTCCTATTTCACATGGTGATATCTACGTTTTGCAGCACAGTTCTTCACTTTGATGTCTACGGACACATGATAGTTCACTGTTCTTTGTACATGATTAAGCACATAATGTCGATGTATATGTAACCTATTTTACATAGAATAATATAATATATTCATGTACTAACTATCACTCTACATTTATATGTGGGATTTCAGGTATTTCTAACCCCAGATGGTCTACTTAGGGTTATCAGCCAAAATGTTGTCTTTACCCTTGATATGTTCTATACTAAAGGTATAGTTTGAAGGATCAGAGACCACCTGTATATCCGGTCATTTCGATGCACACCACTCTGGATGACGTGATGGGAGAATTGTCGGTCTGACACAATGAAGTACACACCGCCAGAAATCGATGGAGCTTTCTCACCGCATAGATGACGCTTAGGGCCTCCAACTCTGATATGGAATATCTGGACTCGGCAGGTGTGATCTTACGGCTCACGTAGCAAATCGGATGGAAGATGCCCTCATAAAATTGGCCTAGTACTGCCGCTATGGAGATCCTGCTGGCATCTGTCCTAAGATAATAAACGAGCCTAGGGTTTAGGCAAGCGGAGGATTGGTACATTACTAAAAAGAATTTTCAATTTTGACAATGCAGAAATTAATAATGCATCTTTCACATCCAATTTTACAGATGCTTTTAAAACATTGGAAAATACACTTGTAATTTCCGCTAAATTTGGAATAAATTTACTATAGTAATTTACTAATCCTAGAAGGCTTCTGACCTGTTTTTTCGTGGTAGGAATGGTCAGATTCATAATTTTTGTAATAATCCTATTGTCAGTCTTGAGCTGACCTTGAGAGATGACATGACCCAAAAATTCAATTTCTTTAGGCCTAGTTCAACTTTGCCGGTTGACAGTGAGACCGACGAGTCGCAACCTATCCAAGACATGTCTGAGTTTTCAGTAAGTGTGTTGTCCAGTCTTCAGGATGGACACATATCATCATCTATATAGGTCCACAGTATTCGTCACTCATGCAATAGATCTTCTAGTTAAGCGTTACGAAAGTGGCAGGAGCATTTCGAAGTCCGAAAGGAAGAAATCGCCACTCGTACAGTCCTAAAGGTGTTGAAAAACGCCGTAAGATGCATAGATTGAGCCCTGCATAGGGACCTGCCGATATCCCTTAGTAAGATATAGTTTTGAAAAGATTTTAGAAGTAGACATGTCTAGGATAAGATCTTCGCAGGAAGGAATAGGTTCTGCGTCGATCTTAGTGATGCTGTTGAGTTTCGATAGTCCACGCACCAGACGAATTGTGGAATCTTTCTTCTTAACTAGGAAGATTGGAACAAGAGTACTCCAGATGTAGACTTTTGATAATCCCACTAGCTTCTAAATTAAGAATTTCCTTATTTAGGATTTTCCCGATAGCTGAGGGGATAGAGTAGCGGCCTACATTTGATAGGCCTAGAGTTCGGAAAAAGAAGAATGGATGTTTGATTCTGTCCGTCCTACCTGGGGTGTCAGAGAATAGGTCCTTTGTCCTCAGTAACTAATTTCACTAATGTCGTCGTTGAATGTCTGTTAGTCCCTGATCTATATGTATACTGTCCATTGTCGCCGTTTTGTCTACAATGGGAACAGGTAGTTCCATTCCGTCGTCGTCTACCTGATTCAGTACGGTGGTGGTGCTAGTGCGTATTCTGTTACTCACTAGGTGTATTGCTATTTCGGAACTGCCATCTCGCTAACTAGTGTAGTTGCGTTGTGTTGTCTGTCGTCTGATCACTAGTGTTGGTGCACATATGTTCGTCTGTCACTACTTCTGTCTTTTGTCTTGAAAAGTAAGGTTCAACATGTGACATGGATACTTTAAGTGTCAGTTTATCCTATATTTCATAGTCAACAATTTGAAAATTCCGTACCACATTGAATGGTCCTTGCCATTTCGTTTGTCTGGAAGTAACGGAAGTATGTCTTGATCTGGTTTGTTCTTGCACCCCTGTTTTGTGTATTGGTGGTAAGATTTGACCCTACCATCTCAACGGCCTAGAAGCCAGTGTAGCATGTTGTACTTCAGCTGTAGGATGTTTACCCTTATGTGATAATTGTTGACACAGGACATTACCAGAAACTACGTTACGAGGAAATAAATTTATATCATTGGAAAAAAACGCTGGCCCACAAAAATGAGGCCTGAATTTTGGCCCTGACTTTGTGTATGCAAGCTTATCAACGCAACGGTGACAAATGTTCCGTCTCATGGTTATCAGTTGTACAATATTATCAAGAATTCATTATTAGGTCTAAGAACCATGATGCATTTTTGGTCACTTTGGCTCTTTGTTTCATTAATTTTAAATATGGAGACACACTAGGTTCAGCTTTCTGCTGTTCTATGAATTTCTGTCTCTTGGTATCATCTGTGTCCTTTGGAGGAAGCAACAGTGATCTCTCATCTTGTAGTGTATCTTGATGTTTTAAAGTGTCTGCTCTGGTTGTTGCATTAGCTGCATTCAATTTCTCCCATGCACTATTTCATCACTAGTACACTGTTTCAGTGGGGTAAGCACCCCAAAATTAAATCAGTACAAGGGTTGTCAAGTATTGCACAAGTAAAGGTACCCGAAAGAAAAGGAGTATTAATACGGGCTTTGGCCAAAGGGTAAATCTCAATGTTACCCGAAAAGGTTTCGGCACTTGACAGTGTCACCTGTGTAATCACGCCGACTCACTAGTTCTTTCCGAAGACCATTAAGGTTTCTGCCGCTGTCCAGCAAACATTGGCATGGTACTATCATCTGACCATTGCATTGTGGAACACCAATTGCCTCTGGAGGCTAATCTGCATTTACATTCTCAGATGAGAATGGTACTGTATGTCCACATTCTAGTTTTCCGTCTGAATGAAATTGGTGACATCGTTCAAAGCTGTCAAAGCTTAACATATCGTGGCACCCACACACTATTCTGCGTGTTAGTAGGTTAAGTCACTTTCAACCTCACACTCATTCTCACTACCACTATCTGAAGAGGTATCAATCAAATTAGCATTATTAGTAGCTTTCATACGGTGTGCGGCCAAGGCACTTATTAGAATAATGGCGCATAGCTGGAACAAAAAAAACATTTGATTGCACGCCTGTATGCCGCTCTTTTACTTTGTTGCTTCTTGATAACATTTTCAAGGTGCGCCGATAATTCGGCGATTTGTCACACATAGAATAAGTGTCATGCATAATTGACAGTACATACATTTTGACACTTTTCTGTCTTTCTTCTTGTCATATTTCTGAAAGGGTTTTCTGTTACTCTGATTTTTTTTGGTTGGTCCTTTCACAAAAGAAACTATTTCAGAGTCATTTGAAGATTTAAAAAATATATATGTTAGAAAAAAATGCTGAGCCTTTTTTTTCAAACTGCTCGATTTTCTCAATGTCTGACTGCTGCAAAAATTCGCAAAAGGAGAAGGTTATAGTGATATAAACCTTATCCATAGCTATAAGTTTTTTAATCTATCAAAGTCTTTACCTATGTTAGCTGCTTTAAGCCACCTGTTTAGTACACTCTGTACATTTGAAACATAATCAATAAAAGTTTCACTAGGTTTAGGTTTTAGATTTGAGAACTGAACCTGATACCCAGGGGCATCAAGTAAAAAGTGCTGCATAATCCTATCATGGATGTATTGATAGTTAGATCTGAGCTCAATTGGTATAGATTCTATCACTTTAAGGGGCTCACCACTCAGATTCTTCATATAAATCATAGCCCACATCTCTATGGAACTTGGTGATATTTAAATGATACTCTACATTCTCTGTCCAGGCTGATATGGGGTCTTCTTTACAATAAGGTTTGATAATATTTTTATATTATTGAACTTATTTTCCTCTGTTGACTTTTTAGTTAATGGCAGAGATATCTGCGTGTGAGTCTACATCCATATCCTTTCATCTTTAACTGTGTCCTCTGATTCTACTTGAATTTGTTTCTCCTTCACATCTTGCCATTTCTCTATCTCTTTTTTGCTTTAATTCTTTTTCTTGATCTAATTGCTTTTGCTTTAATTCTTTCTCTTGATCTAATTGCTTTTGTTTAATCTCTATTTCTTTTTGTTTATTTATTTCAGCTAATTCTTTCTGGTGTTGTCTTTCTCGTGCGCGTTCCTCTCTCTCCGCATTTTCTTTTCTTGTCTCAGCTTCTTTAAATTTCTTATCAGCATAGTCTTCTAAGTCCTTTCCTGTATATTGTAATTCTTTACCTGCTTTATAAATCTGATAAAGTAGCCATGCTGTTAAGTAATTAGCTAGCGTTGACTTACAATGATTTGTTTATTCAAATATGTATCTATTATGTTCTATATGTGTTCCTCGTTGAGGGCTATGGAATTGTATTTTCAGTTTATCTATGTGACCAAAATTTCTATGTTGGAAAATCAGAGCACAAAAATATGCTAGTGTATCACAAGCTGAAAAGAGATGCACTATTAATACACTGCTGCCAAAATATAGGTATACTCAACTTAATGTTTCCCGAGAATCAGGGAACGGAACTCCGTTGACACAGGGTCACCTTCTTTGTACTTTTGGGATAGAGGCAAGTTTTTCGTAATCGGACACTTTATTTGGCACAACCGGTATACGTACTCAGCTGTTGTTCGCCCTCTGATATGCAGGGCAGCAGTACTCACTACTACTGCACGATATATTACCGACAACTAAGGACAATGACTTTGACAATGACAGACTCACGAACACCTAGAATATGTATTAATTAAATCAATGTCAATGTCCTGTCTTCGTTCTAACAGTATTTGCCTTTCGTTACTAACCTAGTTAATTTCTGTAAGTGTTTGTGCAGCCAAGTTCATCTGCTTGGCCAAAAAATAGTTCCATCGTGACGGTAAACAAAGAGAAAGTAGGACCAAAATATGAATAACTGTTTTTAACTAAATAAAAATACATAATAATGTTTAAATAAATAAATACAATCATTTAGCAACTCAAATAAACAAATAATAAATATAGTAAAAGCACAGATTCAGGCGAGCAGCCGCTTGGCGATTTTGTAAATACTCGATTGCTGTATGCAAATGACCCAGGACGACTGTTTGTCAATCATTCTACGTCAGAGGCGTAGCGCTATTTTTTAGTTTTCAAAAATCGATTTTGTCGGCTGGCTGTGTATCGGCTCCGCCATGAATCATCTTGGTGCTTATTTATAAATAATTGGTAAATACATAAATAAATATAAGAAAATAAGAATATTACTACTTACAGTTTTGAAGAATACATGATTTCCCTAAATAAACATATCATAAGCACAATTAAACAATTTATTTCGTCACGATAGGCACATTTCTTAGCTCGCAAATTGCTCTCGTCCTGCACAGATTACCGTCACTGACACAAATTAGATCCTAGTCAGAGCCGTGGCTGAGTGGATTAGCTTGAACTTTCGTTCAAGCTGCCACTTCTGACACCACAATTATCCTCGCCTGTCAACACTCAACTGACAGGCATCATCGGATACTTTCTCCCACACCAAACAAGAAAAACTTGCAAGTCGTGTGCGAGGAAAATAAATGGTACATTTATTGCCGTTGGCTCGCTACAAGCAGGTAACCGTCGCTAGTAAACACACAACATAAAGCCACAGAAATTATCTATCACTAGTTGCTAATGCCTATGCTAACTCTCTATCTATTTAGTTAAACACGAAACCCCTATCGCTACTCTAACGAGGTGCACACTACAAGTCCTGTCCTCCCGTCTGACGTTCTTTCATCCCGTGGTTACACACCACGCGGATCGACCTTGACCTTGGTGTGTGTTGCCTCACATGGCACGCTGATCGCAGACGTGGTATGTTGAGTGGATACTCAACTTCTCCGTGGCTACCACGAGGCGTGATGCTATCGTGATTAGAGTGCTAACTCTCTGAACAACGCCTGCATGTCTCGTGAGGGAATGGATAACCATCCCCCATTACCTCATCTCCCCTGCCCTTACCTCGGGCACCGTATCACCTCCTGGCCACTTCAAGATTACTGCTCTTCCTGGCGGAGGGGATGCGGTCGAGTCTTTGACATTCTTGGTGGGAGATCAAGGCTACCAGCGTGACACTGATCACAGGACAGGTTGGTCACCATACAGTATCTGTGACTATGGAAGTTTCCGTAGTCAAGTGGTTATTTATTCCCTTATCTAGCGCTCCGAGGGTTATGTGTTCGGTTCCATACTCCGACATGCGATTCACGAGTGCAGTTTTCTCGGAGAATCCTGGGGGTCGTCGCTGGAGCTACGGAGTTCGTGCTTTGTGCGACGCTTTCGGCAGGCCGCACTGCGAAAAAAACGGAGCCATATGGGGTAAGACCTGGTGCAACGAAGTGGATACTCTTGCCCTTGGAATCTTTAAATCGTGTAAGATGGCGAAACATGATCACCAACGCTTACCGTTAGTGTTGGAACTCTTCGCTGGCTGCTGATGATGGGGACGGAGCGCTTATGAGAATGTCCCGAATGCTGTGATGTCGGTTCCTAAATCAATCAATCCCGGGAAGGTTAACCCGGTCAACAAATGCCCGCAGAAGTCGGATGTGTCGGCCTAACGGCGCAAGAACGCAGCTCTGCTGTAAACCGGCACAACGCAATCACGTCCGAAAAAAAACTCCGGATGAACGAAGAAGAAGAAGAAATCAATCAATCAATTAATCAATCAATCTTTAAATCAGAGCTTATGTCTGTGAAGTATTTCAGGGAAAATATAATTCATGTATTCACTTCAAATGGTGATATATAAGGCGTCAGCATGGCTGACTTCATGCGTTTGCCATTAAACTTCCGGTGCCCAGACTGCGGGGTGGTGGGATCTTCACCATTCTGTAGAACTTCGATGTTGACTTCAGAAAGCAATGGCAAACTACTGAATATAAAATTGTTTAGTAAAACAACCTTGAGATGGGGTTAATTACACAGGACCTGCCTGACAAGATGCAGCAAATTATGCCGTGCCAAAAAAAAAAAAAAAAATGAGAAGTTATCTTGGATTTGTCGAAATATTCAGATTGTGCGTAATAATTTTATAAACACACCGTGCTGTATAAGTCATATAGAACCAGTCCTGTCATACTAAAAATAGAACAACAGAACACTCTACTAATAAAGAATCAGATTCGCTGGGCTGGTCACATGACACGCATGCCAGATCACAGGCTCCCTAAACGAATTTTTTACGGCGAGCTACGTTGTGGTAATCGCTCCCAAGGCAGCCAGAGCAAACGATTTAAAGACACTGAAGATCTCATTAAAAGCTTTTGGAATTCATCACGACACTTGGAAGACTGTTGCCAAAGAACGAAATTCGTGGCGTACATCATTACGCAAGGGTGTAGCCACTTGTGAAGCAAACAGGACTGTAAGGAGCTGTAAAAATAAAAGCTGGACCCCCTTCCCCCCCCCCCCCCCCCCCCCCCCCCAAAAAAAAAAAAATAAAATAAAACAAAAAAATCGGGAAAGCCTCCTTCTGGAACGTCAAGCATTCTTTGCTCACATTGCCAAAACACATTTCGAGCCAAAATAGGCCTTACCAGCCATCTTAGAACTCACAGCTCCAAACTTTCAACCCCAAATGAATGGTCGTCATCATTCTTGATGGACAAACACCAGAACAAAGACGACACAAACAAAAGGTTGCATAATGTATTGCCTGGCAATTTTCCTGTATCTCGCCAGATGCGTACTACAGAGTTAAATATAATATGAAGTGAATAGAAAAGTCCTTTTCACCGAAATACAAAACACATATAATCGCTGATATTCTTTCTTCTCTAATTAACTCATGTATTACCAAGGTAATGGCAGATTGGTACAAAGTATGTAGACTTTCTTTAGTAACCAGAGAATATATCGCAGTGGTGTGATCGATCATTGCCCATAATTTCTCAATTCATATCCATGCGAACCACACTTTGAGAACTCATAGATAGTGAGCAAAGAGAGAAATAAATGCAATAGACAAATAAGAGAATTTTTAGAAATATTGGCGTTAAGCTAGTTCAGTGTGTGTTCAAGTCGTGTCCCGAGAGGCTCTTTATTAAGTTAAGCATTTCTTAACAGAGTCTGGGGTGGAATCAAGATTCCCAACGTAGTAAGAACACATAGGATATGCAGTCTCGGAGAAATATCACTGTCATTGGGACATGACGATAAGCGCTGGACATGATGTCACTGACATATGGACAGACAGAAAAATCAATGACCAAGTACTACAGGAGACAAATGAACATCGTAAACTGATTAGAGAAATGAGACGTAGACAGTCAAAATTTTTGAACAGGTTATGAGAAGAAATGGATTGGAGAACTTAGTGACAACTGACAAAATCGAAGAGAACAGACCAAGGGGAAGGCCGAGAAGAAAATACATGGATGGCTTGCCCACATGGCATGGTCGAGGCAGGAACACTGAGCTGATCCACGACTCTGGTGATTGAGTGAAATGGCGAGTTATGACCGCCCACGCTTTCCGGCATGGCACATGATTGATTGATGACATCACTGGAAGCGCTCGAAGTCACAAACAAAACCACAGTGGAGGCTTCCACGTGGTGATGGAGTAAGTGACGTTTTCCTTATTTTGTGCGATATCTATTTTCATGTTGTATTTTTAGAGCAAAAAGACCAGAGTTGGAAAGTTCTTAAAACATCGGTATTGTTGAATATTTCGTGGTGACTGTCTAGTCTAGTTTAGACGTTATATTCTCGTATTTTCTTGGAATTTTCTGGAAAGCAAATTCGGAGGGAGAAAAAGATCTGGAAAAGGACTAGAAAATATTTAAGTCTAATACAACACAGTCGGCGTCTGTGAATAAGTGGTAGTGAACGATGTTTCACACTCCTAACATACTCGGTTCGACGTCAGTCGCAGGGGATTTGTGAGCAGATAGCTTTGAGCTGGTTTTGGACAGAACGTCATTCCCCCCTTTTCGAATTTCCTCCCTATAAATCCTCCTTTCCCCCTCCCCCTTCTCACCACCCTTATACAGTATACATAAAAATGGAAGCTAAATTTAATAACACATACTAAAACAAGTCTAGACATCTACATAAAACGTGATTTGCGGGTCTACTTACTAAAACGTATTTCATTAGGGCGAGAAGTACAGAACTGTAAAATTTAGAGGGAAAAACAATATCAAGTAACTGGTTCTTGTATTAATGCGATCTTGAAATAATATTAATTCCTCCCCCCCCCCTCCTGGAAACCCTAAAATCCCCGGGAGAGGGGGGGGGGGGAATTCCCCACCGGTTGAGAACCACTGTCTTAGGGCAATCAGTATATCAGCTAGTTACCTTTGACTGAAAGAGTTCAACAATGAGTGGCTTGTATCTTCGCCGAAATTATTTTTTTTTAAATAGTTTTTATGAGTTGTGGGTAGTTTGGTAATATTTACCAAACATTTTGTTTCGTTTTTCCAAGGCATAATCTTTTTTAAATATATGCTGGCGGTGGGGTGGTTTAGAGGTCCGAGGCCCGTCTCTGGTAGAGGTCCGAGGACTGTCTCTGGCTGGTTAAGAACAAAGCTCTGAGTTTTTTTGTTTTTTTTGTTTATACATATTAATTAATCCGAGAGTGGTATAGACCACCGTGATCATGTGGTAGTGGGTTAGACGTCCTGCCTTCTCTGATAACACTAAAATTCTGGGAGGATTCATGTGCACGTAATGCACGTTAAAAATCCAACTGCCATTTGAAATTGTAAAGGTTAGGCCTAATTTGCCGCTACTCAGATAAAATGGTCAAATTAGACAACCTTTCTGTAAAGCACGTTTATGCATGTGTTGATCCAAACGTCGTTAAGGAGTTTGTGCACTGGTTTTCTGTGATATACGGCAGAGACTAGGGCGCTTATTGAATTAGTTTAGTTTAGTTAAGTCGACGGATCAGCATCACGGCACACGGGTGTAACTCATAAGTGCTCCGTTCTACTCCTAACTCAAGCCTGAGTCCGGAGAATCTCAGCTAAGTGCACGAACCCCATAGCACCGGCGAGGATCCTGAAGTACTTTGGATAGATTTTTAACTCGAAATTTTGCTCGAGTAGCGCCGTTAGGCTACTCTTTTTCGATTTCCAACTGCCAAGGGATATTTTTACTTGCACAACAATACACACTGGCGTCCGATCTCACTACCCAGAGACCAGGGGGAATTAGTTAAGTAGATGTCCACGTGGAAAAATCCCGGCCCTCACCGGGACTTGAACCCGGGATCTCCAGCACTCGAGGCGGACACCATACCTCGAGACCACTCAGGCCTCTCCCCCTCCCCTCTGCTTATTGACTTATCCTACGGCACAATAAACGTGATACTTTATAACGAACCCACAACCCATACTGACATATGGCTGTGTCATTGACAGTAAGGTGAGTGACCTGACTACGAGTAAAACAATCAACCCTGAGAAATAATGGGGCGGTTGTGAGTGGATACCCCTAGGGGGGATGGGGCGAAAGACAGTTGAGTGTTGTGTGAAGTCAGGATACTTGAAGGGAGTGAGGGAAGAGACCGACTGCGGGTCAGGTCGTTTAAGAGAGTTGAGTTTGAGATACCGAAGGAGTCGGTAGTCCACGGAGAACGGTGTTGTGTGATTCTCCGAGCTGTGAAGGCAGTCCTAAAATCCCAGAGTGGGTTACATAGAGAGCAGAGGCTCCGACCCAGTGGGTGGGTCGTATTGTGGGAGATCCAGCCGTGGATAGTAGCTGGACTAAATGTCTTGTGAATTTGAGATTCAGCAGGCCGTGAGAAGCCAGTGATGTGTGCTGGTTAAATTGTGAGGAGGATATTTATATTCTATGGATTACATTATTTCTGGATGTATAAACATGTTCCGTCTGTCCGTCTTATTTCTGGAATAAATGATTATGTGCGCCAACTCAATCTTGTTTCATGACTGGTGAAGGTGCACTTCTGGGGTGAGTTGGATTAAGAGACAGTTAGATAGCTCAATTGACACACCATGAACATCGTTACCTAGACAACGACCATCACACGACAATATCACGCAAATATCATCAAGAACATTGAACTTATCATCAAGAACGACGTGTGACACATACAAACAAGTACAGTTAGTAAAAGGCAAGTTTACACCTCTAGGCATATTGGGCATATGGTGCTGGACCCAAATTATATAGACCAATCGTCACTCGGTGGGTGATGTGAATGGTATCACACCGGCTTCCTTTAATTCCCAAGATACTTGCTGGTACCTATTTTTTAAATGTTGGATCGACCTGGGAGCCCAGATCAATTTGCAGATTCGAACTTATTATCAGCAGGCAGGCATCTAGGCACTATATTACCACGACTCCAAAGATACATAATACTTTATAGAATTGTATAATGTGAAAAGAATCGCAAAGTACACAGAATCTTTTACAAGAATCAGCAGCGTCATGAAAAGCAGAAATCAATTTGTATTACGAGTACTATACAACATAGCAACAATTGGCAAAATTGATGGGGAAAGAGCGAGGGAAAAACAAAGAAATAAATACGATTGGATGTCTTTAAGTAACAGGAGTTTAACGACTTTTTTTCTTTCTTTTTTTAAATATTGAAAGCCAGAAATGGGTTTTATTTCTCAACTTGGCCTATCTGCCTGCAACACACTTGGTCCACTAGCTTGTTGATGCCTTCTAGGAAAACGTTTCTGGTATAGATTTAAAATAGTTTTGCACCTATTCCATTACTCGTTGTCATCTATAAACTACTGACTCCCCATTTGTTCTTTGAAGGGCCCAAACAAGTGAAAGTTCGATGGCGTCGAGTCTGGATTGTATGCTGGATGTTTCAGGATCTCACATTTCAAAGCACGTTGTGTATCTACTGAATGTCCGGCCGTATGAAAGCGGGTGTTGTTGTGCAGCAATAATAGTCCCCGGCGTTTCGATCGTATCGCGGGCTTCAGTGTGTTCACTAGTACGTCATTGTATCGAGCACTAGTCACTAGTTCATCCGAAGTCAACATACAAAAAAGATGCCTTCAAGAACATTCAGAGAGTAGTGCAGCAGAAACTTCGGCACATGCGGGACTCCTGGCTGAGCAGCAAAGCTGATGAAATTCAGATCTTTAATGACAGACATGAATTGAAAAATTTCTACGACTCACTGAAAGCGGTCTATGCTCCTACATCACCAGGCACAGCTCCCCTCCTCAGTACAGATGGAGTAACATTGGTCACCGATAAGAAAGACATCCTTCAGCGCTGGGCAGAACATTTCAGCAACATCTTAAATGCAACCTCCTTCTTCGATGATGAAACCATCAACTGCCTTCCTCAAGTTCCCATCAATGATACACTTGATGACCTGCCAACCATAGTGGAAGTAAACAAAGCCATCCAGCAACTCTCCAGCGGCAAGACACCTGGTCCGGACTCCATCCCGGCAGAGATATACAAGGCAGGTGGGCCGGTCCTAACAGAGCAGCTTCACCAAGTCTTTACAAACATACGGGTGAACAAGAACATGCCACAAGATTTCAAGGACGCGTCAATAGACCACCTTTACAAACGAAAAGGAAACCGCCAATGCAGTGACAACCACCGAGGCATCTCCTTGCTTTCAATTGCAGGGAAGATACTCGCCAGAATTCTTCTCAATCGCCTCACGGCCCATCTCGATCAAGGTTTTCTTCCCGAGAGTCAGTGTGGCTTCAGAAAAGAACGTGGAACTGTTGACATGATTTTCGCTGCAAGACAGCTGCAAGAGAAATGTCAGGAACAGAACTGCGAAATGTTCTCCACTTTCATTGACCTTACCAAGGCTTTTGATACAGTCAGCAGAGAAGGACTGTGGAAGATTATGGCAAAATATGGCTGTCCACGAAAGTTTGTCCAAATAGTGCGGCTATTTCATGATTGCATGCAGGCAAGAGTACGGGAAAATGGTGAACTGTCTGAGTCCTTTCCTGTCACCAATGGAGTGAAATAAGGATGTGTCCTGTGACCAACACTGTTCAGCCTCATGTTTTCTGCTATGTTGACGAATGCCTTTGAGAACAATGACATTGGAATAGACATCATCTACCGTATGGATGGAAAGTTATTCAATCTCAGAAGACTCAAACTATAACCAAAACTGACAGCGACACCGTCAGAGAGCTCCTGTTTGCTGATGATTGCGCTCTATACGCCAACTCAGAGGCGGACATGCAACATAATGTTTCAGCTTTCTCACATGCCTGTGCCAACTTTGGGCTCAATATCAACTTGGAGAAGACTGTAGTTATGTACCAGCCAGCTCCAGGGAATAACCACACTGTGCCGAATATCAAAGTAAATGGTCATAGTCTAAGTGTTGTGGACAAATTCACCTATCTTGGCAGCACTGTGACACAAGCTGCCACAATTGATGATGAAGTGAATGCAAGAATCTCCAAGGCCAGCGCGGCCTTTGGCAGACTGTACAAGAATGTATGGGACAGAAATGGAATAAGCCTGCAAACAAAGCTGAAAGTCTACAAAGCAGTTGTATTATCCACACTGCTATATGCTTGTGAAACCTGGACTGTTTATCAGCGACACGCTATCCTCCGAAGTCGGAGAGTGTCTGCCTGTATGGCGAGGAACCACCAGTCTGCACACCAATAAGCCAGACATGGGACAACGGATACTCACGCAAACCTCAGGTCCTGTATGACATCACACTGATGTTGGACAACAGGATGCCTTCATCCGACATACAGGACTTCGCGTTGGAGCTCAAGCCAACGAACACAAGCAAGCAAGCGACACGCTAGGAAATTAAACCACTTCCACACAGTCTGCCTTAGGAAGTTACTGAAGATTAAATGGCAAGACAAGATCCCAGGCACTGAAGTCCTAGAAAGAGCGTTCATGCCCAGTATCCACACTCTACTAATGAAGAATCAGATTCGCTGGGCTGGTCACTTGACTCGCATGCCAGATCACAGGCTCCCTAAACGAATTTTTTACGGCGAGTTGCGTTGTGGTAAACGCTCCCAAGGCGGCCAGAGGAAACGCTTTAAAGACACTCTGAAAATCTCGCTGAATGCTTTTGGAATTAATCATGGCACCTGGGAGACTGCAGCCAGAGACCGAAATTCGTGGCGTACATCATTACGCAAGGGTGCAGTCACTTGTGAGGCAACCAGGACTTCAAGAGCTGTGAAGAAAAGACAGAACAGAAAAACCACTGCAGAAAATCCTCCTCCAGAAACGTCAAGCATTCTTTGTCCACATTGTCAAAGAACATTTCGAGCCAAAATAGGCATTATCAGTCATCTTAGAACTCACGGCTGCATACTTTCAACCCCACTGGATGAATTGATTGGTCATCATTATTCTTGATGGACAAACAATATCAACAACATCAGTCACTAGTTCACCCCTTTCTCGGAAATGCACAAATATAGGCCTTTAATTTCCCAAAAGATGATCATCGTGACATGTGTAGGTCTTCTACTACGCGGTTTATTAATAACCTTTTGTCTTCCATTTTCATATCTTCCTACCCATTCACACACTCGCCAATGACTCAAACAACTGCCTCCATACTAAACCATCAATCGTCTGTAGAGGTCACAAGGTTTCACACTCTCTGACTACACCACACATAAAAATAAATAATGTCTCGTTGTTCTACAGTGTAAGTCGATAGTGGGGCAGCCATGTGTGCAACAGTTATAGCGCTCACGCAATCTGTCCGATTCTCACGACCCCTACAGTTTCTGTCTTGAAGTAAGATTTTTCGTTGTCAGTACTCTTCTATGAACTTTACAATAACATCCGTGTGACTTAATGACCTTCACTCGCACCTGAAAGGCAAGGCCACGTGACATAATCGGGTCATGAACACATATCTGATCCAAGATCGCGTAAGGTGGTGAACCATTATTGTTCACACTTCTTGGCCTAACACATGATGATGATGATCACAAGTACTGAAGGATTGCGTGTGGCCTGTTCTTCTTTATGGCTGCGAATGTCGGACAATGGGTGGTGAAATGGTGAAGAAACTGGACCACAGTGGAGAGCTGGTTGCTTTAGAAGAATGTTGAGAAAATCGTGGACCGAGAAGAAAACAAACGCTGAGGTAGTTAGAACTGCAGGTGTTACAAGATTACTCACCAAAACTATAAGGAGAAAACACATTAAGTTTGGAACTAAAGAAGACAAATTTAGCTTTATGTGAGAAAATCTCTCTCTTTCGTTCTTTAACTCCCATTGGGGATTAGCTCTTCAACAAACTCACACCAGACCGTCCTATCCTTAGCTATCTCATGCACCTACGCCCACATCTTTCCGGTACTTGTTATTTCTGTTGATGTAATTAATGCAGTGCGGACGCCGCTGGCAGATACTGACAAGACACGTAAGATAGCCCGACTACACGAACTGGTAGTAATATCAAGTCAAGCACGTCGATGCTGTCTTCGTGTTAAGAAGATAAGATATAACTAAGTTCTCATGGAAACAGCGAGCAGAATTACTTTGGGGTGGCTTCTGCAACGGAGGACTGAGCACAAATGGGGAATCCAAATTTTCAGTGACGAAGGTTCGCTGCTGGGGATGTGACCCGGGCCGCTGTAGTGGCAAGAAATCACACTTATGTTGTTATTTAGTGGTGGCATGGTTTACTTGTAAGAATACACCGGTTATGGTCGTCACTAGGAAGGAAGAAGTGCCACAATGTAATATACAAGTAAATGGGAATATTCTTCAACAAGTGAATAGGTACAATTATCTCGGAACAGTCATAACATCTGATGGGAGATGCCTTGAAGAGATAAGAACAAGAATCGCCATGGCGAAAGTAGCCTTTAGCAAGATGAAAAACATTCTGACCAACAAAAAGATGTCAATTGAAACGAGAAAAAGAGTGTTGAGGGGATACATAGAGCCTGTTCTTTAGTATGGATGTGAAACTTGGACAATGTGCAGTCAAGATGAAAAACTTCTGATGGCTGCAGAAATGTGGTTTCTGAGGAAAATGCAAAGAATACCATGGACAGACAGAAAACCCAATGACGAAGTACTACAGGAGACAAATGAAAATCGTAGACTGATTAGAGAAATTAGACGTAGACAGTCAAAATTTTTTGGACATGTTATGAGAAGAAATGGATTGGAGAACTTATTGACAACTGGCAAGATTGAGGGGTACAGACCATGAGGAAGGCCGAGAAGAAAATACCTGGATGGCTTGGCCACATGGCATGGACGAGATAGGAACACTGAGCTGATCCACGACTCTGGTGATCGAGTGAAATGGCGAGTCATGACAGCACACGCTTTCCGGCATGGCACATGATTGATTGATTGATGGTTTACTTATTTGTGTACCAGTTAATACTTGAACTTTTTATGCAGTTTCAATGAGCTCAAGGGTCCTGAAAGAATTGTTGTTATTGTTGTTGTTGTTGTTGGTGTTGTTGTTATTGTTGCTGTTGTTGGTGTTTTTGTTGGTGTTGGTGTTGCTGTAGCAGCAGCAGCAGTACCAGTAGTAGTAGTAGTAGTAGTAGTAGTAGTAGTAGTAGTAGTAGTAGTAGTAGTAGTAGTAGTAGTAGTAGTAACAACGACAGTAGTAGTAGTAGTAGTAGTAGTAGTAGTAGTAGTAGTAGTAGTAGTAACAACGACAGTAGTAGTAGTAGTAGTAGTAGTAATAGTAGTAGTAGTAGTAGTAGTAGTAGTAGTAGTAGTAGTAGTAGTAGTAGTAGTAACAACGACAGTAGTAGTAGTAGTAGTAGTAGTAGTAGTAGTAGTAGTAGTAGTAGTAGTAGCAGCAGCAGCAGCAACAGCAGTAGTGGTGGTAGTAGTAGTAGTAGTAGTAGTAGTAGTAGTAGTAGTCGCAGCAGTAGCAACAGCAGTAGCAGCAGCAGCAGCAGCAGCAGTAGTAGTAGTAGTAGTAGTAGTAGTAGTAGTAGTAGTAGTAGTAGTAGTAGTAGTAGTAGTAGTAGTAGTAGTAGTACTAGTAGTAGTAGTAGTAATTGTTGTAGTTATTATTGCTGTTGTTGTTATTGATGTTGTTGCTATTATTGTGGATTCGAACCCATGGCTACTGGCCCGTAGACAAGCATCTAGTCACAACTCTACACATCCATGCCTCACTTCCAAGTTAAGTAAATTAGTTGCATTTTAATCAACCCCAGCTTTGTTGCATATTCTTTACATGACATCGCAGTCAACACCAGCATTTCTGCCGCTGTGAACTCTTGACAAGTTTCTGTTCAGTAGTTTGCCATTGCTTTCTGAACGACCGGCACCGATACCAACGCAAAACCAACGCAATACAATCTGCTACCAGATCGCGCGCAGCTGTATATCGAACGCGGGTATACGGGATTACGAACCGCGTCCGTAACTCCTCCACCACGGAGGGCGGCCAACTTGTATTAGCTGTTGTAATTTACTGGGCAATGTCGTAGTTCAGATGTTTGTTATTTCTTTATGTATGGCCAACTTCTCATAACATTGAAATCAACGCAAAACGACTGCTTTCAAATTGCCTATGGTGGATTTCGAATACTCGATTCAGTATGTCGGAGAATTGTGAAACTGAGGTTCATTTTCCCCTAAGACGAAGTGCCGACTCCATTAAGTAATTTAAAAAAAATATTATTATGTAAAAGCTGGCATAAGCAATTGCCATTAATTTACAGAATCCAATTTTGTGCAACCAAAAAGACATGATAATCAGATTAAAATTACCGCGGTGGACAATTCAAGTTACTGTGTGAATGCGTATGTTGTATATTACAGCTTAAGGATTTATCTAATTACTTTAGTTTATGTTGTGTGATTTCTGCAGTATGTACCTGACGATATACAGCGAAATATGCCAGACAATAAATCGTGCAATCTATTGTTTGTATCTTCTTTATTCAAATATTATTATGTTTCTGGTATTCATCACAGTATATAATTTACTGTAATATTCCTGTAATTTATATACATGTTTAACGTGCTTAAATCCGCTGCATCATATCCTTTTAACCAAAGTTCTTTTCCCAAAGGCAAATACTAATTACGTGACCCATTTGCTTAAACCGTAACAAAACTCGGTTTTACCGTCATAAAATACTTAAATATGTAAAAGTAAAAATGACCCTGTATTACAGCTAAACAAACCGCTACCCACTTTTAATATAATAACACATAAGCCTGGAACTTTTTTTCTTAGGGAAGTAGCCTGAGACACCATCCATAGTAGACGACCACCATCTGCCACATTTGTTTTAGTTGTGAAGTGACATGTAGTTGTGAATATATATGTATATATTTGTCTACATTCTAGACAAAGGCTATATTTGCCATAGTGATTGTTGTTTTATTCCTCTACAAAACGTGTTCCATCAGCGAGATATTTGTACTAATGAAAATGATAGTGAATTATAAGGCCAAACTATACCATGAATACCATGCCATACTATAACATGAAAGAAGAGAACTTAAATAGGTCAATGTTCATGGCAATTGACCAGGGAATGAACTGCGTTCCAGTCAATAAGATCACTCTTGACAGATCTCGTGAACTTCGTGCAAGACGTCATCCACGTTACACCTTGGCTGACTATCCAGTTCGTAAGAATCACATTACTGTATCCTTACAATACGGAGCAGTCTATGATTCCAGCCTGCAGCCAATATTAAAAGTTTAACGGTTTGGAGTCGAAATAGTCAGTATCCACGTGGACGTGCAAGCAGCTCTCCTTTGTACCTAGTAAGTAACTTGTGACATCTTTTTATAATGTCGAGGGAGTCTTATTGGCGAAGTCGATTCGCCGCAAACCTCGAGTTCCCAATGTTGTGGGCTTGATTCCGAGCTACGTCGTTCGGACCACGAACTATTAGCATAGTATTAGTCTTTTTTTCAAGAATTTTACAAACTATTTTCCCAGTATAACTAAACAGTGAAATGCCTCTATATTGTGTGCAGTCTATTTTGCTGCCTTTGTTTTTCCAAATTGGGATAATTATGGCGTTTCCCCAGTCTCGTGGTAGAACCCGTCTATAACATTTATAGTCAAAGGCATTTATGCGCTGTTCAACTTGTTTAGTAAGTGTCCAGGTCCCCATAAATATATGGGGTTGGCACAATATATCCAACACACACCATGACGTGAACAAGAGCACAAGAGTGGTTAATTTACTTATTGTATATTATATGTTACAATATATTCTCTGAAAGTAGGGAGACACAAATGCAAAATCATGTTTTGAGCAGCTTCTTAGTTCTCTGTGTTTTTCCTCAAGCATTAAGATCGTTATAACGTGTACAAAAAAGCTTTATTTAGTAATCGTAATTTTTAAAATCACTACACAAAGGCTTTTGATAAAGTGAGACATGTCAACATGATAAGGATGCTTGAAGATCTACAAATTGATGGGAAAGACCTTAGACTTGTAAAAAACATATATTGGAAACAACAAGCTGCCATAAGAGTTGATAATGAAGTAAGCCAATATCAGCAATATCAAAGGGGTGTGAGACAGGGATGTGTAATGTCTCCAGATCTGTTTTCCCTGTACAGTGAAAGTATTTTCAGAAATATTGAAGATATGGAAGGAATCAACATTGGGGGACGATGCATCAATAACATTAGATATGCAGATGATACAGTCTTGATTGCAGACAATGAACAGGACCTGCAAAATTTAGTAGATGCGATTGTTACACACAGTGAACAACTAGGGTTAGAATTAAATTGTAAAAAGACACAGATTATGGTCGTCACTAGGAAGGACGAAATACCACAATGTAATATACAAGTAAATGGGAATATTCTTCAACAAGTGAGCAGGTACAATTATCTCGGAACAGTAATATCTGATAAGAGATGCCTTGAAGAGATTAGAACAAGAATCGCCATGGCAAAAGTAGCCTTTAGCAAGATGAAAAACATATTGACCAATAAAAAGATGTCAATTGAAACGAGAAAAAGAGTGTTGAGATGCTACATAGAACCTGTACTTTTATATGGATGTGAAGCGTGGACAATGAGCAGTCAGGCTGAAAAACATCTGATGGCTGTAGAGATGTGGTTTCTGAGGAAAATGCAAAGAATACCATGGACAGCCAGAAAGACCAATGAACAAGTCCTTCAAGAAACAAATGAAGATCGTAAATTGATTAGAGAAATTAGACGTAGACAGTCAAAATTCTTTGGGCATGTTATGAGAAGAAATGGATTGGAGAATTTGGTGACAACTGGTAAGATCGAGGGGAACAGACCAAGGGGAAGACCTAGAAGCAAGTACCTGGATGGCTTGGCCTTGTGGCATTGTCGAGACAGAAACACGGAGCCGATCCACGACTTTGGTGATCGAGTGAGATGGCAGAACATGACCGCCCACGCTTACCGGCATGGCACATGATGAATGAATGAATGAATTTTTAAAATATATTCGTTTGCAATACGTGTTAATTTGATTTTTTGATTGTAATTTTCATCAGTGTTATCCCCGGTCGGTGGGAATAGATACCTGATTTATCGATTGGTTAATTTTGGGGTCTTCTTTATCATACTATAAAGTATTTCTAATGGCTTTAATATACTTGCACTTGCAACCTAGCAGATAGACCACAGTAGCATTTATTAGAGCTGTAGCCCCCCCCCCCCCCCCTAATTGTGATGTGTGGTTTTTAATTGCACCAAATCAAAATCAGACATGGGTATAAAAATACAAACAAACCGGAAGTATGGATGGTCGCTAAAAATTGTTCCGCGGAATACACTCCCACTTTTCTTCCCGCATTCTCACAAAGACCCGTAACTGTCATTGCTAAGAACTAAGTAGTACTAAGTTGCACAAGTAAATGATATCGCGAGTGAAAGTAAGTTAGCGACAATGTTGTAATTGTTCACAGTATATTTAAATGTAACACCATGCATGTTATGTGAAATTTTTCTTCACAGATAACAAAATTCAAAATGCCTAAGAATCTTAGATTTAAGATGCCAAAGAAACGAAGTAGGACTGCTGCTGCTGCTGATGTTGATGAAAAAAATGTCTCTTCGTCAGCAACCCCACATGCCAGCACCAGTAATCATCATTGCAATAATGCTGCAGACCCCACCGATGCAGCAATTGTGCCTGAGATGCTACCAAACGAAGAGGGCAGTAGAGACCCCCCTCCCCCTGTTATGGGTAATTTTTCGGTATTACTGGCTGCCGTTGAATTGGTTGATGACCGTCCAAAAGCTTCTAATGTGCATGTTCTTCAGACATCACAACAGGCACAGGCCAGTAAAAAAGGGAAGAGAAAACGAACAAACATGGACAAGGAAACAAGGATTTTATTGAGAAACAAATATCAAGCCAATTATGAACGAACACAAAGGAAAACATTCAAGGGTACCTTGATCAACTTGATGGAGCTCAAGGATTTACTACCTGGAGTAAGAAAGAAGAAAACAACACGTTTGGGCATTATTGTTGAGGGATGTAAATACATTACAGAAAAGGAGCAACAGATCAATAATTTATCCCAAGAGATTAATGCTATGCGTGAACAAATCAGCGAGTTGCAAAAACAACTAGCTGAACGGGAATAAAATACTCCCAGAGCTATGGGGGGGGGGGGGGGGGGGGGGGGGAGCAGCAAGCAGCAAGTACTCACTGGAATCATACCAACAGCCCTGGGTCTTGATGGATGCTTAGGAGATATTCCCAATCGCAAGAAGTAAGTTGTCACATTGTGTAAACATCTGTGTTTACAGTGTCTGTTAGTATGAAATGTTAGTTATCTACTCAAGGCATCAGATGTGACCCTCAACTTTGACCAAATGAGTCAAATTAGGGTTGGTCAGAATCGCCAAATGTATAAGAAAGCATAGTCTTCAACATCCGATTGTTTTTTTTGGTTTGTATTACTTCTGTTTTCTTTCTGTTCTACTGGTTTTCTTTTGGTCTGTTTTCTTTCTGTTCTACCTGTGTTCTTTTGGTCTGTTTTACTTCTGTTTTCTTTCTGTTCTACCTGAGTTCTTTTGGTCTGTTTTACTTCTGTTTTCTTTCTGTTCTACCTGTGTTCTTTTGGTCTGTTTTACTTCTGTTTTCTTTCTGTTCTACCTGAGTTCTTTTGGTCTGTTTTACTTCTGTTTTCTTTATGTTCTACATGTGTTCTTTTGTGTCTGTTTTACTTCTGTTTTCTTTCTGTTCTACCTGTGTTCTTTTGTGTCTGTTTTACTTCTGTTTTCTTTCTGTTCTATTTGTGTTCTTTTGTGTCTGTTTTACTTCTGTTTTCTTTCTGTTCTACCTGTGTTCTTTTGTGTCTGTTTTACTTCTGTTTTCTTTCTGTTCTACATGTGTTCTTTTGTGTTTGTTTTACTTCTGTTTTCTTTCTGTTCTACCTGTGTTCTTTTGTGTCTGTTTTACTTTTGTTTTCTTTCTGTTCTACCTGTGTTCTTTTGTCTATTTTGTTTTCTTTCTGTTCTATTTGTGTTCTTTTGTGTCTGTTTTACTTTTGTTTTCTTTCAGTTCTACCTGTGTTCTTTTGTCTATTATTTTTTTTTTTTTCTGTTCTACTTGTGTTCTTTTGTGTCTGTTTTACTTTTGCTTTCTTTCTGCTCTACTTGTGTTCTTTTGTATCAGTTTTACTTTTTTCTTTCTCTTCTACTATTTTTCTTCTGCTCTAAATGTTCTAACTTTCTGTTCTACTTTTTTGACAAGAAAAAGAGGAGAGCAAAGGTAAGAAAGAAGGCATGTTGTCTGGAGGTTGGCTTGTTCAGGTCTCTAAGTGTTTTTGCTGGTAGCGTAGTGGCTACATGCTGGCCTGTTGGTTAAGGGTTAGACTTCACAATTAGGTGGATTTTTAAACAACTTGACTGGTCTCTGAGCCTAAAATGGTTACCAGGAGATATCTTAGTAAGTAAATGCGGCTGGCTTGATACTGACCATATCACTCACCAAGTGTTGATTGATCTATAAAAATATTCATCTTGTACCATATGGTTCAATGCTCCCTAAGGCGTGTGATAGGGTCCTTTACTTGTATATTTTTTTTTTTGCTATGTAAGTTTCATTGACATCAGTTTCCTTAGATTATAAATATGTTATATTGGCATCTGTTGTTTTCCAGAAATGTACATCACTTTCTGGAACTGAAGATATAAGAGATAAATGTAGCTAAAGACATTTGGTTTGACTGCTTGCGTCAGGATAGTGACACCAAGTAGAGCTGACCAAGGCACTATTTCACCCCCATTAGTGGTCTTGGAAACACATTGCATTACTGCAGTCTGAGCAAAAGCTTAAGAAATGCAGATAGAAGGAACACCTGGTGTCACGTACCTATGGAGTAGATAGCAAAATATAGTTGATAGTTCTAGGGTAACAGATCAAAAAGGCTCAACAGAACATCTGCCCACAACAAATGATGTTGTATCCAGACCTACTCTGAGTCTGTGATTGTGTGAGATGACAAACCATAATCAAGCACAACACCAGCATGACACATGATAATGATTCTCATTTCTTCTGTCAAAGATATTGATGACAAAATTATTGAATGTATCAGTGTTTTGCTGGCACTTGTGGCTTAGGGGTAGTGAAGGCAGTTTCACAATCTTCTATACTGGGTTTGAAATCAGCTCCAGGTTGTTTGGAAGTAGACTTGCGTTGATTTTTCACAACGGCATGAGTGTCGGTCGTTCAGAAAACAATGGCTAACTACTGAACATAAAATTGCAAAGAAAGTCATAAACAGCTAAAAAAATACAGGGGTTGATTTTGGCTTTATGTTAAGGGACATGGAAACTAACTTTTAACATTGTTGTCTTTTTCTCTGAATTTCTGTTCATGAAAATGATATATTGTGAATAACAAAGTGTGTTTTTCATGGTCTTATTTAGCACCTGTTGAAGAAGATGGAGAGGTTGATGTTTGGACAGTGGAGCCCATTCAGGCATTTGTCAGCAGGTCTGTTAAAATAGTTTTATGTTCATTATTGGATGGTTAAAGTTTGCTGTAACCATGTCAGCATAGATATCATGGCTGGGTGGTTAGTCTACCGGTTGATTATATCTGTGGTCCAGGCTGCAATCCCCAGCAGTGGAGGCAGTTATTCTCCTAGCAGTTTAATTGCAGGGTTTACCCAGTTGTTACTGTGGGGGCATCAGTCAGTTGTAAAAGGCAGTGCCATGGCAGGGACTTTCTTTGGGATGTGTAAACTGTTCTAGACCATGACGTAATGAAGTGGGGATATATGGCTTTTATGACAGAATCTGTCTTTTTAATGTTCCCAAATTATTTCACTTGTCTCTTTTTAATTTCTTTCACTATCTGTCTTTTAATTCCCTGTCTCTCTAGGACCTTTGTACTTGATTGTTTTTGTTTCCATGAAGTACAACCTATTCTTATACACATTTCCAGGGCCTCGGTTCAATTTTCTAATTGCTTGTTCATTGTCCAGGTCTCTGTGCCATGTAGTAAGTGGACGCATAATGGACATATGGTGCTAGCCCCATATCTGTATAGGCCAATCAGCATTCGAGGGGTAATGTTGTCAGTATCATACTGACCACTACTACATCCCTGCACATTTCCTGTACCCATTTAAGGCTGGGGTGACCTGGGAGCTAAGGTCAGTTTGAAAAACCCTCCTTGATGTGAATTTGAGATCATGACCAATGAACCTGCAGGTGCCTTACAGTAATGTTGAAGATAACATTATATAATACTCATTTTTAACATACGACGTTTGTCTCTCTAGTGGTTAGTATTTTTCATGTTGTTGAATTTGTTTTTGACCATACCTATTGTATGTTTGATATCTGTTTCACTTATTGAAACGTCATCATAGGTCAGCATGGCCGATTGGATAAGAACGCATGTTCTTAAATATCCATTGTGCTGATGCCGAGGTAAGCGGTTCAACCCCTACACCAGACAGCTGGACTAAAATGTTGACTTGGAGATGTTAATTACAAGTACCTCTGAATTCGGAGTGGGTTCACCTCATGGCGAGGGACACTATTAATAGGGAAAGCTAATTCACACGCAAAATTCAGTCCAGCACTACCAGAATAGTGTATGGACTAGGCTTGAGTTCAAAGCGAGCAAGCGCCAAAAAAAAACTTCTACCATCGTCTATTAGTCCATGTCTAGGATACAAGTAACTTAGTACTTGTTCTAGTTTCTCCCCGTCTACTGTGATGTTCATAAAGTGTTTGCTTACCTTAGTACTTGTTCTAGTATCTCCCTGTCTACTGTGATGTTCATAAAGTGTTTGCTTACCTTTGTACTTGTTCTAGTATCTCCCTGTCTACTGTGATGTTCATAAAGTGTTTGCTTACCTTAGTACTTGTTCTAGTATCTCCCCGTCTACTGTGATGTTCATAAAGTGTTTGCTTACCTTTGTACTTGTTCTAGTATCTCCCTGTCTACTGTGATGTTCATAAAGTGTTTGCTTACATGATTCTTGTCAGAAGTTGTGCTTGCCATTCTTTTACCACAACATATGCACATTTGAACATAGAAGACACAGACAATAGATTGTACATGGTATTGCCTGGAGTATTTAGCTCTATCTCATCAGGTGCATACTTCAGAGCGAGATATTATATGAAGTGGTTAGATTAATCCTTTTTTGATTTAAAAACATAATTTACATGATCATTGATACTACTCGAATGTATTGCATATATTACCTTAGTAATTTATTTCAAGTTACCACCAGGTCTTTCTGCTTGCACAGCTTGGATTTCAGACACTTAATGACGGAAGCTTCAGCAAATATGAGCATGCATTTGTTGAAATTTTTCTGAAGCTTCTGTCATTAGATGTCTGAAACCTGCACTTTGTAAACAGACAGACTTGGTAGTGAATCTGCAATTACCGTGGTAATACATGCTTTATATTCAAGTAGCATCACTGGCTGTTATGTAGTTCAGCCAAAAATGATTCACCTATTCACTTCTTATTACATCTAACTGCAGTAAGTATACACCTGACAAACTACAGAGAAATATACCAGGCAAAATACTGTGTAACCAACCTGTTGTTTGTGTTTTCTTTGTTCAAATTTATAACAAATGAACATTTCTTTAAACAATCACAAATTGCTGAAACTGCCCATTACAGTTGGTAAATACAAAATGTTGAGATGCATAGAAAATGACATGTGAGAGAATATCCATATTTACTTGTCTTTCAGCGATGAAGAGGATGAGAGTTCACTGTTGGTTTTTTGCCTGTATCTCCCTCCTGAGGTAGAGGAGCCAGAGGACAGCTGGTCTGGGAATGCAGAATCCGTAAGTCACAAACATGTTCGTTTTGTGTGTAAAGCTGTAAATACTCAGTTTGCTTGTCTTGTGTGTACTCTTTTCTGTTGTTGATAATACCATTCATTTCAAATTGTTATCTGTTTGCATGTCTTGTGTTATGTTTCTTTTCTTCAATTGATGCTACCATTTGTGTAGAACTTTTATCTGTTTGCATGTCTTGTGTAAGGTTTGTTTTAATTTGTTTACAGTACCTATGATGTTATACTTTGTCATTGTGCATGTCTTTTGTAAAGCCTGTTTCTTTTTGTTGATAATGATATAGATTCAAAACTTATTTGACAGTTTGCATGTCTTGTACAGTATATAGTTTTGTTTTTATTCCCCGAATGTATCAGTTGTGTATGCATATTTAGTTTAGTTAAACTGACCTGGCTTCTGAAGTTAGTCCAATGCTCTCTAAGGTAAGAAAAAGGATCCTTTCCTTTAACCCTTTTAATGCTACGTAATTCTGAGTAGCGTCCTGCCCGGTGCTAAATACTTTCTCCGCCGACTGCCCCGCCTGTGCTAAATACTTTCTTGACCTCTAAGAAACTGGAAATGTCACGGCGGTGTTGACCATTTTTGTAACACCGGAAAATTTAAGCACTCCTAAACTGGGTAGGTTGGCACCTTTGTTTGAACAAACACTTTTACAAAGAGATAAAACAACAAAATAGCTTATTCATGTTTTAAAAATGTTTAGTTTAAAGTTATTTTAATTATATATAAATAATAATGTATTAATATTAAGATATTAGGTAAAAGATAGAAAAATTAAAAAATAAAATGTAACAATATGGTGGAATGACGATGTTACAGAAGCAATAACAGAGAAAAATAAACTATTCACATTATTTTAAATTCAAAAGATAATGTAGGTAAAGACCATGTTATAAAGGTAAGATTGATTGCATAGATTGGCATGAAAAGAATAATAATATATGAACCTATATTTCATATAAAAAAATAAAAGCAATGTATACAAATTACAAATTTATATATAAAATAACATTCTCAGCAAACCATGAATCATAAGCATTACGTGAATTATTGTTTGCGGATGACCAAACTCTAATAAATTGAAACAAAATTTACAACATATAAATGCCCTCAATCACAAATAATATCTCATACCAACTATCACCCATACCCAAACACGCATACGTGTAATTAAACAATAAATTGCGTCTAATTAAGAGTATTTCGCGTCAACATTGTACTACCTATGTCAAACACACATATAATGTTGCCCAAGGCAGGAAGATACAAGGCTGCGAGATGCTATGTTTGAGAAAAGTGTAAGTAAAACAAGAGATTGTGTGAGAAATGCAATCATCAGAAACGTCATGGGGATTTAATCATACACATATACATTGGATTTTAGCACAATCAGCCAGCAACTCTGGCCTACAACTGCCTATATAAAGGACACAGACAATCGGAAGACCAATAACAAGATGGATTGATAGTGTAACGGAACATACGCAAAACAAGGAATGGAATCATCAGAAACGTCATGGGGATTTAATCATACACATATACATTGGATTTTAGCACAATCAGCCAGCAACTCTGGCCTACAACTGCCTATATAAAGGACACAGACAATCGGAAGACCAATAACAAGATGGATTGATAGTGTAACGGAACATACGCAAAACAAGGAATGGAATTACAAGAAAATACGCGGGTGTATTATAAAACCAGTACACCGTAGAGATTAAAACGAACAAAACAGGCCTGTTGCTGGTGAAGCTGCCTAAACAACACATTATCAGCACACTAACGCCTGTTGAGCCTGTGAAATAGGTCATTTGGATCTAAAAATAGGTAACCTTTGTGCCCCATTCATAAATGCTTGAAAACGGCTATAGCCTTCTTGTATAGATGTTATAAACGGGTTAGCTCGTCCATAGTACCGGGGGGACAGATTACGGGAGGTGAGTCAACTCGTCAACAGCATCGTACCGCGATACTACTTAACTCGTCTATAGTCGCGAAAGGGTTAAAAAAAAAAACTTGATTCAGTTTGATTGATATTCGAGTAGATTTACACCCAGCACCTCTTTAGTAGAAGTCAGATGCTAAACCTTTTAACCACTTCCATCCCAATTATGCCATGAAATACTGTATTAGTCCCCACATGCAGTTCTGGCTAGCTTCTTGTGAAATACTCTCCTGGCTGGCTTCCTCTGAAGTAGTTTGTGGGGGGGGGGGGGTGTGTTTAGGAAGGCAACAGGAGATGGGGAATATCTGCAGTTTCTAGCATTGGTCACAAACCCAACACAGTTGATCTGGGTTTGATACCAACTAGTGACAGGGGCACGTTTGTTTTAACCCAGTGTTTCTCTGAAGTTGACCAAGCCTTATAAAATAGCTACCAGAGTTGTGAGAAGCTAAAGGTGGCTGACATCATATTGACAGATTAATATAAAGCACCTTGGCCTGGAAAGAATTGTGTAGCAGGAATAATGTTATAATGTGTTACTGTTGTATTGGTGTTTCTGTATCTAGTTATAATATTACTGTTGTTGTATTGGTGTTTCTGTAGTCAGTTATAATGTGTTACTGTTGTTGTATTGGTGTTTCTGTAGTCAGTTATAATGTGTTACTGTTGTTGTATTTGACCTTTGTACTTGATTGTTTTTGTTTCCATGAAGTACAACCTATTCTTATACACATTTCCAGGGCCTGGGTTCAATTTTCTAATTGCTTGTTCATTGTCCAGGTCTCTGTGCCATGTAATAAGTGGAAGTAAAAGCCACCCATTCTACACGCATAATGGACATATGGTGCTAGCCCCATATCTGTATAGACCAATCAGCATTCGAGGGTAATGTTGTCAGTATCATACTGACCACCACTACATCCCTGCACATTTCCTGTACCCATTTAAGGCTGGGGTGACCTGGGAGCTAAGGTCAGTTTGAAAAACCCTCCTTGATGTGAATTTGAGATCAATCATGACCAATGAACCTGCAGGTGCCATACAGTAATGTTGAAGATAACATTATATAATACTCATTTTTAAAATATGACGTATGTCTCTCTAGTGGTTAGTATTTTTCATGTTGTTGAATTTGTTTTTGACCATACCTATTGTATGTTTGATATGTTTCACTTATTGAAACGTCATCATAGGTCAGCATGGCCGATTGGATAAGAACGCATGTTCTTAAATATCCATTGTGCTGATGCCGAGGTAAGCGGTTCAACCCCTACACCAGACAGCTGGACTAAAATGTTGACTTGGAGATGTTAATTACAAGTACCTCTGAATTCGGAGTGGGTTCACCTCATGGCGAGGGACACTATTAATAGGGAAAGCTAATTCACACGCAAAATTCAGTCCAGCACTACCAGAAATAGTGTATGGACTATGCTTGAGTTCAAAGCGAGCAAGCGCCAAAAAAAACTTCTACCATCGTCTATTAGTCCATGTCTAGGATACAAGTAACTTAGTACTTGTTCTAGTTTCTCCCCGTCTACTGTGATGTTCATAAAGTGTTTGCTTACCTTAGTACTTGTTCTAGTATCTCCCTGTCTACTGTGATGTTCATAAAGTGTTTGCTTACCTTTGTACTTGTTCTAGTATCTCCCTGTCTACTGTGATGTTCATAAAGTGTTTGCTTACCTTAGTACTTGTTCTAGTATCTCCCCGTCTACTGTGATGTTCATAAAGTGTTTGCTTACCTTTGTACTTGTTCTAGTATCTCCCTGTCTACTGTGATGTTCATAAAGTGTTTGCTTACATGATTTCTTGTCAGAAGTTGTGCTTGCCATTCTTTTACCACAACATATGCACATTTGAACATAGAAGACACAGACAATAGATTGTACATGGTATTGCCTGGAGTATTTAGCTCTATCTCATCAGGTGCATACTTCAGAGCGAGATATTATATGAAGTGGTTAGATTAATCCTTTTTGATTTAAAAACATAATTTACATGATCATTGATACTACTCGAATGTATTGCATATATTACCTTAGTAATTTATTTCAAGTTACCACCAGGTCTTTCTGCTTGCACAGCTTGGATTTCAGACACTTAATGACGGAAGCTTCAGCAAATATGAGCATGCATTTGTTGAAATTTTTCTGAAGCTTCTGTCATTAGATGTCTGAAACCTGCACTTTGTAAACAGACAGACTTGGTAGTGAATCTGCAATTACCGTGGTAATACATGCTTTATATTCAAGTAGCATCACTGGCTGTTATGTAGTTCAGCCAAAAATGATTCACCTATTCACTTCTTATTACATCTAACTGCAGTAAGTATACACCTGACAAACTACAGAGAAATATACCAGGCAAAATACTGTGTAACCAACCTGTTGTTTGTGTTTTCTTTGTTCAAATTTATAACAAATGAACATTTCTTTAAACAATCACAAATTGCTGAAACTGCCCATTACAGTTGGTAAATACAAAATGTTGAGATGCATAGAAAATGACATGTGAGAGAATATCCATATTTACTTGTCTTTCAGCGATGAAGAGGATGAGAGTTCACTGTTGGTTTTTGCCTGTATCTCCCTCCTGAGGTAGAGGAGCCAGAGGACAGCTGGTCTGGGAATGCAGAATCCGTAAGTCACAAACATGTTCGTTTTGTGTGTAAAGCTGTAAATACTCAGTTTGCTTGTCTTGTGTGTACTCTTTTCTGTTGTTGATAATACCATTCATTTCAAATTGTTATCTGTTTGCATGTCTTGTGTTATGTTTCTTTTCTTCAATTGATGCTACCATTTGTGTAGAACTTTTATCTGTTTGCATGTCTTGTGTAAGGTTTGTTTTAATTTGTTTACAGTACCTATGATGTTATACTTTGTCATTGTGCATGTCTTTTGTAAAGCCTGTTTCTTTTGTTGATAATGATATAGATTCAAAACTTATTTGACAGTTTGCATGTCTTGTACAGTATATAGTTTTGTTTTTATTCCCCGAATGTATCAGTTGTGTATGCATATTTAGTTTAGTTAAACTGACCTGGCTTCTGAAGTTAGTCCAATGCTCTCTAAGGTAAGAAAAAGGATCCTTTCCTTTAACCCTTTTAATGCTACGTAATTCTGAGTAGCGTCCTGCCCGGTGCTAAATACTTTCTCCGCCGACTGCCCCGCCTGTGCTAAATACTTTCTTGACCTCTAAGAAACTGGAAATGTCACGGCGGTGTTGACCATTTTTGTAACACCGGAAAATTTAAGCACTCCTAAACTGGGTAGGTTGGCACCTTTGTTTGAACAAACACTTTTACAAAGAGATAAAACAACAAAATAGCTTATTCATGTTTTAAAAATGTTTAGTTTAAAGTTATTTTAATTATATATAAATAATAATGTATTAATATTAAGATATTAGGTAAAAGATAGAAAAATTAAAAAAATAAAATGTAACAATATGGTGGAATGACGATGTTACAGAAGCAATAACAGAGAAAAATAAACTATTCACATTATTTTAAAATTCAAAAGATAATGTAGGTAAAGACCATGTTATAAAGGTAAGATTGATTGCATAGATTGGCATGAAAAGAATAATAATATATGAACCTATATTTCATATAAAAAAATAAAAGCAATGTATACAAATTACAAATTTATATATAAAATAACATTCTCAGCAAACCATGAATCATAAGCATTACGTGAATTATTGTTTGCGGATGACCAAACTCTAATAAATTGAAACAAAATTTACAACATATAAATGCCCTCAATCACAAATAATATCTCATACCAACTATCACCCATACCCAAACACGCATACGTGTAATTAAACAATAAATTGCGTCTAATTAAGAGTATTTCGCGTCAACATTGTACTACCTATGTCAAACACACATATAATGTTGCCCAAGGCAGGAAGATACAAGGCTGCGAGATGCTATGTTTGAGAAAAGTGTAAGTAAAACAAGAGATTGTGTGAGAAATGCAATCATCAGAAACGTCATGGGGATTTAATCATACACATATACATTGGATTTTAGCACAATCAGCCAGCAACTCTGGCCTACAACTGCCTATATAAAGGACACAGACAATCGGAAGACCAATAACAAGATGGATTGATAGTGTAACGGAACATACGCAAAACAAGGAATGGAATTACAAGAAAATACGCGGGTGTATTATAAAACCAGTACACCGTAGAGATTAAAACGAACAAAACAGGCCTGTTGCTGGTGAAGCTGCCTAAACAACACATTATCAGCACACTAACGCCTGTTGAGCCTGTGAAATAGGTCATTTGGATCTAAAAATAGGTAACCTTTGTGCCCCATTCATAAATGCTTGAAAACGGCTATAGCCTTCTTGTATAGATGTTATAAACGGGTTAGCTCGTCCATAGCACCGGGGGGACAGATTACGGGAGGTGAGTCAACTCGTCAACAGCATCGTACCGCGATACTACTTAACTCGTCTATAGTCGCGAAAGGGTTAAAAAAAAAAACTTGATTCAGTTTGATTGATATTCGAGTAGATTTACACCCAGCACCTCTTTAGTAGAAGTCAGATGCTAAACCTTTTAACCACTTCCATCCCAATTATGCCATGAAATACTGTATTAGTCCCCACATGCAGTTCTGGCTAGCTTCTTGTGAAATACTCTCCTGGCTGGCTTCCTCTGAAGTAGTTTGTGGGGGGGGGGGGTGTGTTTAGGAAGGCAACAGGAGATGGGGAATATCTGCAGTTTCTAGCATTGGTCACAAACCAACACAGTTGATCTGGGTTTGATACCAACTAGTGACAGGGGCACATTTGTTTTAACCCAGTGTTTCTCTGAAGTTGACCAAGCCTTATAAAATAGCTACCAGAGTTGTGAGAAGCTAAAGGTGGCTGACATCATATTGACAGATTAATATAAAGCACCTTGGCCTGGAAAGAATTGTGTAGCAGGAATAATGTTATAATGTGTTACTGTTGTATTGGTGTTTCTGTATCTAGTTATAATATTACTGTTGTTGTATTGGTGTTTCTGTAGTCAGTTATAATGTGTTACTGTTGTTTTCTGTAGTCAGTTATAATGTGTTACTGTTGTTGTATTTGACCTTTGTACTTGATTGTTTTTGTTTCCATGAAGTACAACCTATTCATATACACATTTCCAGGGCCTGGGTTCAATTTTCTAATTGCTTGTTCATTGTCCAGGTCTCTGTGCCATGTAATAAGTGGAAGTAAAAGCCACCCATTCTACACGCATAATGGACATATGGTGCTAGCCCCATATCTGTATAGACCAATCAGCATTCGAGGGGTAATGTTGTCAGTATCATACTGACCACCACTACATCCCTGCACATTTCCTGTACCCATTTAAGGCTGGGGTGACCTGGGGGCTAAGGTCAGTTTGAAAACCCTCCTTGATGTGAATTTGAGATCAATCATGACCAATGAACCTGCAGGTGCCATACAGTAATGTTGAAGATAACATTATATAATACTCATTTTTAACATACGACGTTTGTCTCTCTAGTGGTTAGTATTTTTCATGTTGTTGAATTTGTTTTTGACCATACCTATTGTATGTTTGATATCTGTTTCACTTATAACATCATAGGTCAGCATGGCCGATTGGATAATAACGCATGTTCTTAAATATCCGTTGTGCTGATGCCGAGGTAAGCGGTTCAACCCCTACACCAGACAGCTGGACTAAAATGTTGACTTGGAGATGTTAATTACAAGTACCTCTGAATTCGGAGTGGGTTCACCTCATGGCGAGGGACACTATTAACAGGGAAAGCTAATTCACACGCAAAATTCAGTCCAGCACTACCAGAAATAGTGTATGGACTATGCTTGAGTTCAAAGCGAGCAAGCGCCAAAAAAAAACTTCTACCATCATCTATTAGTCCATGTCTAGGATACAAGTAACTTAGTACTTGTTCTAGTATCTCCCCGTCTACTGTGATGGTCATAAAGTGTTTGCTTACCTTAGTACTTGTTCTAGTATCTCCCTGTCTACTGTGATGTTCATAAAGTGTTTGCTTACCTTAGTACTTGTTCTAGTATCTCCCCGTCTACTGTGATGTTCATAAAGTGTTTGCTTACCTTAGTACTTGTTCTAGTATCTCCCTGTCTACTGTGATGTTCATAAAGTGTTTGCTTACCTTTGTACTTGTTCTAGTATCTCCCCGTCTACTGTGATGTTCATAAAGTGTTTGCTTACATGATTTCTTGTCAGAAGTTGTGCTTGCCATTCTTTTACTACAACATATGCACATGTGAACACAGAAGACACAGACAATAGATTGTACTTGGTATTGCCTGGCATATTTAGCTCTATCTCATCAGGTGCATACTTCAGAGCGAGATATTTTATGAAGTGGTTTGATTAATCCTTTTTTGATTTAAAAAAATAATTTACATGATCATTGATACAACTCGAATGTATTGCATATATTACCACAGTAATTAATTTCAATTCACCACCAGGTCTTTTTGCTTACACAGCTTGGATTTCAGACACCTAATGACGGAAGCTTCAGCAAATTTGAGCATGCATTTGTTGAAATTTTTCTGAAGTTTCTGTCATTAGATGTCTGAGACCTGCACTTCGTAAACAGACAGACTTGGTAGTGAATCTGCAATTACCGTGGTAATACATGTTTTACATTCAAGTAGCCATCACTGGCTGTTATGTAGTTCAGCCAAAAATGATTCACCTATTCACTTCATATTACATCTAACTCTGCAGTAAGTATTCACCTGACAAACTACAGAGAAATATGCCAGGCAAAATACTGTGCAACCTCTTGTGTGTGTTTTCTGTGTTCAAATTTATAACAAAAGAACATTTCTTTAAACAATCACAAATTGCTGAAACTGCCCATTACAGTTGGTAAATACAAAAAGTTGAGATGCATAGAAGACGACATGTGAGAGAATATGCATATTTACTTGTCTTTCAGCGATGAAGAAGAAGAGGATGAGAGTGCACTGTTGTTTTTGCCTGTATCTCCTGAGGTAGAGGAGCCAGAGGACGGCTGGTCTGGGAATGCAGAATCCGTAAGTCACAAACATGTTCGTTTTGTGTGTAAAGCTGTAAATACTCAGTTTGCATGTCTTGTGTGGAAAGACTCTTTTCTGTTGTTGATAATACCATTCATTTCAAACTTTTATCAGTTTGCATGTCTTGTGTTATGTTTCTTTTCTTCAATTGATGCTACCATTCGTGTAGAACTTTTATCAGTTTGCATGCCTTATGTTATGTCTCTTTTCTTCAATTGATGCTACCATTCGTGTAGAACTTTTATCTGTTTGCATGTCTTGTATAAGGTTTGTTTTAATTTGTTTATGGTGCCTAATATGTTAAACTTTGTCAGTGTGCATGTCTTTTGTAAAGCCTGTTTCTTTTTGTTGATAATAATATAGATTCAAAACTTATTTGACATTTTGCATGTCTTGTATATAGTTTTGTTTTTATTCCTCCAATGTGTCAGTTGTGTATGCATATTTAGTTTAATTAAACTGACCTGGCTTCTTCTGAAGTTAGTCCAATGCTCTCTAAGGTAAGAAAAAGGATCCTTTCCTTTAAAAAAAAAAAAAACTGATTCAGTTTGATTGATATTCCTTGAGTAGATTTAAACCCAGCACCTTTTTAGTAGAAGTCAGATGCTAAACCTTTTAATCACTTCCACCCCAATGATGCCACGAAATACTGTATTAGTCCTCACATGCAGTTCTGGCTAGCTTCTTGTGAAATACTCTCCTGGCTGGCTTCCTCTGAAGTAGTTTGGGGGGGGGGGGGGGATGTTTAGGGAGGCAACAGGAGATGGGGAATATCTGCACCCTCTAGCACTGGTCACAAACCAACACAGTGGATCTGGGTTTGATACCAACTAGTGACAGGGGCACGTTTGTTTTAACCCA
This sequence comes from Cepaea nemoralis, assembly GCA_014155875.1. NCBI lineage: Eukaryota > Metazoa > Mollusca > Gastropoda > Stylommatophora > Helicidae > Cepaea > Cepaea nemoralis. Next base: position 71,293 of record JACEFZ010024215.1, on the reverse strand, counting down.
GTGTTTCTCTGAAGTTGACCAAGCCTTATAAAATAGCTACCAGAGTTGTGAGAAGCTAAAGGTGGCTGACATCATATTGACAAGATTAATATAAAGCACCTTGGCCTGGAAAGAATTGTGTAGCAGGAATGATCAGAGGATCTGACCAATACTCAGCACTCCAAGCAAGGGACACACAGACACATTATTAGACTGCAACAGGTACCATGTGTATTGGGACTCTTCACTGGTTGTTGAGGATGATGATGGAGCGCATATGGGAATGTCCCAAATGCTAAGATGTCGGTTCTTGACTCAGCACATGTTGACATGTTAGCTCACATGTCGTTAGTCGCAGTTCCAACTTCATGGCAAAAGGTCACCCCATAATGCTCCATTCCCGCGCCAGTGAATATCACACAAATTGATCCTCACTGTCTCATGTGAAAAGTGGAACAGACAGCAGATCCGACAAACTAACCGCACGCGAACAGGCATTCATACATCAGGCTGCTGCCAGAATATCAAAACAAACAGCCTGCCATTAAAATTACAGTTCAACGTCGATGGAAGCAGCAGTCACTAGGAAACAAGCAGCAGTCACTAGGAAACATGCAGTTGCACACATATTACTGCATAAGACAAAACCAGCATGTTCAGCAACCAGCCATTGCCATTTTTCTAAACATGCAGTTTACATTACAAATAACTGCAGACAGATGTATAAGCATTCCACACAAAATCAACAGTTCACATTATCGCTCCATGCAATTAACTCAGTAGCTGGGCAATGAAACCATGAACTACCAGTTCAACATCAAGAAAATGCGTAAGCAAACCATAGCCAGAAGCAAAAACACTCCAAAGGCCTGGACAGCTCAACAGCCTATCCGCAATACTGGATGGGAAGTTTGTAGTTTTCTAGGGAGTTTTTGTGTTTATTAGTTTGCCATTGCTTTCTGAATGGCGGACACTCATTCCATTGAAATCGAGGCAAAGCGATGTACTCCTAAATCATCCGCTGTTGATTTTGAACCCTCAGCCTGATATATCGGTGGGATTGTAAAAATGCGCTCACTAACAAATAATATGCACAAGCAATAACGTAAATTTTCCTGTAGAAATAAGACAGTACAAATCTGATGGTATTCATTCTCTTGTATGAGTATGAAAACTGGAGCGAAGGGTCAGAGCTTTCCTGGCCGGTTAGCACAGACGATTATATGTGAAGAAAAATTGATATATATAATGTGATGAATACAAACATTGTGAATTTGGTGGCATTGAATGAGTGTATACCCAGTTGTAAAAGATGTACTAATTACATAAGATTCTTGATGTGTTGGGGAGCCAGTGGCCAAGTGCTTAGAATGTTGGTCTTTTAAATAAGATGCCACAGGTTTTCACCTCAGTAAGGCAGAGGCTTTATGGAAGGTAAAATAATGAGTGAGCTGTATTCATTCCTGATGTTCAAATCTTCCTGAAGACACCAGAGGTGATTACAAATTTAGTTTAAGATTACTACTACTGTACTGTACTGGCACCTTGTCGTCTTGAGAGATGATAGTTTGTCACAGTGTGCATTAAAGGCATAATAACCTCCCCATAGCGTAAAGCCTGGACTGAATTGTAGAGACCATGTGTTGCCATGCAGCTTAATCCCTCTCTCGGCCTGTCTAGTTTACTCCAGAGGAAAGATAACACCCATATCTCAGGAAAAAGACAAGCTGCAGAAGCTGCCGGATCAACAAAGCAATGCTCTGCTGTCGGAGCTTCGATTCTAGACCAGTTGCTGGCCAAAGTTTAGGGCCTGGTCTGCCTTTACATAACACTTAATCTTTAGGTTACATTTCCTCGCACCAGGATAAGGCTTGTACCCTCCCAGTTGTGCTCCAAAGCCATTGGCACAATATGGGGTGGTTGGGTTAGGTGAGCGCAGTGCAATATTCAGGCAGTTTAAAATTAATTACTAATTATTTATTCTTCTTTGCATGTCTGCCTGATTTATATTATATCTAGTATTGTCTTCCCAGCTTCTGACCGAATGTAGTTATTTGTATTTGGTTTGCAAGTTTAAAGTTATTATTTGCTTAGGATAGCCTATTATTTTTAAAACTCCATTGTTTTTTTTTTTGGTTTTTGTTTGGGCTGTGTGTGTTCATTTGCTTCCTACAAACACATCTTTTTGATCAGAAAAGACCAGCACAGTCGACCGTATCCAGAGTCTCGGTAAAGATAGTTTTGATTGTGTTCTTATGACACCATTGTTGTTGTTCTAGTTGGGAAGTGGGGGTGTTGATTCACTTGATTGTTGCACTGCATCTGTTTGTAGTTAGCGATGCTCATGCCTGTCGTCAACCTTATGAAATATAAACTTTCGTGCACCTTGCTAGTAGCAGCTGTACAGGTCAACTAAAACCTGTACAGTATTTTCCTGAAATCTTCTTCTGCGTTCATCTGGGTTTTTTTTTTTTTTCCGGACGTGATTGCGTTGTGCCTGTTTACAGCAGAGCTGCGTTCTTGCGCCGTTAGGCTGACACATCCGACTTCTGCGGGCATTTGTTGACCGGGTTAACCTTCCCGGGGGTTTCTTATGACGTTTGAATCTCACTGTTGTGGTGTTATCTCCCATCCTAGCTGGCCCATATAGAACAGCCAAAGACATCCTGGTCAGCCCTCAAGGGAAGGCAGGGGCAGACCATGGGCATTCCCCGCCATCCAAGGAGGCTTCCATAATTGCAGGGCTAACACACAGCACTCTGGTACTGGGCTCACCCAAGGAATCGTCACATCCTGCACATGGCTGCTTAGCCTCACTTCCGTATATTGGGCCTTCCGTTCACCATAGGCTGTTCTTCCGGAAACCAGAAGAATGCAGTGTGCAGATGATATCCACACAGTGAGCTTTCGATTCGGACTTTCCGCGTTAATGGATTTGCTATCCGAGCAATATTCCATTTCGTGCCACTAGGACACTTTTTCCACCTTTTATGAAGCTCACACAGTGAGCTTTTGATTCAGACTTTCCACGTAATGGATTTGCTATCCAAGCAATATTCCATTTCGTGCCACTAGGACACTTTTTCCACCTTTTATGAAGCCCACACAGTGAGCTTTTGATTCGGACTTTCCACGTTTTGGATTTGCTATCCAAGTAATATTCCATTTCATTCCTCTGGGAGGCTTTTGTAACCGACATACCTGTGGTATGAAGTGTGGCAGTCTGAATACTTCTTCATACACCTTTAAATGTCAACCTGTATGTAGTTAAAGTAAGCTGCAGTCAACTTGAGCTTGTTGATATCTCCATAGAGCTTGTCCTCAAATGAAGCAGGTGTGGGCCAAAATATCTTTCTCTGTTCTGCATATATTGGGCTATCCTGCAGCAAATGTTTTGCTGTCATTTTCCAGTTCGACAATTACATTCATCGCTATCTCCTATCTTTAGTTTATTGAACAAGTGGTGTTTCAGCCTGTTATGACCTGTGCGGAGTCTGAAGATTGCTACTTGTTCTCTTCGGTCAAGTTTGTAATATGCATCATCCTTCTGATGGCCTGGATGCGCTGATTCCCATTTGGTTCTATAAGTGCTTTTTATCAACCTCTTTGCCTCATTATAGGTTATGTCTATGTCAGGCTGTGGCAGTCGTCCACCATCTTTTGCCAGTCTGTCAGCCTCTTCATTTCCAGGTATAATGCAATGTGATGGGATCCACTGTATTACAACATTTTTGGATTTCTGGCATAGACCATGGAGTGCTGCTCTTAGGTCAGCTATTTATGTGCTGTTATTGCTCTTCAGTATTGAGACAGCTGACTTTGCATCTGTGAAGATAGCTATTTGCTTCTCTTTATTTTCCTCCGTCAAGAGCATTTCTGCTGCAGTTTTCAGAGCCTCTACCTCCGCTTTGAAATTACTTGAAAATTTTCCAGTTGCCACTGACTGTTTTTTTTCACTCCATTTTTTAAATTAAGGAGAATTCCTCCTCCTCCATTTTTAATTGAATCTTTGGCTGATCCATCTGTATATGCATGGGTCCAATTGCTGCTTGGGTAATGTTCTTTTATATAGTTTAGGGTTATTTTTCTTCTTTCGGTTTCATTCTGAGTGTTCTTTTTCCCCAATACCAGGAATGTTTTCTATCATCTCAGGCAGTTGCTGCTGTCTCCAAGCTGGGAACTTGTGTGCATTGTATATGGGTTTGACTGTTGATATGTTAAGTATGGGATCTGCCCTAATCTTTCGTTTTGCAGTTTCTACAAAGTTTCTGATCTTCAGTCTTCCCTTTCCAAAACCATTAAACCTGTTATACATAGGGTGGTCTGTCAATCTTCTACATTTTTCTGCTTGTTGCTGGGCTATGCTATCTCTTCTATCCTGCATTGGTTGTAAACAAGTGATCTTTTCTAGTTCATTAATAGGCGGGAATGTGTAAATCTATTACATATACCAACTGAAAACTGTAATGATACCTTGACAATAGGAAATAAGAACACTTAGGTATGTGTAAATCTAAAGTCCGATTCAAAAGCTCACTTTGGGCTTCATAAAAGGTGAAAAAGGTGTCCTAGTGGCATGAAATGGAATATTGCTTGGATAGCAAATCCATTAGGTGGACAGTCTGAATCGAAAGATCACTGTGTGGTCGTCATCTGCAGACTGCATTCTTCTGGTTTCCGGAGGAACAGCCTATGGTGAACAGGAGGCCCAATATACAGAAGTGAGGCTAAGCAGCCATGTGCAGGACATGGCGATTCCTTGGGTGAGCCCAGTACAAGAGCTCTGTGTGTCGGCTCTGCAAGTATGTAAGCCTCCTTGGATGGCGGGGAATGTCCATGGTCTGCCCCTGCCTTCCCTTGAGGGTTGACCAGGATGTCTTTGGCTGTTCTATATGGGCCAGCTGGGGTGGGGGATAACACCACAACAGTGAGATTCAAATGTCCTAAGAAACCCCCGGGAAGGTTAACCCGGTCAACAAATGCCCGCAGAAGTTGGATGTGTCGGCCTAACGGCGCAAGAACGCAGCTCTGCTGTAAACAGGCACAACGTAATCACGTCCAAAAAACTCTGGATGAACGCAGAAGAAGAAGTTTCTGTCTGCACAAAACTAGTTTTAAACACCTATTGGCTGCCACTTCAACATATGTGTAAAGAATGTTAGATGAAAATTATTTTACATAGCTTGAAGCTATTGGGTATATCGTGCTAGCCTCATATTTTGGGAGACCAGTCGGCATTCATGATGTGATAAATATCATCTTCAAACCACATAGTGATAAATTGTATGTCTTCTCTTTTTTTTTTTCTTTTTCAGATCCTCTTTTTAAGGGCATATTTGCCAATGGAGACTCGGCTGTATCCGTAATCTCAGACTAAACAACGCTCAGAAGGATAATTCCACAAGATCCTCCATGTGAGATGTCAGCCTGGACTCTGGCCCTGCCAAATAATGTGAGACTTATGAGAGTTAGGTTCTTAGTCTGTTTTTACGAGAAATAATATTTTTGGAAAAAGTTTCTTCAATGTATTAAATATATCAGTTTTATTGTTTGGTTGTCTATTTTTAATCGGTTTTGTGTTCTTCTTTCTGAATTAAGTAAATACAAGTCGGAATTTAATTTCACTTGGTTATATACAAGTTAAAAATGCAACTCAGTTTTAAACATTATTAAACAATGCTAACACTATTTTTAACATAGGAAAATAACTGGCACTGATAGTGTGAAATTTAGCTCTCTCCAAAAGCCCCACCTTGATGATTCTGTCAAACCATTTTAGTTCTATTCTCCGTGGGCAGCTGTCAATGAATGTCTCTAATTTATCAATAATTGTTTTTGGGATCATGTTTATGATCCTTAGAGCTATATTGGTTTGATTTACAGTTAACAGTTCTAAGTGGAGTACTGGATTTAATTTCTTTCGACCTCCTCAAATTAGTTAGTGTTATGACAGCTCCCCTTGTCTCTTGTATTCTTATGTCAATATCTCTATCTGCTCTCCCACCTGTCTACACTGCTACCTAAAAATGTCACTTGTGCTACTGAATGTTTCACACATACTATGTGCCTACTCCTGCTTTATTATCCAAGAGCTGAATTTGTTTTAAGAAGAGAAAACCGATGGTCTAATAATTTTTACTTTGTAGCAAGAAACATTTTTTATAATTTTGTATGTGTTTTATTAGTTGTGGTGTTTAACTAATTCTGAATGTGCCCGCTTCTGCTTCTTGTTATCCCTGAGCAGAATTAATGGGCAGATGATAAAATTCATTTGGTTTCTCATTTATTATTTTTAATGAAATCAATTTTATTAACAAAAGCATAATTCTATTTTAGTTGCATATTTTTATTGAAATATTTTAAATTGCAAGTGCTATTTCATATTGTCAACTTATCTGTTTTAGTTGTAACATCTTTGTGTACTTAAATATGGCAGCAATAAATGTTCTTCAATATGTTCATGTTGTGTTGTTATTGTTACTTGAGAAGTGAATGTTTTTAAGCTGAAGTAGAGAAGAGGAGGGAGTGAGGTGATGGTAATAACATATCTTTGTTAAGTTTTCTGTCTGACAAGAAGGGAGATGCAGGAGACAGCAAATGATAGAATGAAAGGCTTCAGTTGAGAGTCTGTGCTCCAATGGGGGTTGTATAATATGGGAAGGACATGGAGATGCAGGGGACAGAATGGCAGGGCTTCAGTCTATACTGCAACGGGTGATGTTGAGCAGAAGTTGCTCACAGCTTGACTGTTTGTCCACACCTCACCTTGAAGTGGTGGTCTTGGAGGTTGGGTGCATCACTTCAGTCTGGCTTCAGCCTATACATATCTCATCATTCTATCCTATGCATTATTGTGTTAATAGGGATAGAATAACAGAAAGCAGTATAAATATGTCAGATACGTAAATTAGAGGGACTTAAATGTTGACTTCTCATTCAGATTGATTGATTTATTTAAGAACCGACATCACAGCATTCGGGGCATTCCCATAAGCGCTCCGTCCCCATCCTCAGAAGCCAGCGAAGAGTTCATTCAGAAAGATGTGGCAAACTACTGAATGTAAAATTGCCCAGTAAATTGCTAATAGCCAATGTATGCTGGGGTTGACTGCAACATCCTGCAAAGGACATACACATTTTTACAGTATAAATATTTAGTACTACAATTGCATATACTTTGCCAATGATAAATAGCACTAGTCACATCACATAATAGAAATACCTGCAGATAACTTTCAACAGAACATTTTAAAACTAAAGTCCAGGACTTTGTTACACAACCTTAATGGGCCCTGGGCATATGGTGCTAAATCCATAATTGTATAGACCAGGTGGTTCTGTCTGTATCATGCAGGCTGCCTTTACTTCCCAGTACCCATTCAAGACTTGGTCACCCTGGGGGTCCCATTTTAATATTCTAAAAATCTACCTAGATGTGGATTTGAACCGATGACTACAGGCAGGCAAGTGTTTGGCCACCATGCCACCATGGCTCACTATCCCAACAAAAGAATTTCTTGGCTATATCCTTCTTTACCATATGTATCCTGTTCTCTGTTGTAACTGAGCTGCTGGTGTGGGAACAATGACATGTTTGATACAATTCCCTCTAATTGTTACAGTTGCACATTCAGTGAGAAATATTTCTTGAATGAATTACTGCTGCCTTTCTGCACTTTTTCTGTTTAAATTATTTCTTCTTCTTCTGCTGCGTTCATCCGGAGTTTTTTTTCATACGTGACTGCTTTGTGCCTGTTTACAGCAGAGCTGCGTTCTTGCGCCGTTAGGCCGACACATCCGACTTCTGGGGGCATTTGTTAATCGGGTTAACCTTCCCGGGGTTTCTTAGGACGTTTGACTCTCACTGTTGTGCTGTTATCCCCCATCCCAGCTGGCCCATATAGAATAGTCAAAGACATCCTGGTCAGCCCTCAAGGGAAGGCAGGGGCAGACCATGGGCATTCCCCGCCATCCAAGGAGGCTTCCATACTTGCAGAGCAGACACACAGCGCTCTGGTACTGGGCTCACCCAAGGAATCGTCAGTCCTGCACATGGCTGCTTAGCCTCACTTCCATATATTGGGCCTTCCGTTCACCATAGGCTGTTCTTCCGGAAACCAGAAGAATGCAGTCTGCAGATGACATCCACACAGTGAGCTTTCGATTCGGACTTTCCACATAATGGATTAGCTATCCAAGCAATATTCCATTTCATGCCACTAGGACACTTTTCCCACCTTTTATGAAGCCCACACATTGTGCTTTCGATTCAGACTTTCCACATAATGGATTTGCTATCCAAGCAATATTCCATTTCATGCCACTAGGACACTTTTTCCACCTTTTATGAAGCCCACACAGTGAGCTTTTGGTTTGGACTTTCCACGTAATGGATTTGCTATCCAAGCAATATTCCATTTCATGCCTCTGGGGTGCTTTTGTAACCGACATACCTGTGGTATGAAGTGTGGCAGTCTAAATACATCTTCATGCATCTTTAGATGTCAACCTGTATGTAGTTAAAGTAAGCTGCAGTCAACTTGAGCTTGTTGATATCTCCATAGAGCTTGTCCTCAAATGAAGCAGGTGTGGGCCAAAATATCTTTCTCTGTTCTGCATATATTGGGCACTCCTGCAGCAAATGTTTAGCTGTCATTTTACCAGTTCCACAATTGCATTCATCGGTATCTCCTATCTTTAGTTTATTGAACAAGTGGTATTTCAGCCTGTTATGCTCTGTGCGGAGTCTGAAGATTGCTACTTGTTCTCTTCGGTCGAGTTTGTAGTATGCGCCATCCTTCTGATGGCCTGGATGCTCTGATTCCCATTTGGTTCTATAAGTGCTTTTTATAAACCTCTTTGCCTCATTATAGGTTAAGTCTATGTCAGGCTGTGGTAGTCATCCACCCGCTTTTGCTAGTCTGTCAGCCTCTTCATTTCCAGTTGTATTACAACTTTTTTGGATTTCTGGCATAGACCATGGAGTGCTGCTCTTAGGTCAGCTAGTTCTGTGCTGTTTTTGCTCTTCAGTATTGAGACAGCTGACTTTGCATCTGTGAAGATAGCTATTTGCTTCTCTTTATTTTCCTCCATCAAGAGCATTTCTGCTGCAGTTTTCAAAGCTTCTACCTCTGCTTTGAAGTTACTTGAAAATTTTCCGGTTGCCACTGACTGTGTTTTTTTCACTCCATTTTTTAAATTTAGAATTCCTCCTCCTCCATTTTCTATTGAATTTTTGGCTGATCCATCTGTATATGCATGGGTCCAATTGTTGCATGGGTAATGTTCTTTTATGTAGTTTAGGGTTATTTTTCTTCTTTCGGCTTCATTCTGAGTGTTCTATTTTCAATACCAGGAATGTTTTCTATCATCTCAGACAATTGCTGCTGTGCATTGTAAATGGGGTTGACTGTTGATATGTTAAGTATGGGATCTGCCCTAATCTTTCTTTTTGTAAATTCTTATTTTCACGTCCTTTATCATTATATCAACACCTATAATTTCTGTTTGGTTGTCAGAGATCACAGATACTTCGCTGCAAGGTATTGTATTTCGTGTAAGTATTAGAACTCCTCCTTTGTGTCCTTCGCGGTCAAAACGTGTAGCCTGATATCCTCTGACTGAGAATTTGTGATTGGCGTTGAGGTGTGTTTCTTGAATGCATGCCACATCTATTCTATCTTTATGAAGACGATTTGTTAGGGAGACTTTCTTGTTATAAACTCCTTCGGCATTCCACTGTAGTATGTTGAGTGTCCAGTGTGTTTGGTCAATAGCTCTTAACCTACTCCTCTGTGCCTTGACTCTACAGCACAGGGGAAGGTGACCACCAGTAGTCATGGGTGGACCCCCTCGAGGCAGGGGGCCCGGCACTATCACCGCCTGATGGGACTTCGCGGGATTAGCACCATAACGATTAATTTTAATTTGTAACATTGTGAATTAAGTTACGTTGCACTGCTTTGTCAAGCCTGTGGCTCAGTACATCCGATTTCGACAAGCATTTATTCGAGATGCTTTCCCTAGGCTTTGACTGTCCCCAGTCTACCTACAAGGCAGCAGGTTTGTGTGTCTCTTCATCTGGTCCCTCTCCCTTGACCTGTCCGACATGGGTGACCCTACCAGTAGCTGTGCTACAGTCGGCATAGCTCTTGGGGTCATTGGAACGTGTAAGCCCCTCTACCTCGTCACGGTGGACGCACGGCAGAGGGGGTTTAAATTATTTTATACTCAAAGAAAAACACAATGCATCCATCTCTCACTCAAGAAATACTGGCTACTTAACCAGTTGTACATGAAGGTTTTCACAAAATGATTCTAATCCAGTAGGAATGAAAACTTGCTAATGGATACCCAGAGCTGGTTATCTTGGATAGAATCTGTCTAGAGGAGCAAACCTTACATAAATGCGTGCTGAAGTCAGACATATTGACCTGCTAGGTGTATAACTAGGAGGGGGCTTCAAATGAAAACCTTAAAAGTGTGATAGAAATTAAAATAGTCCATGCTATTGTCTTGTAACCTATCGATATTGTTGGTAAGGATAGTCAAGAGTGTTAAGAATGTGACATCATGGTGCAGATGAACACAGTGACATCATAAGGACAGTTTAAAATTGGGTGCCCCACTTTTAACATGCACCAAAGAGGAGCAGCGTTCTGTTATTTGTTTTTTGATCAGTGAGGGGGTGAAACCTAAAGAAATTTATCGGCAAATGAAGGTCCAGTATGGCAATGCATGCCTGAGTGACCCGCAAGTGTATGAGTATGAGTGGAGTAGGAAGTTTCAAAACAGTGACTTCTGTGACAGGCTTTTCACAACTGTGTCAGGCACACCGAATAGTGATACCAGAGAAGTGTCTTTTCTACAGGAATCCAAGCAGCATATGGAGGACTTGCATTGAACGCAGTGGTGGCTACATAAAAAAATGATACATTTGTTCTTCACATTTTCAGAATATATTCACACACACACACGCGCGCATGCGCACGCACGCACACACAAATTAAGGTTTTAATTTGAAGCTTCCTTGTAGTTGTGATGCATTTCCCTTAAAAAAACCAAAGAAACAAAGAAGAAGATCCTTCAGTAGTCAATTGGATGATTTACACTCAGATAAGAGTGGAAAATAAGAGGTCCTGCTTGCACATTAAAAACCCAAAGCAAATATTTTTGCTTCTGTTAAGTGTTAATAGTATAACTAGAGAGTCCTTCCTCTGGAACCCACAGAGGAAAAGAAATAGTGGGAGACATAAAAACACAAGGAGAAGAGAAATACAGACAAGAAAGAATAATATGGGGAGGCTATGGAAAGAGCTGCAGAAGGCAGCAGTAGAAGGATAGAAAGGCTTGGTGGGAGTTGGCTGAGGGATATGCTCCTTTGGGAGATAACAGCAGAAGAAGCAGATTAAATCCAGCAACAGTAGGTCAGCATGGCCGAATGGGTAAGAACTGTGTTCTTGAACATCCACTGTGCTGATGCCGAGGTAAGCAGTTCAACCTCTACACCGGGCAGCTGGACTAAAATGTTGACCTGTCGTCCTTGACTTGGGGATGTAAATTACAAGTACCTCTGAAGTCGGAGTGGGTTGGCCTGATGGCGAGGGACACTGTTAAAAGAGAAAGCTAATCCACACACAAAATTCAGTCCAGCACTACTATAAATAGTGTGTATGGACTACGCTTGAGTTTAAAGCTAGCGAGCGCCAAAACAAAAAGAAAATCCAGCAACATATTAAGTTAGTTCTCTAGCTGGGCAGTCATATAGGTCTGCCTGAAATTGTCTCAGTTCTAGGAAACAGCTGCACCTTATACTGAGAATTTGTGTAAACGCCACTCTCATCTTGCCAGGTGTTCCAGCCGTTGCGTTTGTAGTCAGCGGTGTCTGTGAACTGGGACTTCATCTTTCTGTATGCAGCAGACTTGTCATCACAGCCGTCGGAGTTCTTAAAGAAACAGTTTGGTTATTGTTACCTTATCTTATACAGGTGGTTCCCAAAATACTGGATACTGCCCTTTTGCCAACTAGGACACTGACAACATCCATATACACACAGACTCATAAAACTACACAAATTATTAACTCTTTGTTCCAGGGAGAGTCATTATTTTAACTGGTTCAACACAAAGTAGTTGCTTACGAGTAGTTAAGGAGCTAAAATAAATATTCTGTGGATCAAAAGTAAATACAGTAATAATGTTATGGATCAGAAGTAATTAAAGTAATAATGTTATGGATCAGAAGTAATTAAAGTGATAACACCATGGACCAGAAGTAATTAAAGTAATAATACTATGGACCAGAAGTAATTAAAGTAATAATACAATGTAGCATAAGTAATTAAATAAATAACACTATGGACCAGAAGTAATTAAAGAAATAACACTATTTAGCAGAAGGGATTAGAGTACAAACACTATGTAGTAAAAGGGATTAGAGTACTATCACTATGTAGCATATGTAATTAAAGTAATAATACTATAAGTAATTAATGTAACAGAAGGAATTTAAGAACAGATTGAATTAAAGTAAAGTTATAAAACAGATTAAATTCAAGTAACACCACAGATCAGAAGGAAGTAAAGTAACGCCATGGAACAGATTGAATCAATTAATACTATGTATCAGGAGGAAAAACCTCTAAAACCTGGAGTACAACGAAAGGAGACGAAGCCTTGTTACAAACCTTTGAGAACAAAGTTTTAAGACGCATCTTTGGACCCATTAGGAATACACAAAGTGGAGAGTGGAAAAGAAGTAACAAAGACATTTATGATCTGTTTAAGTCCCCGCTAATCACTGGCTTTCACTGCATATAGAAAGAATGGAAGATAATAGGGAAACAAAACTCGCTTACACTCAGGAAATAAATGACCGTAGACCCCGAGGTAGACCAAGAAGACGGTGGAGAGATAATATATGTACAGACCTACAAGCACTTGGAATCAACGATTGGCAAGAGAAGGTCCACCAGAGAGACGAATGGAGACGGATTGTATTTGCAGCAAAGAACCTCAATGGCTCGGAAAGCTGAAGAAGAAGAAGAAGATCAGGAGGAATTAAGTAATAACACTATGGGTCCGAAGGATTAGAGTAACAACACTATGTAGCAATACAAGCCATTTTGTGAACCACTGTATTATATTATATTATATTATATTATATTATATTATATTATATTATATTATATTATATTATATTACATTATATCATATCACATTATGTTATATTAAATTGTGTTATGTTATATCATGTATCATATGTCATATCATGTCATATCATATTTTATTATATTACATTATGTTATGTTATATTCTTTCTCTTACAGTCTGTGCCATGAGGCGCAGGTGATCATGTCAGTCCACAGCATTCTGCCTCATGTACTGCCAATCATTTTGTATACCAATATTCCTCCATGCCATAAATGTCACAATGTCCAGCATCTCCACTCTTGGTCTCCCCCAACTCCCTTCTCCTCCAACTGTTCCATTGTCATGATGAACTCCAGCTATCTTCTCTCACAACATGCCCTAAGGAAGTGGAATGTCTTCATCTCATGTAGGCAACCATTCTCTTTGTGAGGTAGCTTCTTTCAAGATATCTTCAGTGCTCTTTCTATCTGTCCATGGAGTTCTCATCATTTTTCTATAAAATCACATTTTCGCAGCTTCCACATAATTCCTCACTTGTCTGCTGATTGTTGATAATTCTTTTGTAATTACTTGGACAGGAGTACAAATTAAGGTGAAGCCACTTGAGAAGGCAGCTGGGTGGTGGGTTAAACAGAGCTATTTTGGTGCCTACTTCTCACTCAGATGTTTCCTGGTTTGCTCCCCTGCATATGGCTGGCAATTCTTACAAAAACTGTTGGTTTCTAATGATATTAAACTTCCCCCTGACCTGTTGAATAGACAGGTTTCTTTTCTTGGATACAGTTAAGATCCAGAAGGTCCTGTCTGCAGGTTGCGTGTGTTAAATATCACACAGAAGATGTAAATTGTGAATAGTAGGCTGTAAATTGCTGCACCCTGGCAAAATTAGATGACACAGATCTACCCTGGGTGGACAGAGCCAATTGCCTATGACGGAATATGCCTTAAGGTAGTCAACCTTACTTACACGCATGCCTCTGAGTCAGAAAATGAAAGTGATCTAACTAGGTGTGATGTACTCAACTTGAAAAAGACGTGAAGAAGGCTTTTTTTTTTTTTTTAAAGCTAGTTGCATATCCTTTACAGGACGTGGCAGTCAACCCCAACATTTTTTTACTGTTTGTTATTCCTTGTCAAGTTTACATTCAGTAGTTTACCATTGCTTTCTGAATGAAAGGCACTCATACATTTTTATAGGGACAAACACAAGGCGGTCTGGTCTGCTTTCAAATCGCTGCGTTTCGAACATGGTATGCACGATTACAAATTGAATTTGTAACCCTTTCACCAGATAGCAGACAGAAGAATTAAAGGAAGCCCTTAATAATTTGAAGCCACTGTTAGCCTTACCTCATAGTAATTGATCACCTCCCGACGTGTAAATGGATAAGGAGGGATGTAGTCTGCGTTGTAGGTGGTCTCCAGCTGGGGTTTGTTATGGTCAGCACTGTGGTATGGTAAGACAGAACCGTAGGCACATTTGGGATCGCCAGTGTCTCTGTCAGAATAAACAGGTGCACAGAGAGAAATCAAGGCTTTCCAACAGACCTGATCTTGATCAATATGTGATTCTGTAACCTAGATTACAAGTTAGTTGCATATCCTTTACATTTCATCACAGTCAACCCCAGCATTTTTTGGCTGTTTGTGATTTCTTGGCAAGTTTTACGTTCAGTAGTTTGCCAGTGCTAGGTAACATGTTTATATGTCATAATGCACATAATTCCAGACCTATTTTTGTCTATGACCAACCTGGACAGAAGGTCAAGCGGTCAGCATTATGACAGCCAGCTTGACTTGTCCAGATCTTCAGACTTATTTTAACTGTGACCAAGTGGCACTCAACTCAGGATGTCAGTCATCTCAACTTTTTCAGATCTTCAAGACCCCTTTTTATCTATGACCAAATGACAGTATCTCTTGACTTGTCAAGACAACTTGGGAGACTGTTAGATACCATGTAAACAAACAAATAAAATAAAGGACACTTTTACATACCTTCAGGTGCACTGGGGTACATGGTGCTAGACCCATACTTTTATAAGACCAATCTGAACCCTGTGGCTGATGTGGTCAGTATTATGCTGGCCGCTTTTACTTCCAGAAACATTTCCTGGTACACATTTTAGGTTGGGTCGACCTGGAAGTCCAGGTCAATTTTTAAAATCCAGCCTGATGTAGATTCGAACCCATGATGTGCAGGCAAGCATCTAGCCACTACGTAACCTCGGCTCCCAGTAGCTCCTCTAGCATTAGCAGAACTCATTGGGACACTGTTGAACATCAACGTCTTGTGCTCTGCCTATTGGATTAGGCATTCATGTTTCTGTACAGATCTCGGTTCCTAGTGTTAACATCATTCCCTGACTTTGATCTGTTTTGAATCATGAATACTTGAGAAAACATTGTGGTTGTTTTCCCTTGGCTTTCACATCCACTTGGTGGTTCATTCACTTCATTGTAATCATAATTGCTGATCTGTTGAAAGATGTGCCCAGCCCACAACAAGGATACTGATTTGTTTTCTTGGATACCGGCAAGATCCAGGAGGTCCTGTCTGCAGGTTGGTGTGTTGAATATCCCACAGCAGATGCAAATTGCGAATAGTCTATATCTATAAAATAGGATGTATGTGGGTAGGGATGTATTTGATGCGTTCAATAACGGTCCATCCGATTGAGATGAAATTTTCTACATCTTTTCTTTTCATTCCAGTGCAGCCAACTGTCATAGTTTCTTAGTGTACAATTAGCTATTTACTTACTAAAATTTAATATTTCAATTTTCACTATCATTTATATATAGCAAGGGGACTTAACAAAAGTTATTTCAAGGGGCATAACTTTTAATAGCATTTCTATATCTATATAAAATAGGATGTATGTGGGTAGGGATGTATTTGATGCGTTCGATAACGGTCCATCCAATTGAGATGAAATTTTCTACATCTTTTCTTTTCATTCCCGTGCAGCCAACTGTCATAGTTTCTTAGTGTACAATCAGCTATTTACTTACTAAAATTTAATATTTCATTTTTCATTATCATTTATATATAGTGAGGGGACTTAACTTAAGAAAAGTTATTTCAAGGGGTATAACTTTTAATAGCATTTCTATATATTTTATATATAGATTGTTCCATTGTTATCAAAGCTTTATAAAATGTTTGTCTACAGTTATTTACAGGAATATGTGTTATAATAAATAATGATATAATCTTTAAGGCATTTTCAAAGTTTTCATAAAAATAATGCATAACATTGTAACTCATCTTTTTATTTTTAAGTTATCTACAGTTATGTAGGTGAT
Organism: Cepaea nemoralis; assembly: GCA_014155875.1. Lineage (NCBI taxonomy): Eukaryota > Metazoa > Mollusca > Gastropoda > Stylommatophora > Helicidae > Cepaea > Cepaea nemoralis. The sequence goes on along the minus strand of JACEFZ010024215.1, from coordinate 54,853 downwards.
TAAAAACAGTTTTCATTAAAAATAATGGATGGTGTGTGGAGGGACATTCTTAAGTAACTTTTTTTTTTGTTATATGAATTTAATGAGACGCTCCCCGCCAGGAGCTGGGCGAAGCCACGCCGGGTCAGATAGATAGACAGACAGACAGATAGTCGGGAACGGGAGCTTATATGACTACTTATATGAATTAAATGAGATGCTCCACACCAGGAGCTGGGCGAATCCGGGCCGTGTCAGACAGACAGACAAACAAATAGACTGATAGATAGATCCCCGCCAGGATCTGGGCGAAGCCGGGCCGGGTCAGCTAGTAGGCTATAAAATGCTGCAACCTGGCATAAATGTTAGACATATTTTCATGTAGTTGTGTCGGTTTGTGTTTGTTTATTCTATGCTGATGAAGGCTTTAGCCTCAACGTCCATTTTGTTACTTGTAATTGCGTTCTAGTAAAGCTAACTGTCAACTTCTTGATTTTTTTATGATATATCCACCTGGTGTTATGTTATCTCTGTCTTTGACAGTAATTTCTGACTGTCAGGATAAGTCGGTGCTCTGACTGTCAGGATAAGTCAGTGCCCTGCTCTGCTTAGTTGCAAAGTTATCCAATTATCCTGGTAGATACGCAGTCACTCTGCTGTTACAAAATCAAAACAGAAGAGAGAAGACATTTGTCTGATAATCTATGCACAATTGCATTTACACTTTCTGCAACGTTTGTACTTGACAACCTGGATTCACAAAACTTACCTATCTATGCCTGCATTTGCACAGGCTACTGTTTCCGGCTGCACCATTCCCCTGTGGAGATCCCGGCTGGCATACATTGGCTTCAGGAAGATCTGACTGGACTGCTCCTGGTATGTGGTTTCTGGCAGTGACTGTTTGAAGACATGCTGTGTCAGTAAATGCTCCATATGTTCACCATTTGCTACCAATATGATCCAGACATCTTTATTTTGTGACACATTCAGGTCCATTTTAATATTTTGTAAAATATTATTTTAATTGAATGTGTGGTAACAAATAGATATGAGTCATGGAGCATTCCGCAATTAATAATAGAGAACATTTAACTTATTGAACTTAAATATTAAAGACAAATTTTTAGACAAAGAAGAGGAAGAAGGAGGAGGAGGGGGAGAAGAGGATGAGGAGGAGATTTTAAAAGATGTGAACATCAAAGAAAACAGACTTATAAACAGTATTATGAATTGGAAACTGGAATACTTTGGCCACATTAAACAACACCGTGGCTTGGACAGAACAGTGATGGAAGAAACCAGCATAAACATAGACATCAGACATTGCAGACACCCTGGGCATGAAGGTTCATGAGGCAGGACAGCTGACCAAGAACTGGGAAACTTTCTGTGGGCCCTGATGACTGCGACATATGGCACACAATCTGCTATATGGTGATGCTTATTATTATTATTTCCCAGTTAGGTTACAAATTGCAGTCATTGCTAGGGGAGCAGAGTTGTAAAATAAACCCATGGCTTCTGCACTCATCACCTCTGACAACAAAAGTCCAGTTATTGCATTTCACGTGGCAGAACTGTTTTAACTAAAGGGAGAATAGGTGATGGTGAGTCTCTGACACCATAAAACCAGACTGCTCTAGATAAGTATATATGTGCATACATACATATTTAAACTCGAGTAAGACCCCAGTCGATCTTAGCAAAGGAAAGGTGCTGAAGACGAAGGCAACCAGCCAGTAGGCACATTGATGGAGGACATCCATGAAGAACGTGGAGGGCATCCATGAAGAACGTGGAGGGCATTCATGAAGAATATGGAGGAAAGCCATGAAGAATGTGGAGGACAGCCATGTAGAATGTGGAGGGCATCCATGTAGAATGTGGAGGGCATCCATGTAGAATGTGGAGGGCATCCATGTAGAATGTGGGGGGCATCCATGTAGAATGTGGGGGGAACCCATGTAGATGGTGGAGGGCAACCATGTAGAGGGTGGAGGGCATCCATGTAGAATGTGGAGGGCACCCATGTTGAATGTGGAGGGCACCCATGTTGAATGTGGAGGGCACTGCAGAGTGTGAAGGGCACCAATGTAGAATATGGAGGGCACCCATGTAGAATATGGAGGGCACCCATGTAGAATAAGGAGGGCACCCATGTAGAATGTGGAGCGCACCCATGTAGAATGTGGAGGGGACCCATGTAGAATATGGAGGGCACCCATGTAGAATATGGACGGCACCCATGTAGAATGTGGAGGGCACCCATGTAGAATGTGGAGAGCACCCATGTAGAATATGGAGGGCATTGCAGAGTGTGGAGGGCACCCAAGTAGAATATGGAGGGAACCCATTTAAAATATGGAGGGCATCCATGTAGAATATGGAGGGCACCCATGTAGAATATGGAGAGCAACCATGTAGAAAATGGAGGGCACCCATGTAGAATATGGAGGGCACCGCAGAGTGTGGAGGGCACCCATGTAGAATATGGAAGGCATCCATGTAGAATATGGAGGGCATCTATGTAGAATGTGGAGGGCATCCATGTAGAATATGGAGGGCACCCATGTAGAATGTGGAGGGCATCCATGTAGAATATGGAGGGCATCCATGTAGAATGTGGAGGGCATCCATGTAGAATGTGGAGGGCACCCAAGTAGAATGTGGAGGGCATCTATGTAGAATATGGAGGGCACCCATGTAGAATATGGAGGGCACCGCAGAGTGTGGAGGGCACCCATGTAGAATATGGAAGGCATCCATGTAGAATATGGAGGGCACCCATGTAGAATGTGGAGGGCATCCATGTAGAATATGGAGGGCACCCATGTAGAATGTGGAGGGCATCCATGTAGAATATGGAGGGCATCCATGTAGAATATGGAGGGCACCCATGTAGAATGTGGAGGGCATCCATGTAGAATATGGAGGGCATCCATGTAGAATATGGAGGGCATCCATGTAGAATATGGAGGGCACCCATGTAGAATATGGAGGGCACCCATGTAGAATTTGGAGGGCATCCATGTAGAATATTGAGGGCACCACAGAGTGTGGAGGGCACCCATGTAGAATATGGAGGGCATCAATGTAGAATATTGAGGGCACCGCAGAGTGTGGAGGGCACCCATGTAGAATATAGAGGGTATCCATGTAGAATATGGAGGGCATCCATGTAGAATATGGAGGGCACCCATGTAGAATGTGGAGGGCATCCATGTAGAATATGGAGGGCATCCATGTAGAATATGGAGGGCATCCATGTAGAATATGGAGGGCATCCATGTAGAATGTGGAGGGCACCGCAGAGTGTGGACGGCACCCATGTAGAATATGGAGGGCACCACAGAGTGTGGAGGGCACCCATGTAGAATATGGAGGGCATCAATGTAGAATATTGAGGGCACCGCAGAGTGTGGAGGGCACCCATGTAGAATATAGAGGGTATCCATGTAGAATATGGAGGGCACCGATGTAGAATATGGATGGCACCCATGTAGAATATGGAGGGCACCCATATAGAATATGGAGGGCACCCATGTAGAATATGGAGGGCACCGCAGAGTGTGGAGGGCACACTTGTAGAATATGGAGGGCATCCATGTAGAAGATGGATGGCACCCATGTAATAATATGGAGGGCACCAATGTAGAATATGGAGGGCACCCATGTAGAATGTGGAGGGCACCCATGTAGAATATGGAGGGCACCGGAGAGTGTGGAGGGCATCCGTTGTAGAATATGGAGGGCACCCATGTAGAATGTGGAGGGCATCCATGTAGAATATGGAGGGCACCCATGTAGAATATGGAGGGCACCACAGAGTGTGGAGGGCACCCATGTAGAATATGGAAGGCATCCATGTAGAATATGGAGGGCACCCATGTAGAATGTGGAGGGCATCCATGTAGAATATGGAGGGCACCCATGTAGAATGTGGAGGGCATCCATGTAGAATATGGAGGGCATCCATGTAGAATATGGAGGGCACCCATGTAGAATAAGGAGGGCATCCATGTAGAATATGGAGGGCATCCATGTAGAATATGGAGGGCACCCATGTAGAATATGGACGGCACCCATGTAGAACGTGGAGGGCACCCATGTAGAATGTGGAGAGCACCCATGTAGAATATGGAGGGCATTGCAGAGTGTGGAGGGCACCCAAGTAGAATATGGAGGGCACCCATTTAGAATATGGAGGGCATCCATGTAGAATATGGAGGGCACCCATGTAGAATATGGAGAGCAACCATGTAGAAAATGGAGGACACCCATGTAGAATATGGAGGGCACCGCAGAGTGTGGAGGGCACCCATGTAGAATATGGAAGGCATCCATGTAGAATATGGAGGGCACCTATGTAGAATGTGGAGGGCATCCATGTAGAATATGGAGGGCACCCATGTAGAATGTGGAGGGCATCCATGTAGAATATGGAGGGCATCCATGTAGAATGTGGAGGGCATCCATGTAGAATATGGAGGGCACCCATGTAGAATGTGGAGGGCATCCATGTAGAATATGGAGGGCATCCATGTAGAATGTGGAGGGCACCCATGTAGAATGTGGAGGGCATCTATGTAGAATATGGAGGGCACCCATGTAGAATATGGAGGGCACCGCAGAGTGTGGAGGGCACCCATGTAGAATATGGAAGGCATCCATGTAGAATGTGGAGGGCACCGCAGAGTGTGGACGGCACCCATGTAGAATATGGAGGGCACCACAGAGTGTGGAGGGCACCCATGTAGAATATGGAGGGCATCAATATAGAATATTGAGGGCACCGCAGAGTGTGGAGGGCACCCATGTAGAATATAGAGGGTATCCATGTAGAATATGTAGGGCACCGATGTAGAATATGGATGGCACCCATGTAGAATATGGAGGGCACCCATATAGAATATGGAGGGCACCCATGTAGAATATGGAGGGCACCGCAGAGTGTGGAGGGCACACTTGTAGAATATGGAGGGCATCCATGTAGAAGATGGATGGCACCCATGTAATAATATGGAGGGCACCAATGTAGAATATGGAGGGCACCCATGTAGAATGTGGAGGGCACCCATGTAGAATATGGAGGGCACCGGAGAGTGTGGAGGGCATCCGTGTAGAATATGGAGGGCACCCATGTAGAATGTGGAGGGCATCCATGTAGAATATGGAGGGCACCCATGTAGAATATGGAGGGCACCGCAGAGTGTGGAGGGCACCCATGTAGAATATGGAAGGCATCCATGTAGAATATGGAGGGCACCCATGTAGAATATGGAGGGCACCGCAGAGTGTGGAGGGCACACTTGTAGAATATGGAGGGCATCCATGTAGAAGATGGATGGCACCCATGTAATAATATGGAGGGCACCAATGTAGAATATGGAGGGCACCCATGTAGAATGTGGAGGGCACCCATGTAGAATATGGAGGGCACCGGAGAGTGTGGAGGGCATCCGTGTAGAATATGGAGGGCACCCATGTAGAATGTGGAGGGCATCCATGTAGAATATGGAGGGCACCCATGTAGAATATGGAGGGCACCGCAGAGTGTGGAGGGCACCCATGTAGAATATGGAAGGCATCCATGTAGAATATGGAGGGCACCCATGTAGAATGTGGAGGGCATCCATGTAGAATATGGAGGGCACCCATGTAGAATGTGGAGGGCATCCATGTAGAATATGGAGGGCATCCATGTAGAATATGGAGGGCACCCATGTAGAATAAGGAGGGCATCCATGTAGAATATGGAGGGCATCCATGTAGAATATGGAGGGCACCCATGTAGAATTTGGAGGGCATCCATGTAGAATGTGGAGGGCATCCATGTAGAATATGGAGGGCATCCATGTAGAATGTGGAGGGCACAGCAGAGTGTGGATGGCACCCATGTAGAATATGGTGGGCACCACAGAGTGTGGAGGGCACCCATGTAGAATATGGAGGGCATCAATGTAGAATATTGAGGGCACCGCAAAGTGTGGAGGGCACCCATGTAGAATATAGAGGGCATCCATGTAGAATATGGAGGGCACCCATATAGAATATGGAGGGCACCCATGTAGAATATGGAAGGCACCGCAGAGTGTGGAGGGCACACTTGTAGAATATGGAGGGCATCCATGTAGAAGATGGATGGCACCCATGTAATAATATGGAGGGCACCAATGTAGAATATGGAGGGCACCCATGTAGAATGTGGAGGGCACCCATGTAGAATATGGAGGGCACCGGAGAGTGTGGAGGGCATCCATGTAGAATATGGAGGGCACCCATGTAGAATATGGAGGGCACCCAAGTAGAATATGGAGGGCACCCATGTAGAATATGGAGGGCACCCATATAGAATATGGAGGGCACCCATGTAGAATATGGAGGGCACCGCAGAGTGTGGAGGGCACACTTGTAGAATATGGAGGGCATCCATGTAGAAGATGGATGGCACCCATGTAATAATATGGAGGGCACCAATGTAGAATATGGAGGGCACCCATGTAGAATATAGAGGGCACCCATGTAGAATATGGAGGGCACCCAAGTAGAATATGGAGGGCACCCATGTAAAATATGGAGGGCACCCATGTAGAATGTGGAGGGCACCCATGTAGAATGTGGAGGGCACCCATGTAGAATGTGGAGGGCACCAATGTAGAATATGGAGGGCACCCAGGTAGAATATAGAGGGCACCCATGTAGAATGCGGAGGGCATCCATGTAGACTGTGGAGGGCATCCGTATAGAATGTGCGGGGAACCCATGTAGATGGTGGAGGGCACCCATGTAGATGGTGGAGGGCACCCATGTAGAATGTGGAGGGCACCCATGTAGAATGTTGAGGGCATCCATGTAGAATATGGAGGGCACCCATATTAGAATATGGAGCGGACACCATGTAGAATATGGAGGGCACCGCAGAGTGTGGAGGGCACACATGTAGAATATGGAGGGCACCACAGAGTGTGGAGGGCACCCATGTAGAATATGGAGGGCATCCAATGTAGAATACTGAGGGCACCGCAGAGTGTATGGAGGGCACCCATGTAGAATTATAGAGGGCATCCATTGTAGAATATGGAGGGCACCGATGTAGATATGGATGCACCCATGTAGAATATGGAGGGCACCCATATAGAATATGGAGGGCACCCATATAGAATATGGAGGGCACCCATGTAGAATGTGGAGGGCACCCATGTAGAATATGGAGGGCACCCATGTAGAATATAGAGGGCACCCATGTAGAATATGGAGGGCACCCATGTAGAATATGGAGGGCACCCAAGTAGAATATGGAGGGCACCCATGTAAAATATGGAGGGCACCCATGTAGAATATGGAGGGCACCCAAGTAGAATATGGAGGGCACCCATGTAAAATATGGAGGGCACCCATGTAGAATGTGGAGGGCACCCATGTAGAATATGGAGGGCATCCATGTAGAATGTGGAGGGCACCCATGTAGAATGTGGAGGGCACCAATGTAGAATATGGAGGGCACCCAGGTAGAATATGGAGGGCACCCATGTAGAATGCGGAGGGCATCCATGTAGACTGTGGAGGGCATCCATATAGAATGTGGAGGGCACCCATGTAGAATGTGCGGGGAACCCATGTAGATGGTGGAGGGCACCCATGTAGATGGTGGAGGGCACCTGTGTAGAGTGGAGGGCATCCATGTAGATGGTGGAGGGCACCCATGTAGAATGTGGAGGGCATCCATGTAGAATATGGAGGGCACCCATATAGAATATGGAGCGGACCCATGTAGAATATGGAGGGCACTGCAGAGTGTGGAGGGCACACATGTAGAATATGGAGGGCATCCATGTAGAATATGGATGGCACCCATGTGGAATATGGAGGGCATCCATGTAGAATATGGAGGTCACCGCAGAGTGTGGAGGGCACCCATGTAGAATATGGAGGGCACCCACGTAGAATGTGGAGGGCACCCACATAGAATGTGGAGGACACCCATGTAGAATGTTGAGGGCACCATGTAGAATTGGAGGGCACCCTTGTAGAGTGCGGAGGCATCCATATAGAATGTGGAGGGCACCCATGTAGATGGTGGAGGGCACCCGTGTAGAGGTCGAGGGCACCGTGTAGAGTGTGGAGGGCATCCATGTAGATGGTGGAGGGCACCCTGTAAATGTGAAGGGGACCCCATGTAGAATTGGAGGACACCGCAGAGTGTGGAAGGCACCCATGTAGAATATGGAGGGCATCCATGTAGAATATGGAGGGCACCCGTGTAGATATGGAGGGCACCCATGTAGAATATGGAGGGGCATCCATGTAGAATATGGAAAGCACCATGTAGAATATGGAGGGCACCCATGTAGAATATGGAAAGCACCCATGTAGAATATGGATGGCACCCATGTAGAATATGGAGGGCACCCATGTAGAATGTGGAGGGCACCCATGTAAATGTGGAGGGCACCCAGGTAGAATATGAAGAGCACCCTTGTAGAATGCGGAGGGCATCCATATAGAATGTGGAGGGCACCCATGTAGATGGTGGAGGGCACCCGTGTAGAGGGTGGAGGGCACCTGTGTAGAGTGTGGAGGGCATCCATGTAGATGGTGGAGGGCACCCATGTAGAATATGTAGGCACCCATGTAGAATGTGGAGGACACCCATGTAGAATGTGGAGGGCACCCATGTAGAATGTGGAGGGCACCCATGGAATATGGAGGGCACCCATAAGGAATATGGAGGGCACCCATTTAGAGAGTATGGAGGGCACTATGTAGATGTGGAGGCACCCATGTAGAGTGTGGAGAGCACCCAAGTAGAATATGGAAGGCACCTATGTAGAATATGGAGGGCACCCATGTAGAATATGGAGGGCACCCGTGTAGAATGTGGAGGGCACCCGTGTAGAATGTGGAGGGCACCCATTTAGAATGTGGAGGGCACCCATGTAGAATATGGAGGGCACCCATGTAGAATATGGAGGGCATCCATGTAGAATATGGAGGTCACCGCAGAGTGTGGAGGGCACCCATGTAGAATATGGAGGGCACCCATGTAGAATGTGGAGGGCATTGAAGAGTGTGGAGGGCATCCATGTAGAATATGGAGGGCACCCATGTAGAATGTGGAGGGCACCAATGTAGAATATGGAGGGCACCCGAGAGTGTGGAGGGCATCCATGTAGAATATGGAGGGCAGCCATGTAGAATATGGATAGCACCCATGTAGAATATGGAGGGCACCTATGTAGAATATGGAGGCACCCATGTAGCATATGGAGGGCACCCATGTACAATATTGAGGGCACCGATGTAGAATATGGAGGTCACCCATGTAGAATATGGAGGGCACCCATGTAGAATATGGAGGGCACCCATGTAGAATATGGAGGGCACCCATGTAGAATATGGAGGGCACCCATGTAGAATGTGGAGGGCACCCACATAGAATGTGGAGGACACCCATGTAGAATGTGGAGGGCACCCATGTAGAATGTGGAGGGCACCCATGTAGAATGTGGAGGGCACCCATGTAGAATGTGGAGTGCACCCAGGTAGAATATGGAGGGCACCCTTGTAGAATGCGGAAGGCACCCATGTAGAATGTGGAGGGCACCCATGTAGAATGTGGAGGGCACCAATGTAGAATATGGAGGGCACCCAGGTAGAATATGGAGGGCACCCATGTAGAATGCGGAGGGGATCCATGTAGACTGTGGAGGGCATCAGTATAGAATGTGGAGGGCACCCATGTAGAATGTGCGGGGAACCCATGTAGATGGTGGAGGGCACCCATGTAGATGGTGGAGGGCACCTGTGTAGAATGTGGAGGGCACCCATGTAGAATGTGGAGGGCATCCATGTAGAATATGGAGGGCACCCATATAGAATATGGAGCGGACCCATATAGAATATGGAGGGCACCGCAGAGTGTGGAGGGCACACATGTAGAATATGGAGGGCATCCATGTAGAATATGGATGGCACCCATGTAGAATATGGAGGGCATCCATGTAGAATATGGAGGTCACCGCAGAGTGTGGAGGGCACCCATGTAGAATATGGAGGGCACCCACGTAGAATGTGGAGGGCACCCACATAGAATGTGGAGGACACCCATGTAGAATGTTGAGGGCACCCATGTAGAATGTGGAGGGCACCCTTGTAGAGTGCGGAGGGCATCCATATAGAATGTGGAGGGCACCCATGTAGATGGTGGAGGGCACCCGTGTAGAGGGTCGAGGGCACCTGTGTAGAGTGTGGAGGGCATCCATGTAGATGGTGGAGGGCACCCATGTAGAATGTGAAGGGGACCCATGTAGAATGTGGAGGACACCGCAGAGTGTGGAAGGCACCCATGTAGAATATGGAGGGCATCCATGTAGAATATGGAGGGCACCCGTGTAGAATATGGAGGGCACCCATGTAGAATATGGAGGGCATCCATGTAGAATATGGAAAGCACCCATGTAGAATATGGAGGGCACCCATGTAGAATATGGAAAGCACCCATGTAGAATATGGATGGCACCCATGTAGAATATGGAGGGCACCCATGTAGAATGTGGAGGGCACCCATGTAGAATGTGGAGGGCACCCAGGTAGAATATGAAGAGCACCCTTGTAGAATGCGGAGGGCATCCATATAGAATGTGGAGGGCACCCATGTAGATGGTGGAGGGCACCCGTGTAGAGGGTGGAGGGCACCTGTGTAGAGTGTGGAGGGCATCCATGTAGATGGTGGAGGGCACCCATGTAGAATATGTAGGGCACCCATGTAGAATGTGGAGGACACCCACGTAGAATGTGGAGGGCACCCATGTAGAATGTGGAGGGCACCCATAAGGAATATGGAGGGCACCCATAAGGAATATGGAGGGCACCCATTTAGAATGTAGATATGGAGGGCACCCATGTAGAGTGTGGAGAGCACCCAAGTAGAATATGGAAGGCACCTATGTAGAATATGGAGGGCACCCATGTAGAATATGGAGGGCACCCGTGTAGAATGTGGAGGGCACCCGTGTAGAATGTGGAGGGCACCCATTTAGAATGTGGAGGGCACCCATGTAGAATATGGAGGGCACCCATGTAGAATATGGAGGGCATCCATGTAGAATATGGAGGTCACCGCAGAGTGTGGAGGGCACCCATGTAGAATATGGAGGGCACCCATGTAGAATGTGGAGGGCATTGAAGAGTGTGGAGGGCATCCATGTAGAATATGGAGGGCACCCATGTAGAATGTGGAGGGCACCAATGTAGAATATGGAGGGCACCCGAGAGTGTGGAGGGCATCCATGTAGAATATGGAGGGCAGCCATGTAGAATATGGATAGCACCCATGTAGAATATGGAGGGCACCTATGTAGTATATGGAGGCACCCATGTAGCATATGGAGGGCACCCATGTACAATATTGAGGGCACCGATGTAGAATATGGAGGTCACCCATGTAGAATATGGAGGGCACCCATGTAGAATATGGAGGGCACCCATGTAGAATATGGAGGGCACCCATGTAGAATATGGAGGGCACCCATGTAGAATGTGGAGGGCACCCACATAGAATGTGGAGGACACCCATGTAGAATGTGGAGGGCACCCATGTAGAATGTGGAGGGCACCCATGTAGAATGTGGAGGGCACCCATGTAGAATGTGGAGTGCACCCAGGTAGAATATGGAGGGCACCCTTGTAGAATGCGGAGGGCACCCATGTAGAATGTGGAGGGCACCCATGTAGAATGTGGAGGGCACCAATGTAGAATATGGAGGGCACCCAGGTAGAATATGGAGGGCACCCTGTAGAATGCGGAGGGGATCCATGTAGACTGTGGAGGCATCAGTATAGAATGTGGAGGGCACCCATGTAGAATGTGCGGGGAACCCATGTAGATGGTGGAGGGCACCCATGTAGATGGTGGAGGGCACCTGTGTAGAATGTGGAGGGCACCCATGTAGAATGTGGAGGGCATCCATGTAGAATATGGAGGGCACCCATATAGAATATGGATGCGGACCCATATAGAATATGGAGGGCACCGCAGAGTGTGGAGGGCACACATGTAGAATATGGAGGGCATCCATGTAGAATATGGATGGCACCCATGTAGAATATGGAGGGCATCCATGTAGAATATGGAGGTCACCGCAGAGTGTGGAGGGCACCCATGTAGAATATGGAGGGCACCCACGTAGAATGTGGAGGGCACCCACATAGAATGTGGAGGACACCCATGTAGAATGTTGAGGGCACCCATGTAGAATGTGGAGGGCACCCTTGTAGAGTGCGGAGGTCATCCATATAGAATGTGGAGGGCACCCATGTAGATGGTGGAGGGCACCCGTGTAGAGGGTCGAGGGCACCTGTGTAGAGTGTGGAGGGCATCCATGTAGATGGTGGAGGGCACCCATGTAGAATGTGAAGGGGACCCATGTAGAATGTGGAGGACACCGCAGAGTGTGGAAGGCACCCATGTAGAATATGGAGGGCATCCATGTAGAATATGGAGGGCACCCGTGTAGAATATGGAGGGCACCCATGTAGAATATGGAGGGCATCCATGTAGAATATGGAAAGCACCCATGTAGAATATGGAGGGCACCCATGTAGAATATGGAAAGCACCCATGTAGAATATGGATGGCACCCATGTAGAATATGGAGGGCACCCATGTAGAATGTGGAGGGCACCCATGTAGAATGTGGAGGGCACCCAGGTAGAATATGAAGAGCACCCTTGTAGAATGCGGAGGGCATCCATATAGAATGTGGAGGGCACCCATGTAGATGGTGGAGGGCACCCGTGTAGAGGGTGGAGGGCACCTGGTAGAGTGTGGGAGGGCATCCATGTAGATGGTGGAGGGCACCCATGTAGAATATGTAGGGCACCCATGTAGAATGTGGAGGACACCCACTGTAGAATGTGGAGGGCACCCATGTAGAATGTGGAGGGCACCCATAAGGAATATGGAGGGCACCCATAAGGAATATGGAGGCACCCAGTTAAGGAATGTAGATATGGAGGGCACCTATGTAGAATGTGGAAGGCACCCATGTAGAGTGTGGAGAGCACCAAGTAGAATATGGGAAGGCACCTATGTAGAAATATGGAGGGCACCCATGTAGAATATGGAGGGGCACCCGTGTAGAATTGGAGGGCACCCGTGTAGAATGTGGAGGGCACCCATTTAGAATGTGGAGGGCACCCATGTAGAATATGGAGGGCACCATGTAGAATATGGAGGGCATCCATGTAGAATATGGAGGTCACCGCAGAGTGTGGAGGGCACCCATGTAGAATATGGAGGGCACCCATGTAGAATGTGGAGGGCATTGAAGAGTGTGGAGGGCATCCATGTAGAATATGGAGGGCACCCATGTAGAATGTGGAGGGCACCAATGTAGAATATGGAGGGCACCCGAGAGTGTGGAGGGCATCCATGTAGAATATGGAGGGCAGCCTGTAGAATATGGATAGCACCCATGTAGAATATGGAGGGCACCTATGTAGAATATGGAGGGCACATATGTAGAATATGGAGGCACCCATTGTAGCATATGGAGGGCACCCATGTACACTATTGAGGGCACCGATGTAGAATATGGAGGTCAACCCATGTAGAATATGGAGGGCACCCATGTAGAATATGGAGGGCACCCATGTAGAATATGGAGGGCACCCATGTAGAATATGGAGGGCACCCATGTAGAATGTGGAGGGCACCCACATAGAATGTGGAGGACACCCATGTAGAATGTGGAGGGCACCCATGTAGAATGTGGAGGGCACCCATGTAGAGTGTGGAGGGCACCCATGTAGAATGTGGAGTGCACCCAGGTAGATATGGAGGGCACCCTTGTAGAATGCGGAGGGCACCCATGTAGAATGTGGAGGGCACCATGTAGAATGTGGAGGGCACCAATGTAGAATATGGAGGCACCCAGGTAGAATATGGAGGGCACCCATGTAGAATGCGGAGGGGATTCCATGTAGACTGTGGAGGGCATCAGTATAGAATGTGGAGGGACCATGTAGAATGTGCGGGGAACATGTAGATGGTGGAGGGCACCATGTAGATGGTGGAGGGCACCTGTGTAGAATGTGGAGGCACCCATGTAGAATGTGGAGGGCATCATGTAGAATATGGAGGGCACCCATATAGAATATGGAGCGACCCACTATAGAATATGGAGGGCACCGCAGAGTGTGGAGGGCACACATGTAGAATATGGAGGGCATCCATGTAGAATATGGATGGCACCCATGTAGAATATGGAGGGCATCATGTAGAAATGGAGGTCACCGCAGAGTGTGGAGGGCACCATGTAGAATATGGAGGGCACCCACGTAGAATGTGGAGGGCACCCACATAGAATGTGGAGGACACCCATGTAGAATGTTGAGGGCACCATGTAGATGTGGAGGGCACCTTGTAGAGTGCGGAGGGCATCCATATAGAATGTGGAGGGCACCCATGTAGATGGTGGAGGGCACCGTGTAGAGGTCGAGGGGCACCTGTGTAGAGTGTGGAGGGCATCATGTAGATGGTGGAGGGCACCCATGTAGAATGTGAAGGGGACCCATGTAGAATGTGGAGGACACCGCAGAGTGTGGAAGGCATCATGTAGAATATGGAGGGGCATCCATGTAGAATTGGAGGGCACCGTGTAGAATATGGAGTGGCACCCATGTAGAATATGGAGGGCATCCTGTAGATATGGAAAGCACCCATGTAGAATATGGAGGGCACCCATGTAGAATATGGAAGCACCATGTAGAATATGGATGGCACCCATGTAGAATATGGAGGGCACCCATGTAGAATGTGAGGGCACCATGTAGAATGTGGAGGGCATCCAGGTAGAATATGAAGAGCACCCTTGTAGAATGCGGAGGCATCCATATAGAATGTGGAGGGCACCATGTAGATGGTGGAGGGCACCGTGTAGAGGGTGGAGGGCACCTGTGTAGAGTGTGGAGGGCATCCATGTAGATGGTGGAGGGCACCCATGTAGAATATGTAGGGCACCCATGTAGAATGTGGAGGACACCCACGTTAGAATGTGGAGGGCACCCATGTAGAATGTGGAGGGCACCATAAGGAATATGGAGGGCACCCATAGGAATATGGAGGGCACCCATTTAGAATGTAGATAGGAGGGCACTATGTAGAATGTGGAAGGCACCCATGTAGAGTGTGGAGAGCACCCAAGTAGAATATGGAAGGCACCTATGTAGAATATGGAGGGCACCCATGTAGAATATGGAGGGCACCAGTGTAGAATGTGGCAGGCCACCGTGTAGAATGTGGAGGGCACCCATGTAGAATGTGGAGGGCACCCATGTAGAATATGGAGGGCACCCATGTAGAATATGGAGGGCATCCATGTAGAATATGGAGGTCACCGCAGAGTGTGGAGGGCACCCATGTAGAATATGGAGGGCACCCATGTAGAATGTGGAGGGCATTGAGAGTGTGGAGGCATCCATGTAGAATATGGAGGGCACCCATGTAGAATGTGGAGGGCACCAATGTAGAATATGGAGGGCCACCCGAGAGTGTGGAGGGCATCCATGTAGAATATGGAGGGCAGCCATGTAGAATATGGATAGCACCCATGTAGAATATGGAGGGCACCTATGTAGAATATGGAGGGCACCATATGTAGAATATGGAGGGCACCCATGTAGCATATGGAGGGCACCCTGTCATATTGAGCACGATGTAGAATATGGAGGTCACCCATGTAGAATATGGAGGGCACCCATGTAGAATATGGAGGGCACCATGTAGAATATGGAGGGCACCCATGTAGAATATGGAGGGCACCCATGTAGAATGTGGAGGGCACCCACATAGAAGGTGGAGGACACCCATGTAGAATGTGGAGGCACCCATGTAGAATGTGGAGGGCACCCATGTAAGTGTGGAGGGCACCCATGTAGCATGTGGAGTGCACCCAGGTAGAATATGGAGGCACCCTTGTAGAATGCGGAGGGCACCAGTAGAATGTGGAGGGCACCCATGTAGAATGTGGAGGGCACCAATGTAGAATATGGAGGGCACCCAGGTAGAATATGGAGGGCACCCATGTAGAATGCGGAGGGGATCCATGTAGACTGTGGAGGGCATCAGTATAGAATGTGGAGGCACCATGTAGAATGTGCGGGGAACCCATGTAGATGGTGGAGGGCACCATGTAGATGGTGGAGGGCACCTGTGTAGAATGTGGAGGGCACCCATGTAGAATGTGGAGGGCATCCATGTAGAATATGGAGGGCACCCATATAGAATAGGAGCGGACCCATATAGAATATGGAGGGCACCGCAGAGTGTGGAGGGCACACATGTAGAATATGGAGGGCATCCATGTAGAATATGGATGGCACCCATGTAGAATATGGAGGGCATCCATGTAGAATATGGAGGTCACGCAGAGTGTGGAGGGCAACCATGTAGAATATGGAGGGCACCACGTAGAATGTGGAGGGCACCCACATAGAATGTGGAGGACACCCATGTAGAATGTTGAGGGCACCCATTGTAGAATGTGGAGGGCACCCTTGTAGAGTGCGGAGGCATCCATATAGAATGTGGAGGGCACCCATGTAGATGGTGGAGGGCACCCGTGTAGAGGGTCGGGGGCACCTGTGTGAGAGTGTGGAGGGCATCCTGTAGATGTGGAGGGCACCATGTAGAGTGTGAAGGGGACTCCATGTAGAATGTGGAGGACACCGCCGAGTGTCGGAAGGCATCCATGTAGAATGTGGAGGGACCCCATGTAGATGTGGAGGCATCCATGTAGAATATGGAGGGCACCCATATAGAATATGGAGGGGCGGACCCATATAGGATATGGAGGGCACCGTCAGAGTGTGGAGGGCACACATGTAGATATGGAGGGCATCCATGTAGAATATGGATGGCACCATGTAGAATCTGGAGGCATCCAGGTAGAATAGGCTGAGGTCCACCGCAGAGTGTGGAGGGTCACCCACGTAGAATATGGAGGGCACCCACGTAGAATGATGGAGGGCACCACATAGAATGTGGAGGCACACCCATGTAGAATGTTGAGGGCACCATGTAGAATGTGAGGGCACCCTTGTAGAGTCGCGAGGGCATCCATATAATGTGGGGGCACCCATGTAGATGGTGCACCCTGTACGAGGGTCGAGGCACCTGTGTAGAGTGTGGAGGGCATCCATGTAGATGGTGGAGGCACCCATGTAGAATGTGAAGGGGACCCATGTAGAATGTGGAGGACACCGCAGAGTGTGGAAGGCATCCATGTAGAATATGGAGGGCATCCATGTAGAATATGGAGGGCACCCGTGTAGAATATGGAGGGCACCCATGTAGAATATGGAGGGCATCCATGTAGAATATGGAAAGCACCCATGTAGAATATGGAGGGCACCCATGTAGAATATGGAAAGCACCCATGTAGAATATGGATGGCACCCATGTAGAATATGGAGGGCACCCATGTAGAATGTGGAGGGCACCCATGTAGAATGTGGAGGGCACCCAGGTAGAATATGAAGAGCACCCTTGTAGAATGCGGAGGGCATCCATATAGAATGTGGAGGGCACCCATGTAGATGGTGGAGGGCACCCGTGTAGAGGGTGGAGGGCACCTGTGTAGAGTGTGGAGGGCATCCATGTAGATGGTGCGGTGCACCCATGTAGAATATGTAGGGCACCATGTAGAATGTGGAGGACACCCACGTAGAATGTGGAGGGCACCCATGTAGAATGTGGAGGGCACCCATAAGTGAATATGGAGGGCACCCATAAGGAATATGGAGGGCACCCATTTAGAATGTAGATATGGAGGGCACCTATGTAGAATGTGGAAGGCACCCATGTAGAGTGTGGAGAGCACCCAAGTAGAATATGGAAGGCACCTATGTAGAATATGGAGGGCACCCATGTAGAATATGGAGGGCACCCGTGTAGAATGTGGAGGGCACCCGTGTAGAATGTGGAGGGCACCCATTTAGAATGTGGAGGGCACCCATGTAGAATATGGAGGGCACCCATGTAGAATATGGAGGGCATCCATGTAGAATATGGAGGTCACCGCAGAGGTGTGGAGGGCACCCATGTAGATATGGAGGGCACCCATGTAGAATGTGGAGGGCATTGAAGAGTGTGGAGGGCATCCATGTAGAATATGGCGGGCACCCATGTAGAATGTGGAGGGCACCAATGTAGAATATGGAGGGCACCCGAGAGTGTGAGGGCATCCATGTAGAATATGGAGGGCAGCCATGTAGAATATGGATAGCACCCATGTAGAATATGGAGGGCACCTATGTAGAATATGGAGGGCACCTATGTGATTGGAGGCCATGTAGCATAGGAGGGCACCCTGTACAATATTGAGGGCACCGATGTAGAATATGAGGTCACCCATGTAGAATATGGAGGGCACCCATGTAGAATATGGAGGGCACCCATGTAGAATATGGAGGGCACCCATGTAGAATATGGAGGGCACCCATGTAGAATGTGGAGGGCACCCACATAGAATGTGGAGGACACCCATGTAGAATGTGGAGGGCACCCATGTAGAATGTGGAGGGCACCCATGTAGAGTGTGGAGGGCACCCATGTAGAATGTGGAGTGCACCCAGGTAGAATATGGAGGGCACCCTTGTAGAATGCGGAGGGCACCCATGTAGAATGTGGAGGGCACCCATGTAGAATGTGGAGGGCACCAATGTAGAATATGGAGGGCACCCAGGTAGAATATGGAGGGCACCCATGTAGAATGCGGAGGGGATCCATGTAGACTGTGGAGGGCATCAGTATAGAATGTGGAGGGCACCCATGTAGAATGTGCGGGGAACCCATGTATGATGGTGGAGGGCACCCATGTAGATGGTGGAGGGCACCTGTGTAGAATGTGGAGGGCACCCATGTAGAATGTGGAGGGCATCCATGTAGAAATATGGAGGGCACCCATATAGAATATGGAGCGGACCCATATAGAATATGGAGGGCACCGCAGAGTGTGGAGGGCACACATGTAGAATATGGAGGGGCATCCATGTAGAATATGGATGGCACCCATGTAGAATATGGAGGGCATCCATGTAGAATATGGAGGTCACCGCAGAGTGTGGAGGGCACCCATGTAGAATATGGAGGCACCCACGTAGAATGTGGAGGGCACCCACATAGAATGTGGAGGACACCATGTAGAATGTTGAGGGCACCCATGTAGAATGTGGAGGGCACCCTTGTAGAGTGCGGAGGGCATCCATATAGAATGTGGAGGGCACCCATGTAGATGGTGGAGGGCACCCGTGTAGAGGGTCGGGCACCTGTGTAGAGTGTGGAGGGCATCCATGTAGATGGTGGAGGGCACCCATGTAGAATGTGAAGGGGACCCATGTAGAATGTGGAGGACACCGCAGAGTGTGGAAGGCATCCATGTAGAATATGGAGGGCATCCATGTAGAATATGGAGGGCACCCGTGTAGAATATGGAGGGCACCCATGTAGAATATGGAGGGCATCCATGTAGAATATGGAAAGCACCATGTAGAATATGGAGGGCACCCATGTAGAATATGGAAAGCACCCATGTAGAATATGGATGGCACCCATGTAGAATATGGAGGGCACCCATGTAGAATGTGGAGGGCACCCATGTAGAATGTGGAGGGCATCCAGGTAGAATATGAAGAGCACCCTTGTAGAATGCGGAGGGCATCCATATAGAATGTGGAGGGCACCCATGTAGATGGTGGAGGGCACCCGTGTAGAGGGTGGAGGGCACCTGTGTAGAGTGTGGAGGGCATCCATGTAGATGGTGGAGGGCACCCATGTAGAATATGTAGGGCACCCATGTAGAATGTGGAGGACACCCACGTAGAATGTGGAGGGCACCCATGTAGAATGTGGAGGGCACCCATAAGGAATATGGAGGGCACCCATAAGGAATATGGAGGGCACCCATTTAGAATGTAGATATGGAGGGCACCTATGTAGAATGTGGAAGGCACCCATGTAGAGTGTGGAGAGCACCCAAGTAGAATATGGAAGGCACCTATGTAGAATATGGAGGGCACCCATGTAGAATATGGAGGGCACCCGTGTAGAATGTGGAGGGCACCCGTGTAGAATGTGGAGGGCACCCATTTAGAATGTGGAGGGCACCCATGTAGAATATGGAGGGCACCCATGTAGAATATGGAGGGCATCCATGTAGAATATGGAGGTCACCGCAGAGTGTGGAGGGCACCCATGTAGAATATGGAGGGCACCCATGTAGAATGTGGAGGGCATTGAAGAGTGTGGAGGGCATCCATGTAGAATATGGAGGGCACCCATGTAGAATGTGGAGGGCACCAATGTAGAATATGGAGGGCACCCGAGAGTGTGGAGGGCATCCATGTAGAATATGGAGGGCAGCCATGTAGAATATGGATAGCACCCATGTAGAATATGGAGGGCACCTATGTAGAATATGGAGGGCACCTATGTAGAATATGGAGGCACCCATGTAGCATATGGAGGGCACCCATGTACAATATTGAGGGCACCGATGTAGAATATGGAGGTCACCCATGTAGAATATGGAGGGCACCCATGTAGAATATGGAGGGCACCCATGTAGAATATGGAGGGCACCCATGTAGAATATGGAGGGCACCCATGTAGAATGTGGAGGGCACCCACATAGAATGTGGAGGACACCCATGTAGAATGTGGAGGGCACCCATGTAGAATGTGGAGGGCACCCATGTAGAGTGTGGAGGGGCACCCATGTAGAATGTGGAGTGCACCCAGGTAGAATATGGAGGGCACCCTTGTAGAATGCGGAGGGCACCCATGTAGAATGTGGAGGGCACCCATGTAGAATGTGGAGGGCACCAATGTAGAATATGGAGGGCACCCAGGTAGAATATGGAGGGCACCCATGTAGAATGCGGAGGGGATCCATGTAGACTGTGGAGGGCATCAGTATAGAATGTGGAGGGCACCCATGTAGAATGTGCGGGGAACCCATGTAGATGGTGGAGGGCACCCATGTAGATGGTGGAGGGCACCTGTGTAGAATGTGGAGGGCACCCATGTAGAATGTGGAGGGCATCCATGTAGAATATGGAGGGCACCCATATAGAATATGGAGCGGACCCATATAGAATATGGAGGGCACCGCAGAGTGTGGAGGGCACACATGTAGAATATGGAGGGCATCCATGTAGAATATGGATGGCACCCATGTAGAATATGGAGGGCATCCATGTAGAATATGGAGGTCACCGCAGAGTGTGGAGGGCACCCATGTAGAATATGGAGGGCACCCACGTAGAATGTGGAGGGCACCCACATAGAATGTGGAGGACACCCATGTAGAATGTTGAGGGCACCCATGTAGAATGTGGAGGGCACCCTTGTAGAGTGCGGAGGGCATCCATATAGAATGTGGAGGGCACCCATGTAGATGGTGGAGGGCACCCGTGTAGAGGGTCGAGGGCACCTGTGTAGAGTGTGGAGGGCATCCATGTAGATGGTGGAGGGCACCCATGTAGAATGTGAAGGGGACCCATGTAGAATGTGGAGGACACCGCAGAGTGTGGAAGGCATCCATGTAGAATATGGAGGGCATCCATGTAGAATATGGAGGGCACCCGTGTAGAATATGGAGGGCACCCATGTAGAATATGGAGGGCATCCATGTAGAATATGGAAAGCACCCATGTAGAATATGGAGGGCACCCATGTAGAATATGGAAAGCACCCATGTAGAATATGGATGGCACCCATGTAGAATATGGAGGGCACCCATGTAGAATGTGGAGGGCACCCATGTAGAATGTGGAGGGCACCCAGGTAGAATATGAAGAGCACCCTTGTAGAATGCGGAGGGCATTCATATAGAATGTGGAGGGCACCCATGTAGATGGTGGAGGGCACCCGTGTAGAGGGTGGAGGGCACCTGTGTAGAGTGTGGAGGGCATCCATGTAGATGGTGGAGGGCACCCATGTAGAATATGTAGGGCACCCATGTAGAATGTGGAGGACACCCACGTAGAATGTGGAGGGCACCCATGTAGAATGTGGAGGGCACCCATGTAGAATGTGGAGGGCACCCATGTAGAATGTGGAGGGCACCCATGTAGAATGTGGAGTGCACCCAGGTAGAATATGGAGGGCACCCTTGTAGAATGCAGAGGGCACCCATGTAGAATGTGGAGGGCACCCATGTAGAATGTGGAGGGCACCAATGTAGAATATGGAGGGCACCCAGGTAGAATATGGAGGGCACCCATGTAGAATGCGGAGGGCATCCATGTAGACTGTGGAGGGCATCAGTATAGAATGTGGAGGGCACCCATGTAGAATGTGCGGGGAGCCCATGTAGATGGTGGAGGGCACCCATGTAGACGGTGGAGGGCACCTGTGTAGAATGTGGAGGGCACCCATGTAGAATGTGGAGGGCATCCATGTAGAATATGGAGGGCACCCATATAGAATATGGAGCGGACCCATATAGAATATGGAGGGCACCGCAGAGTGTGGAGGGCACACATGTAGAATATAGATGGCACCCATGTAGAATATGGAGGGCATCCATGTAGAATATGGAGGTCACCGCAGAGTGTGGAGGGCACCCATGTAGAATATGGAGGGCACCCATGTAGAATGTGGAGGGCATCGGAGAGTGTGGAGGGCATCCATGTAGAATATGGAGGGCACCCATGTAGAATGTGGAGGGCACCCATGTAGAATATGGAGGGCACTGGAGAGTGTGGAGGGCATCCATGTAGAATATGGAGGGCACCCATGTAGAATGTGGAGGGCACCCATGTAGAATATGGATAGCACCCATGTAGAATATGGAGGGCACCCATGTAGAATATGGAGGGCACCCATGTAGCATATGGAGGGCACCCATGTACAATATTGAGGGCACCCATGTAGCATATGGAGGTTACCCATGTAGAATATGGAGGGCACCCATGTAGAATATGGAGGGCACCCATGTAGAATATGGAGGGCACCCATGTAGAATATGGAGGGCACCCATGTAGAATTTGGAGGGCACCCACATAGAATGTGGAGGACACCCATGTAGAATCTGGAGGGCACCCATGTAGAATGTGGAGGGCACCCATGTAGAATGTGGAGGGCACCCAGGTAGAATATGAAGGGCACCCTTGTAGAATGCGGAGGGCATTCATATAGAATGTGGAGGGCACCCATGTAGATGGTGGAGGGCACCCGTGTAGAGGGTGGAGGGCACCTGTGTAGAGTGTGGAGGGCATCCATGTAGATGGTGGAGGGCACCCATGTAGAATATGTAGGGCACCCATGTAGAATGTGGAGGACACCCACGTAGAATGTGGAGGGCACCCATGTAGAATGTGGAGGGGCACCCATGTAGAATGTGGAGGGCACCCATGTAAATGTGGAGGGCACCCATGTAGAATGTGGAGTGCACCCAGGTAGAATATGGAGGGCACCCTTGTAGATGCAGAGGGCACCCATGTAGAATGTGGAGGGCACCCATGTAGAATGTGGAGGGCACCAATGTAGAATATGGAGGGCACCCAGGTAGAATATGGAGGGCACCCATGTAGAATGCGGAGGGCATCCATGTAGACTGTGGAGGGCATCAGTATAGAATGTGGAGGGCACCCATGTAGAATGTGCGGGGAGCCCATGTAGATGGTGGAGGGGCACCCATGTAGACGGTGGAGGGCACCTGTGTAGAATGTGGAGGGCACCCATGTAGAATGTGGAGGGCATCCATGTAGAATATGGAGGGGCACCCATATAGAATATGGAGCGGACCCATATAGAATATGGAGGGCACCGCAGAGTGTGGAGGGCACACATGTAGAATATAGATGGCACCCATGTAGAATATGGAGGGCATCCATGTAGAATATGGAGGTCACCGCAGAGTGTGGAGGGCACCCATGTAGAATATGGAGGGCACCCATGTAGAATGTGGAGGGCATCGGAGAGTGTGGAGGGCATCCATGTAGAATATGGAGGGCACCCATGTAGAATGTGGAGGGCACCCATGTAGAATATGGAGGGCACTGGAGAGTGTGGAGGGCATCCATGTAGAATATGGAGGGCACCCATGTAGAATGTGGAGGGCACCCATGTAGAATATGGATAGCACCCATGTAGAATATGGAGGGCACCCATGTAGAATATGGAGGGCACCCATGTAGCATATGGAGGGCACCCATGTACAATATTGAGGGCACCCATGTAGCATATGGAGGTTACCCATGTAGAATATGGAGGGCACCCATGTAGAATATGGAGGGCACCCATGTAGAATATGGAGGGCACCCATGTAGAATATGGAGGGCACCCATGTAGAATTTGGAGGGCACCCACATAGAATGTGGAGGACACCCATGTAGAATCTGGAGGGCACCCATGTAGAATGTGGAGGGCACCCATGTAGAATGTGGAGGGCACCCAGGTAGAATATGAAGGGCACCCTTGTAGAATGCGGAGGGCATCCATATAGAATGTGGAGGGCACCCATGTAGATGGTGGAGGGCACCCGTGTAGAATATGGAGGGCAGCCATGTAGAATATGGAAAGCACCCATGTAGAATATGGAGGGCACCCATGTAGAATATGGAGGGCACCCATGTAGAATAATGAGGGCACCCATGTAGAATATGGAGGTCACCCATGTAGAATGTGGAGGGCACCCATGTAGAATATGGAGGGCACTGGAGAGTGTGGAGGGCATCCCTTTAGAATATGGAGGACACCCATGTAGAATGTGGAGGATACCCATGTAGAATATAGAGGGCACCACAGAGTGCGGAGGGCACCCATGTAGAATATGGATGGCATCCATTTAGAATATGGAGGGCACCCATGTAGAATATGGAGGGCTCCCATGCAGAATATGGAGGGCTCCCATGCAGAATATGGAGGGCACCCATGTAGAATATGGAAGGCACCCATGCAGAATATGGAGGGCACCCATGTAGAATATGGAGGGCACCCATAAGGAATGTGGAGGGCACCCATAAGGAATATGGAGGGCACCCATTTAGAATGTAGATATGGAGGGCACCCATGTGGAATGTGAAAGGGCACCCATGTAGAATGTGGAGGGCACCCATGTAGAATATGGAGGGCACCCATGTAGAATGTGGAGGGCACCCATGTAGAGTGTGGAGAGCACCCAAGTAGAATATGGAAGGCACCCATGTAGAATATGGAGGGCACCCATGTAGAATATGGAGGGCACCCGTGTAGAATGTGGAGGGCACCCTTGTAGAATGTGGAGGGCACCCATGTTGAATATGGAGGGCATCCATGTAGAATATGGAGGGCATCGGAGAGTGTGGAGGGCATCCATGTAGAATATGGAGGGCACCCATGTAGAATGTGGAGGGCACCCATGTAGAATATGGAGGGCACCGGAAAGTGTGGAGGGCATCCATGTGGAATATGGAGGGCACCCATTTAGAATGTGGAGGGCACCCATGTAGAATATGGATAGCACCCATGTAGAATATGGAGGGCACCCATGTAGAATATGGAGGGCACCCATATAGCATATGGAGGGCACCCATGTAGAATATGGAGGTCACCCATGTAGAATATGGAGGCCACCCATGTAGAATGTGGAGGGCACCCACATAGAATGTGGAGGACACCCATGTAGAATGTTGAGGGCACCCATGTAGAATGTGGAGGGCACCCTTGTAGAGTGCGGAGGGCATCCATATAGAATGTGGAGGGAACCCATGTAGATGGTGGAGGGCACCCGTGTAGAGGGTCGAGGGCACCTGTGTAGAGTGTGGAGGGCATCCATGTAGATGGTGGAGGGCACCCATGTAGAATGTGAAGGGGACCCATGTAGAATGTGGAGGACACCGCAGAGTGTGGAAGGCACCCATGTAGAATATGGAGGGCACCCGTGTAGAATATGGAGGGCACCCATGTAGAATATGGAGGGCATCCATGTAGAATATGGAAAGCACCCATGTAGAATATGGAGGGCACCCATGTAGAATATGGAAAGCACCCATGTAGAATATGGATGGCACCCATGTAGAATATGGAGGGCACCCATGTAGAATAATGGGGGCACCCATGTAGAATGTGGAAGGGCATCCATGTAGAATGTGGAGGGCACTGCAGAGTGTGGAGGGCACCCATGTAGAATGTGGAGGGCACCCATGTAGAATATGGAGGGCACCCATGTAGAATGTGGAAGGGCATCCATGTAGAATGTGGAGGGCACTGCAGAGTGTGGAGGGCACCCATGTAGAATGTGGAGGGCACCCATGTAGAATATGGAGGGCACCCATGTAGAATATGGAGGGCATCCATGTAGAATATGGAGGGTACCCATGTAGAATATGGAGCGCACCCATGTAGAATGTGGAAGGGCATCCATGTAGAATGTGGAGGGCACTGCAGAGTGGAGGGCACCCATGTAGAATGTGGAGGGCACTGGAGAGTGTGGAGGGCATCCATGTAGAATATGGAGGGCATCCATGTAGAATATGGAGGACATTAATGTAGAATATGGTGGGCATCCATGTAGAATATGGAGGGCACCCATGTAGAATGTGGAGTGCACCCATGTAGAATGTGGAGGGCACCCATGTAGAATATGGAGGGCACCCATGTAGAATATGTAGGGCACCCATGTAGAATATGTAGGGCACCCATGTAGAATATGGAGGCAACCCATGTAGAATATAGAGGGAATCCAAGTAGAATATGGAGGGCACCCATGTAGAATGTGGAGGGCACCCATGTAGAATATGGAGGGCACCCATGTAGAATATGGAGGGCACCCATGTAGAATGTGGAGGGCACCCATGTAGAATGTGGAGGGCACCCATGTAGAATGTGGAGGGCACCCATGTAGAATATGGAGGGCACCCATGTAGAATATGGAGGGCATCTATGTAGAATATGGAGGGTACCCATGTAGAATATGGAGGGCATCCATGTAGAATGTGGAAGGGCATCCATGTAGAATGTGGAGGGCACTGCAGAGTGTGGAGGGCACCCATGTAGAATGTGGAGGGCACTGGAGAGTGTGGAGGGCATCCATGTAGAATATGGAGAACACCCATGTATAATATGGAGGGCACCCATTTAGAATATGGGGGTCATCCATGTAGAATGTTGAGTGCATCCATGTAGAATATGGAGGGCACCGCAGAGTGTGGAGGGCACCCATCTAGAATGTGGAGGGCACCCATGTAGAATGTGCAGGGCATCCATGTAACATATTGAGGGCACCCATGTAGAATATGGAGGGCACCCATGCAGAATATGGAGGGCACCCATGTAGAATATGGAGGGCATCCATGTAGAATATGGAGGGTACCCATGTAGAATATGGAGGGCACCCATGTAGAATGTGGAGGGCACTGCAGAGTGTGGAGGGCACCCATGTAGAATGTGGAGGGCACTGGAGAGTGTGGAGGGCATCCATGTAGAATGTGGAGGGCACTCATGTATAATATGGAGGGCACCCATTTAGAATATGGGGGGCATCCATGTAGAATGTTGAGTGCATCCATGTAGAATGTGGAGGGCACCCATCTAGAATGTGGAGGGCACCCATGTAGAATGTGCAGGGCATCCATGTAGAATGTGGAGGGCATCCATGTAGAATGTGGAAGGCATCCATGTAGAATATGGAGGGTGACCATGTAGAATGTGGAGGGCATCCATGTAGAATATGGAGGGCTCCATGTAGAATATGGAGGACATTAATGTAGAATATGGTGAGCACCCATGTAGAATGTGGAGTGCACCCATGTAGAATATGGAGGGCACCCATGTAGAATATGGAGGGCACCCATGTAGAATATGTAGGGCACCCATGTAGAATATTTAGTTCACCCATGTAGAATATGGAGGTAACCCATGTAGAATATGGAGACCACCCATGTAGAATATGGAGGGCACCCATGTATAATATAGAGGGCACCCATGTAGAATATGGGGGGCATCCATGTAGAATGTTGAGTGCATCCATGTAGAATATGGAGGGCACCGCAGAGTGTGGAGGGCACCCATCTAGAATTTGGAGGGCACCCATGTAGAATGTGGAGGGCATCCATGTAGAATGTGGAGGGCATCTATTTAGAATATGGAGGGCACCCATGTAGAATGTGGAGGGCATCCATGTAGAATGTGGAGGGCATCCATGTAGAATATGGAGGACATTAATGTAGAATATGGAGGACATTAATGTAGAATATGGAGGGCACCCATGTAGAATGTGGAGGGCATCCATGTATAATGTGGAGGGCACCCATGTATAAAGTGGAGGGCATCCATGTAGAATATGGAGGGCCTCCATGTAGAATATGGAGGGCACCCATGTAGAATATTGAGGGCACCCATGTAGAATGTGGAGGGCATCCATGTAGAATGTGGAGGGCATCCATGTAGAATGTGGAGGGCACCCATATTGAATATGGAGGGCACCCATGTAGAATATGGAGGGCACCCATGTAGAATATGGAGGGCATCCATGTAGAATATGGAGGCCACCCATGTAAAATATGGAGGCCACCCATGTAAAATATGTAGGCCACCCATGTAGAATATGGAGGCCACCTATGTAGAATATGGAGGCCACCTATGTAGAATATGGAGGGCACCCATGTAGAATATGGAGGGCACCGATGTATAATGTGAAGGGCATCCATGTAGAATATGGAGGTCACCCATGTAGAATGTGGAGTTCATCCATGTAGAATATGGGGGGCATCCATGTAGAATGTTGTGTGCATCCATGTAGAATATGCAGGGCACCGCAGAGTGTGGAGGGCACCCATCTAGAATGTGGAGGACACCCATGTAGAATGTGGAGGGCATCCATGTATAATGTGAAGGGCATCCATGTAGAATATGGAGGTCACCCATGTAGAATGTGGAGTTCATCCATGTAGAATGTGGAGGGCATCCATGTAGAATATGGAGGACATTAATGTAGAGTATGGAGGACATTAATGTAGAATATGGAGGGCAACAATGTAGAATGTGGAGGGCACCCATGTGTAATGTGGAGGGCACCCATGTATAATGTGGAGGGCATCCATTGTAGAATATTGAGGGCACCCATGTAGAATATGGAGGGCACCCATGTAGAATGTGGAGGGCATCCATGTAGAATATGGAGGGCACCCATGTATAATATGGCGGGCACCCATGTAGAATGTGGAGGGCATCCATGTAGAATGTGGATGGCACCGCATAGTGTCGAGGGCCCAATGTAGAATATTGAGGGCATCAATGTAGATTAATGAGGGCACCGCAGAGTATGGAGGGCACCCATGTAGAGTGTGGGGGAGGGGTATCCATGTAGAATATGGAGGGCACCCATGTAGAATATGGAGGGCATCCATGTAGAATATGGAGTGCACCCATGTAGAATATGGAGGACACCCATGTAGAATATGTAGGGTACCCATGTAGAATATGTAGGGTACCCATGTAGAATATGGAGGGCATCAATGTAGATTATTGAGGGCACCCATGTAGAGTATGGGGGGAGGGGTATCCATGTAGAATATGGAGGGCACCCTTGTAGAATATGGAGGGCATCCATGTAGAATATGGAGTGCACCCATGTAAAATATGGAGGACACCCATGTAGAATATGTAGGGTACCCATGTAGAATATGGAGGGCACCCATGCAGAATGTGGAGGGTACCCATGTAGAATATGGAGGGCACCCATGTAGAATATGGAGTGTACCCATGTAGAATATGTAGGGCATCCATGTAGAATATGGAGGGCACCCATGTAGAATATGGAGGGCACCCATGTAGAATATGGAGGGCACCCATGTAGAATATGGGGGGCATCCATGTAGAATGTTGAGTGCATCCATGTAGAATATGGAGGGCACCGCAGAGTGTGGAGGGCACCCATCTAGAATGTGGAGGGCACCCATGTAGAATGTGGAGGCCACTCATGTAGAATGTGGAGGGCATCCATGTAGAATGTGGAGGGCATCTATTTAGAATATGGAGGGCACCCATGTAGAATGTGGAGGGCATCCATGTAGAATGTGGAGGGCATCCATGTAGAATATGGAGGACATTAATGTAGAATATGGAGGACATTAATGTAGAATATGGAGGGCACCCATGTAGAATGTGGAGGGCACCCATGTATAATGTGGAGGGCACCCATGTATAAAGTGGAGGGCATCCATGTAGAATATGGAGGGCCTCCATGTAGAATATGGAGGGCACCCATGTAGAATATTGAGGGCACCCATCTAGAATGTGGAGGGCTTCCATGTAGAATGTGGAGGGCACCGCAGAGTGTGGAGGGCACCCATATTGGATATGGAGGGCACCCATGTAGAATATGGAGGGCACCCATGTAGAATATGGATGGCATCCATGTAAAATATGTAGGCCACCCATGTAGAATATGGAGGCCACCTATGTAGAATATGGAGGCCACCTATGTAGAATATGGAGGGCACCCATGTAGAATATGGAGGGCACCCATGTATAATATGGAGGGCACCCATGTAGAATATGGGGGGCATCCATGTAGAATGTTGTGTGCATCCATGTAGAATATGCAGGGCACCGCAGAGTGTGGAGGGCACCCATCTAGAATGTGGAGGACACCCATGTAGAATGTGGAGGGCATCCATGTATAATGTGAAGGGCATCCATGTAGAATATGGAGGTCACCCATGTAGAATGTGGAGTTCATCCATGTAGAATGTGGAGGGCATCCATGTAGAATATGGAGGACATTAATGTAGAATATGGAGGACATTAATGTAGAATATGGATGGCATCAATGTAGAATGTGGAGGGCACCCATGTGTAATGTGGAGGGCACCCATGTGTAATGTGGAGGGCACCCATGTATAATGTGGAGGGCATCCATTGTAGAATATTGAGGGCACCCATGTAGAATATGGAGGGCACCCATGTAGAATGTGGAGGGCATCCATGTAGAATATGGAGGGCACCCATGTATAATATGGCGGGCACCCATGTAGAATGTGGAGGGCATCCATGTAGAATGTGGATGGCACCGCATAGTGTGGAGGGCCCCCGTGTAGAATATTGAGGGCATCAATGTAGATTATTGAGGGCACCACAGAGTATGGAGGGCACCCATGTAGAATATGGAGGGCATCCATGTAGAATATGGAGTGCACCCATGTAGAATATGGAGGACACCCATGTAGAATATGTAGGGTACCCATGTAGAATATGGAGGGCATCAATGTCGATTATTGAGGGCACTGCAGAGTATGGAGGGCACCCATGTAGAGTATGGGGGGAGGGGTATCCATGTAGAATATGGAGGGCACCCATGTTGAATATGGAGGGCATCCATGTAGAATATGGAGTGCACCCATGTAAAATATGGAGGACACCCATGTAGAATATGCAGGGTACCCATGTAGAATATGGAGGGCACCCATGTAGAATGTGGAGGGTACTCATGAAGAATATGGAGTGTACCCATGTAGAATATGTAGGGCATCCATGTAGAATATGGAGGGCACCCATGTAGAATATGGAGGGCACCCATGTAGAATATGGAGGGCACCCATGTAGAATATGGAGGGCACCCATCTAGAATGTAGAGGGCATCCATGTAGAATGTGGAGGGCATCCATGTAGAATATGGAGGGCACCCATGTAGAATGTGGAGGGCACCCATGTAGAATATGGAATGCACCCATCTAGAATGTGGAGGCCACCCTTGTAGACTGTGGAGGTCATCCATGTAGAATCTGGAGGGCATCAATGTAGAATATGGAGGGCACCCATGTAGAGTGTGGGGGGGGGGGGGTCACCCATGTAGAATATGGAGGGCACCCATGTAGAATATGTTGGGCACCCATGTAGAATATGGAGGACACCCATGTAGTATATGGAGGGCACCCATGTAGAATATGGAGGGCACCGAAGATTGTGGAGGGCATCCATGTAGAATGTGGAGGGCACCCATATAGAATGTGAAGGGCATCCATGTAGAATGTGGAGGGCACCCATCTAGAATGTGGAGGGCACCCATGTAGAATGTGGAGGGCATCCATGTAGAATGTGGAGGGCATCCATGTAGAATGTGGAGGACACCCATGTAGAATATAGAGGGAATCCATGTAGAATATGGAGGGCACCCATGTAGAATGTGGAAGGGCATCCATGTAGAATGTGGAGGGCACTGCAGAGTGTGGAGGGCACCCATGTAGAATGTGGAGGGCACCCATGTATAATATGGAAGGCACCCATGTATAATATGGAGGGCACCCATTTAGAATATGATGGGCATCCATGTAGAATGTTGAGTGCATCCATGTAGAATATGGAGGGCACCACAGAGTGTGGAGGGCACCCATGTATAATATGGAGGGCACCCATTTAGAATATGATGGGCATCCATGTAGAATGTTGAGTGCATCCATGTAGAATATGGAGGGCACCACAGAGTGTGGAGGGCACCCATGTAGAATATGGAGGACATTAATGTAGAATATGGTGGGCATCCATGTAGAATATGGAGGGCACCCATGTAGAATGTGGAGTGCACCCATGTAGAATATGGAGGGCACCCATGTAGAATATGGAGGGCACCCATGTAGAATATGTAGGGCACCCATGTAGAATATGGAGTTCACCCATGTAGAATATGGAGGCAACTCATGTAGAATATGGAGGTTACCCATGTATAATATAGAGGGCACCCATGTAGAATATGGGGGGCATCCATGTAGAATGTTGAGTGCATCCATGTAGAATATGGAGGGCACCGCAGAGTGTGGAGGGCACCCATCTAGAGTGTGGAGGGCACCCATCTAGAGTGTGGAGGGCACCCATGTAGAATATGGAGGGCACCCATGTAGAATATGGAGGGCACCCATGTAGAATGTGGAGGGCACCCATGTAGAATATGGAGGGCACCTATGTAGAATATGGAGGGCATCCATGTAGAATATGGAGGGTACCCATGTAGAATATGGAGGGCACTGCAGAGTGTGGAGGGCACCCATGTAGAATGTGGAGGGCACTGGAGAGTGTGGAGGACATCCATGTAGAATATGGAGGGCACCCATATATAATATGGAGGGCACCCATTTAGAATATGGGTGGCATCCATGTAGAATGTTGAGTGCATCCATGTAGAAATTGGAGGGCACCCATCTAGAATGTGGAGGGCACCCATGTAGAATGTGCAGGGCATCCATGTAGAATATGGAGGGCACCCATGTAGAATATGGAGGGAAACTATGTAGAATATGGAGGGCACCCATGTAGAATATGGAGGGCATCCATGTAGAATATGGAGGGTACCCATGTAGAATGTGGAAGGGCATCCATGTAGAATGTGGAGGGCATACATGTAGAATGTGGAGGGCACCCATGTATAAAGTGGAGGGCACTGGAGAGTGTGGAGGGCACCCATGTAGAATGTGGAGGGCACTGGAGAGTGTGGAGGGCATCCATGTAGAATGTGGAGGGCACCCATGTAGAATATGGAGGGCACCCATGTAGAATATGGAGGGCACCTATGTAGAATATGGAGGGCACCCATGTAGAATATGGAGGGTACCCATGTAGAATATGGAGGGTACCCATGTAGAATGTGGAAGGGCATCCATGTAGAATGTGGAAGGGCATACATGTAGAATGTGGAGGGCACCCATGTATAAAGTGGAGGGCACTGGAGAGTGTGGAGGGCACCCATGTAGAATGTGGAGGGCACTGGAGAGTGTGGAGGGCATCCATGTAGAATGTGGAGGGCACCCATGTATAAAGTGGAGGGCATCCATGTAGAATATGGAGGGCCTCCATGTAGAATATGGAGGGCACCCATGTAGAATATTGAGGGCACCCATGTAGAATATGGGGGGCATCCATGTAGAATGTTGAGTGCATCCATGTAGAATATGGAGGGCACCGCAGAGTGTGGAGGGCACCCATCTAGAGTGTGGAGGGCACCCATCTAGAGTGTGGAGGGCACCCATGTAGAATATGGAGGGCACCCATGTAGAATATGGAGGGCACCCATGTAGAATGTGGAGGGCACCCATGTAGAATATGGAGGGCACCTATGTAGAATATGGAGGGCATCCATGTAGAATATGGAGGGTACCCATGTAGAATATGGAGGGCACTGCAGAGTGTGGAGGGCACCCATGTAGAATGTGGAGGGCACTGGAGAGTGTGGAGGGCATCCATGTAGAATATGGAGGGCACCCATATATAATATGGAGGGCACCCATTTAGAATATGGGGGGCATCCATGTAGAATGTTGAGTGCATCCATGTAGAATTTGGAGGGCACCCATCTAGAATGTGGAGGGCACCCATGTAGAATGTGCAGGGCATCCATGTAGAATATGGAGGGCACCCATGTAGAATATGGAGGGAAACTATGTAGAATATGGAGGGCACCCATGTAGAATATGGAGTTCATCCATGTAGAATATGGAGGGTACCCATGTAGAATGTGGAAGGGCATCCATGTAGAATGTGGAAGGGCATACATGTAGAATGTGGAGGGCATACATGTAGAATGTGGAGGGCACCCATGTATAAAGTGGAGGGCACTGGAGAGTGTGGAGGGCACCCATGTAGAATGTGGAGGGCACTGGAGAGTGTGGAGGGCATCCATGTAGAATGTGGAGGGCACCCATGTAGAATATGGAGGGCACCCATGTAGAATATGGAGGGCACCCATGTAGAATATGGAGGGCATCCATGTAGAATATGGAGGGTACCCATGTAGAATATGGAGGGTACCCATGTAGAATGTGGAAGGGCATCCATGTAGAATGTGGAAGGGCATACATGTAGAATGTGGAGGGCACCCATGTATAAAGTGGAGGGCACTGGAGTGTGGAGGGCACCCATGTAGAATGTGGAGGGCACTGGAGAGTGTGGAGGGCATCCATGTAGAATGTGGAGGGCACCCATGTATAAAGTGGAGGGCATCCATGTAGAATATGGAGGGCCTCCATGTAGAATATGGAGGGCACCCATGTAGAATATTGAGGGCACCCATGTAGAATGTGGAGGGCATCCATGTAGAATGTGGAGGGCACCGCAGAGTGTGGAGGGCACCCATATTGAATATGGAGGGCATCCATGTAGAATATGGAGGCCACCCATGTAAAATATGTAGGCCACCCATGTAGAATATGGAGGCCACCTATGTAGAATATGGAGGCCACCTATGTAGAATATGGAGGGCACACATGTAGAATATGGAGGGCATCCATGTAGAATGTTGTGTGCATCCATGTAGAATATGCAGGGCACCGCAGAGTGTGGAGGGCACCCATCTAGAATGTGGAGGACACCCATGTAGAATGTGGAGGGAATCCATGTATAATGTGAAGGGCATCCATGTAGAATATGGAGGTCACCCATGTAGAATGTGGAGTTCATCCATGTAGAATGTGGAGGGCATCCATGTAGAATATGGAGGACATTAATGTAGAATATGGAGGACATTAATGTAGAATATGGAGGGCACCAATGTAGAATGTGGAGGGCACCCATGTGTAATGTGGAGGACACCCATGTATAATGTGGAGGGCATCCATTGTAGAATATTGAGGGCACCCATGTAGAATATAGAGGGCACCCATGTAGAATGTGGAGGGCATCCATGTAGAATATGGAGGGCACCCATGTATAATATGGCGGGCACCCATGTAGAATATGGAGGACACCCATGTAGTATATGGAGGGCACCGCAGAGTGTGGAGGGCATCCATGTAGAATGTTGAGTGCATCCATGTAGAATTTGGAGGGCACCCATCTAGAATGTGGAGGGCACCCATGTAGAATGTGCAGGGCATCCATGTAGAATATGGAGGGCACCCATGTAGAATATGGAGGGAAACTATGTAGAATATGGAGGGCACCCATGTAGAATATGGAGTTCATCCATGTAGAATATGGAGGGTACCCATGTAGAATGTGGAAGGGCATCCATGTAGAATGTGGAAGGGCATACATGTAGAATGTGGAGGGCATACATGTAGAATGTGGAGGGCACCCATGTATAAAGTGGAGGGCACTGGAGAGTGTGGAGGGCACCCATGTAGAATGTGGAGGGCACTGGAGAGTGTGGAGGGCATCCATGTAGAATGTGGAGGGCACCCCTGTAGAATGTGGAGGGCACCCATGTAGAATGTGGAGGGCACCCATGTAGAATATGGAGGGCACCCATGTAGAATATGGAGGGTATCCATGTAGAATATGGAGGGCACCCATGTAGAATGTGGAAGGGCATCCATGTAGAATGTGGAAGGGCATACATGTAGAATGTGGAGGGCACCCATGTATAAAATGGAGGGCACTGGAGAGTGTGGAGGGCACCCATGTAGAATGTGGAGGGCACTGGAGAGTGTGGAGGGCATCCATGTAGAATGTGGAGGGCACCCATGTATAAAGTGGAGGGCATCCATGTAGAATATGGAGGGCCTCCATGTAGAATATGGAGGGCACCCATGTAGAATATTGAGGGCACCCATGTAGAATGTGGAGGGCATCCATGTAGAATGTGGAGGGCACCGCAGAGTGTGGAGGGCACCCATATTGAATATGGAGGGCATCCATGTAGAATATGGAGGCCACCCATGTAAAATATGTAGGCCACCCATGTAGAATATGGAGGCCACCTATGTAGAATATGGAGGCCACCTATGTAGAATATGGAGGGCACACATGTAGAATATGGAGGGCATCCATGTAGAATGTTGTGTGCATCCATGTAGAATATGCAGGGCACCGCAGAGTGTGGAGGGCACCCATCTAGAATGTGGAGGACACCCATGTAGAATGTGGAGGGAATCCATGTATAATGTGAAGGGCATCCATGTAGAATATGGAGGTCACCCATGTAGAATGTGGAGTTCATCCATGTAGAATGTGGAGGGCATCCATGTAGAATATGGAGGACATTAATGTAGAATATGGAGGACATTAATGTAGAATATGGAGGGCACCAATGTAGAATGTGGAGGGCACCCATGTGTAATGTGGAGGACACCCATGTATAATGTGGAGGGCATCCATTGTAGAATATTGAGGGCACCCATGTAGAATATAGAGGGCACCCATGTAGAATGTGGAGGGCATCCATGTAGAATATGGAGGGCACCCATGTATAATATGGCGGGCACCCATGTAGAATATGGAGGACACCCATGTAGTATATGGAGGGCACCGCAGAGTGTGGAGGGCATCCATGAAGAATGTGGAGGGCATCCATGTAGAATGTGGAGGGCACCCATGTAGAATATGGAGGGCACCCATGTATAATGTGGAGGGCACCCATGTATAAAGTGGAGGGCATACATGTAGAATATGGAGGGTCTTTATGTAGAATATGGAGGGCACCCATGTAGAATATGGAGGGCATCCATGTAGAATATGGAGGGTACCCATGTAGAATATGGAGGGGACCCATGTAGAATGTGGAAGGGCATCCATGTAGAATGTGGAGGGCACTGCAGAGTGTGGAGGGCACCCATGTAGAATGTGGAGGGCATCCATGTAGAATATGGAGGGCACCCATGTATAATATGGAGGGCACCCATGTATAATATGGAGGGCACCCATTTAGAATATGATGGGCCATCCATGTAGAATGTTGAGTGCATCCATGTAGAATATGGAGGGCACCGCAGAGTGTGGAGGGCACCCATGTAGAATATGGAGGACATTAATGTAGAATATGGTGAGCATCCATGTAGAATATGGAGGGCACCCATGTAGAATGTGGAGTGCACCCATGTAGAATATGGAGGGCACCCATGTAGAATATGGAGGGCACCCATGTAGAATATGTAGGGCACCCGTGTAGAATATGGAGTTCACCCATGTAGAATATGGAGGCAACTCATGTAGAATATGGAGGGCACCCATATAGAATATGGAGGGCACCCATGTATAATGTAGAGGGCACCGATGTAGAATATGGGGGGCATCCATGTAGAATGTTGAGTGCATCCATGTAGAATATGGAGGGCACCGCAGAGTGTGGAGGGCACCCATCTAGAATGTGGAGAGCACCCATGTAGAATGTGGAGGGCACTCATGTAGAATGTGTAGGGCATCTATGTAGAATATGGAGGGCATCCATGTAGAATGTCGAGGGATCCATGTAGAATGTGGAGGGCATCTATGTAGAATATGGAGGGCATCCATGTAGAATGTCGAGGGATCCATGTAGAATGTGGAGGGCATCCATGTAGAATATGGAGGACATTAATGTAGAATATGGAGGACATTAATGTAGAATATGGAGGGCACCCATGTATAATGTGGAGGGCACCCATGTATAATGTGGAGGGCACCCATGTATAACGTGGAGGGCATCCATGTAGAATATGGAGGGCCTCCATGTAGAATATGGAGGGCACCCATATAGAATGTGGAGGGCATCCATTTAGAATGTAGAGGGCACCGCAGAGTGTGGAGGGCACCCATATAGAATATGGAGCGCACCCATGTAGAATATGGAGGGCATCCATGTAGAATATGGAGGCCACCCATGTAGAATATGGAGGACACCCATGTAGTATATGGAGGGCACCGCAGAGTGTGGAGGGCATCCATGAAGAATGTGGAGGGCACCCATGTAGAATGTGGAGTGCACCCATCTAGAATGTGGAGGGCACCCATGTAGAATGTGGAGGGCATCCATGTAGAATGTGGAGGGCATCCATGTAGAATGTGGAGGGCACCCATGTAGAATATGGAGGGCACCCATGTATAATGTGGAGGGCACCCATGTATAAAGTGGAGGGCATACATGTAGAATATGGAGGGTCTTTATGTAGAATATGGAGGGCACCCATGTAGAATATGGAGGGCATCCATGTAGAATATGGAGGGTACCCATGTAGAATATGGAGGGCACCCATGTAGAATGTGGAATTGCATCCATGTAGAATGTGGAGGGCACTGCAGAGTGTGGAGGGCACCCATGTAGAATGTGGAGGGCATCCATGTAGAATATGGAGGGCACCCATGTATAATATGGAGGGCACCCATGTATAATATGGAGGGCACCCATTTAGAATATGATGGGCATCCATGTAGAATGTTGAGTGCATCCATGTAGAATATGGAGGGCACCGCAGAGTGTGGAGGGCACCCATGTAGAATATGGAGGACATTAATGTAGAATATGGTGAGCATCCATGTAGAATATGGAGGGCATCCATGTAGAATGTGGAGTGCACCCATGTAGAATATGGAGGGCACCCATGTAGAATATGGAGGGCACCCATGTAGAATATGTAGGGCACCCGTGTAGAATATGGAGTTCACCCATGTAGAATATGGAGGCAACTCATGTAGAATATGGAGGGCACCCATATAGAATATGGAGGGCACCCATGTATAATGTAGAGGGCACCGATGTAGAATATGGGGGGCATCCATGTAGAATGTTGAGTGCATCCATGTAGAATATGGAGGGCACCGCAGAGTGTGGAGGGCACCCATCTAGAATGTGGAGGGCACCCATGTAGAATGTGGAGGGCACTCATGTAGAATGTGTAGGGCATCCATGTAGAATGTGGAGGGCATCTATGTAGAATATGGAGGGCATCCATGTAGAATGTCGAGGGATCCATGTAGAATGTGGAGGGCATCCATGTAGAATATGGAGGACATTAATGTAGAATATGGAGGACATTAATGTAGAATATGGAGGGCACCCATGTATAATGTGGAGGGCACCCATGTATAATGTGGAGGGCACCCATGTATAACGTGGAGGGCATCCATGTAGAATATGGAGGGCCTCCATGTAGAATATGGAGGGCACCCATATAGAATATGGAGCGCACCCATGTAGAATATGGAGGGCATCCATGTAGAATATGGAGGCCACCCATGTAGAATATGGAGGGCACCCATGTAGAATATGTACGGCACCCATGTAGAATATGGAGTTCACCCATGTAGAATATGGAGGCAACTCATGTAGAATATGGAGGCCATCCATGTAGAATATGGAGGGCACCCATGTATAATATAGAGGGCACCCATGTAGAATATGGGGGGCATCCATGTAGAATGTTGAGTGCATCCATGTAGAATATGGAGGGCACCCATCTAGAATGTGGAGGGCACCCATGTAGAATGTGGAGGGCACTCATGTAGAATGTGTAGGGCATCCATGTAGAATGTGGAGGGCAACCATGTAGAATGTCAAGGGATCCATGTAGAATGTGGAGGGCATCCATGTAGAATATGGAGGACATTAATATAGAATATGGAGGACATTAATGTAGAATATGGAGGGCACCCATGTAGAATGTGGAGGGCAACCATGTATAATGTGGAGGGCACCCATGTATAAAGTGGAGGGCATCCATGTAGAATATGGAGGGCCTCCATGTAGAATATGGAGGGCACCCATATAGAATGTGGAGGGCATCCATGTAGAATGTAGAGGGCACCGCAGAGTGTGGAGGGCACCCATATAGAATATGGAGGGCACCCATGTAGAATATGGAGGGCACCCATGTAGAATATGGAGGGCATCCATGTAGAATATGGAGGCCACCCATGTAAAATATGTAGGCCACCCATGTAGAATATGGAGGCCACCTATGTAGAATATGGAGGCCACCTATGTAGAATATGGAGGGCACCCATGTAGAATATTGAGGGCACCGATGTATAATATTGAGGGCACCCATGTAGAATATGGGGGGCATCCATGTAGAATGTTGTGAGCATCCATGTAGAATATGCAGGGCACCGCAGAGTGTGGAGGGCACCCATCTAGAATGTGGAAGACACCCATGTAGAATGTGGAGGGCATCCAAGTATAATGTGAAGGGCATCCATGTAGAATATGGAGGTCACCCATGTAGAATGTGGAGTTCATCCATGTAGAATGTGGAGGGCATCCATGTAGAATATGGAGGACATTAATGTAGAATATGGAGGACATTAATGTAGAATATGGAGGGCACCCATGTAGAATGTGCGGGGAGCCCATGTAGATGGTGGAGGGCACCCATGTAGACGGTGGAGGGCACCTGTGTAGAATGTGGAGGGCACCCATGTAGAATGTGGAGGGCATCCATGTAGAATATGGAGGGCACCCATATAGAATATGGAGCGGACCCATATAGAATATGGAGGGCACCCGCAGAGTGTGGAGGGCACACATGTAGAATATAGATGGCACCCATGTAGAATATGGAGGGCATCCATGTAGAATATGGAGGTCACCGCAGAGTGTGGAGGGCACCCATGTAGAATATGGAGGGCACCCATGTAGAATGTGGAGGGCATCGGAGAGTGTGGAGGGCATCCATGTAGAATATGGAGGGCACCCATGTAGAATGTGGAGGGCACCCATGTAGAATATGGAGGGCACTGGAGAGTGTGGAGGGCATCCATGTAGAATATGGAGGGCACCCATGTAGAATGTGGAGGGCACCCATGTAGAATATGGATAGCACCCATGTAGAATATGGAAGGCACCCATGTAGAATATGGAGGGCACCCAAGTAGCATATGGAGGGCACCCATGTACAATATTGAGGGCACCCATGTAGAATATGGAGGTTACCCATGTAGAATATGGAGGGCACCCATGTAGAATATGGAGGGCACCCATGTAGAATATGGAGGGCACACATGTAGAATTTGGAGGGCACCCCACATAGAATGTGGAGGACACCCATGTAGAATCTGGAGGGCACCCATGTAGAATGTGGAGGGCACCCATGTAGAATGTGGAGGGCACCCAGGTAGAATATGAAGGGCACCCTTGTAGAATGCGGAGGGCATCCATATAGAATGTGGAGGGCACCCATGTAGATGGTGGAGGGCACCCGTGTAGAATATGGAGGGCACCCATGTAGAATATGGAGGGCAGCCATGTAGAATATGGAAAGCACCCATGTAGAATATGGATGGCACCCATGTAGAATATGGAGGGCACCCATGTAGAATAATGAGGGCACCCATGTAGAATATGGAGGTCACCCATGTAGAATGTGGAGGGCACCCATGTAGAATATGGAGGGCACTGGAGAGTGTGGAGGGCATCCCTTTAGAATATGGAGGACACCCATGTAGAATGTGGAGGATACCCATGTAGAATATAGAGGGCACCACAGAGTGCGGAGGGCACCCATGTAGAATATGGAGGGCATCCATTTAGAATATGGAGGGCACCCATGTAGAATATGGAGGGCTCCCATGCAGAATATGGAGGGCTCCCATGCAGAATATGGAGGGCACCCATGTAGAATATGGAAGGCACCCATGCAGAATATGGAGGGCTCCCATGCAGAATATGGAGGGCTCCCATGCAGAATATGGAGGGCACCCATGTAGAATATGGAAGGCACCCATGCAGAATATGGAGGGCACCCATGTAGAATATGGAGGGCACCCATAAGGAATGTGGAGGGCACCCATAAGGAATATGGAGGGCACCCATTTAGAATGTAGATATGGAGGGCACCCATGTGGAATGTGAAAGGGCACCCATGTAGAATGTGGAGGGCACCCATGTAGAATATGGAGGGCACCCATGTAGAATGTGGAGGGCACCCATGTAGAGTGTGGAGAGCACCCAAGAAGAATATGGAAGGCACCCATGTAGAATATGGAGGGCACCCATGTAGAATATGGAGGGCACCCGTGTAGAATGTGGAGGGCACCCTTGTAGAATGTGGAGGGCAACCCATGTTGAATATGGAGGGCATCCATGAGAATATGGAGGCATCGGAGAGTGTGGAGGGCATCCATGTAGAATATGGAGGGCACCCATGTAGAATGTGGAGGGCACCCATGTAGAATATGGAGGGCACCGGAAAGTGTGGAGGGCATCCATGTGGAATATGGAGGGCACCCATTTAGAATGTGGAGGGCACCCATGTAGAATATGGATAGCACCCATGTAGAATATGGAGGGCACCCATGTAGAATATGGAGGGCACCCCATATAGCATATGGAGGGCACCCATGTAGAATATGGAGGTCACCCATGTAGAATATGGAGGCCACCCATGTAGAATGTGGAGGGCACCCACATAGAATGTGGAGGACACCCATGTAGAATGTTGAGGGCACCCATTGTAGAATGTGGAGGGCACCCTTGTAGAGTGCGGAGGGCATCCATATAGAATGTGGAGGGAACCCATGTAGATGGTGGAGGGCACCCGTGTAGAGGGTCGAGGGCACCTGTGTAGAGTGTGGAGGGCATCCATG
Organism: Cepaea nemoralis; assembly: GCA_014155875.1. NCBI lineage: Eukaryota > Metazoa > Mollusca > Gastropoda > Stylommatophora > Helicidae > Cepaea > Cepaea nemoralis. Next base: position 11,622 of record JACEFZ010024215.1, on the reverse strand, counting down.
TAGATGGTGGAGGGCACCCATGTAGAATGTGAAGGGGACCCATGTAGAATGTGGAGGACACCGCAGAGTGTGGAAGGCACCCATGTAGAATATGGAGGGCATCCATGTAGGAATATGGAGGGCACCCGTGTAGAATATGGAGGGCACCCATGTAGAATATGGAGGGAATCCATGTAGAATATGGAAAGCACCCATGTAGAATATGGAGGGCACCCATGTAGAATATGGAAAGCACCATGGTAGAATATGGATGGCACCCATGTAGAATATGGAGGGCACCCATGTAGAATAATGAGGGAACCCATGTAGAATGTGGAAGGGCATCCATGTAGAATGTGAGGGCACTGCAGAGTGTGGAGGGCACCCATGTAGAATGTGGAGGTCACCCATGTAGAATATGGAGGGCACCCATGTAGAATGTGGAAGGGCATCCATGTAGAATGTGGAGGGCACTGCAGAGTGTGGAGGGCACCCATGTAGAGTGTGGAGGGGCACCCATGTAGAATATGGAGGGCACCCATGTAGAATATGGAGGGCATCCATGTAGACTATGGAGGGTACCCATGTAGAATATGGAGCGCACCCATGTAGATGTGAAGGGCATCCATGTAGAATGTGGAGGGCACTGCAGAGTGGAGGGCACCCATGTAGAATGTGGAGGGCACTGGAGAGTGTGGAGGGCATCCATGTAGAATATGGAGGGCATCCATGTAGAATATGGAGGACATTAATGTAGATATGGTGGGCATCCATGTAGAATATGGAGGGCACCCATGTAGAATGTGGAGTGCACCCATGTAGAATGTGGAGGGCACCACATGTAGGAATATGGAGGGCACCCATGTAGAATATGTAGGGCACCCATGTAGAATATGTAGGGCACCCATGTAGAATATGGAGGCAACCCATGTAGAATATAGAGGGAATCCATGTAGAATATGGAGGGCACCCATGTAGAATGTGGAGGGCACCCATGTAGAATATGGAGGGCACCCATGTAGAATATGGAGGGCACCCATGTAGAATGTGGAGGGCACCCATGTAGAATGTGGAGGGCACCCATGTAGAATGTGGAGGGCACCCATGTAGAATATGGAGGGCACCCATGTAGAATATGGAGGGCATCCATGTAGAATATGGAGGGTACCCATGTAGAATATGGAGGGCACCCATGTAGAATGTGGAAGGGCATCCATGTAGAATGTGGAGGGCACTGCAGAGTGTGGAGGGCACCCATGTAGAATGTGGAGGGCACTGGAGAGTGTGGAGGGCATCCATGTAGAATATGGAGAACACCCTGTATAATAATGGAGGGCACCCCTTTAGAATTATGGGGGTCATCCATGTAGAATGTTTGAGTGCATCCTGTAGAATATGGAGGGCACCGCAGAGTGTGGAGGGCACCCATCTAGAATGTGGAGGGCACCCATGTAGAATGTGCAGGGCATCCATGTAACATATTGAGGGCACCCATGTAGAATATGGAGGGCACCCATGTAGAATATGGAGGGCACCCATGTAGAATATGGAGGGCATCCATGTAGAATATGGAGGGCACCCATGTAGAATATGGAGGGCACCCATGTAGAATGTGGAGGGCACCGCAGAGTGTGGAGGGCACCCATGTAGAATATGGAGGGCACTGGAGAGTGTGGAGGGCATCCATGATAGAATGTGGAGGGCACTCATGTATAATATGGAGGGCACCCATTTAGAATATGGGGGGGCAATCCATGTAGAATGTTGAGTGCAATCCATGTAGATGTGGAGGGCACCCATCTAGAATGTGGAGGGCACCCATGTAGAATGTGCAGGGCATCCATGTAGAATGTGGAGGGCATCAATGTAGAATGTGGAAGGCATCCATGTAGAATATGGAGGTGACCATGTAGAATGTGGAGGGCATCCATGTAGATATGGAGGGCTCCATGTAGAATATGGAGGACATTATGTAGAATATGGTGAGCACCCATGTAGAATGTGGAGTGCACCCATGTAGAATATGGAGGGCACCTATGTAGAATATGGAGGGCACCCATGTAGAATATGTAGGGCACCCATGTAGAATATTTAGTTCACCCATGTAGAATATGGAGGTAACCCATGTAGAATATGGAGACCACCATGTAGAATATGGAGGGCACCCATGTATAATATAGAGGGCACCCATGTAGAATATGGGGGGCATCCATGTAGAATGTTGAGTGCATCCATGTAGAATATGGAGGGCACCGCAGAGTGTGGAGGGCACCCATCTAGAATTTGGAGGGCACCCATGTAGAATGTGGAGGGCATCCATGTAGAATGTGTATAAGAGAGGGCATCTATGTAGAATATGGAGGGCACCCATGTAGAATATGGAGGGCATCCATGTAGAATGTGGAGGGCATCATGTAGAATATGGAGGACATTAATGTAGAATATGGAGGACATTAATGTAGATATGGAGGGCACCATGTAGAATGTGGAGGGCACCCATGTTAATGTGGAGGGCACCCATGTATAAAGTGGAGGGCATCCATGTAGAATATGGAGGGCCTCCATGTAGAATATGGAGGGCACCCATGTAGAATATGAGGGCACCCAGTAGAATGTGGAGGGCATCCATGTAGAATGTGGAGGGCATCCATGTAGAATGTGGAGGGCAGCCATATTGAATATGGAGGGCACCCATGTAGAATATGGAGGGCACCCATGTAAGAATATGGAGGCATCCATGTAGAATATGGAGGCCACCCATGTAAAATATGGAGGCCACCCATGTAAAATATGTAGGCCACCCATGTAGAATATGGAGGCCACCTATGTAGAATATGGAGGCCACTATGTAGAATATGGAGGGCAACCCATGTAGAATATGGAGGGCACCGATGTATAATGTGAAGGGCATCCATGTAGAATATGGAGGTCACCCATGTAGAATGTGGAGTTCATCCATGTAGAATATGGGGGGCATCCATGTAGAATGTTGTGTGCATCCATGTAGAATATGCAGGGCACCGCAGAGTGTGGAGGGCACCCATCTAGATGTGGAGGACACCCATGTAGAATGTGGAGGGCATCCATGTATAATGTGAAGGGGCATCCATGTAGAATATGGAGGTCACCCATGTAGAATGTGGAGTTCATCCATGTAGAATGTGGAGGGCATCCATGTAGAATATGGAGGACATTAATGTAGAGTATGGAGGACATTAATGTAGAATATGGAGGGCAACAATGTAGAATGTGGAGGGCACCCATGTGTAATGTGGAGGGCACCCATGTATATGTGGAGGGCATCCATTGTAGAATATTGAGGGCACCCATGTAGAATATGGAGGGCACCCATGTAGAATGTGGAGGGCATCCATGTAGAATATGGAGGGCACCCATGTAGAATATGGCGGGCACCCATGTAGAATGTGGAGGGCATCCATGTAGAATGTGGATGGCACCGCATAGTGTCGAGGGCCCCAAGTGTAGAATATTGAGGGCATCAATGTAGATTATTGAGGGCACCGCAGAGTATGGAGGGCACCCATGTAGAGTATGGGGTGAGGGGTATCCATGTAGAATATGGAGTGCACCCATGTAGAATATGGAGGACACCCATGTAGAATATGGAGTGCACCCATGTAGAATATGAGGGACACCCATGTAGAATATGTAGGGTACCATGTAGAATATGTAGGGTACCCATGTAGAATATGGAGGGCATCAATGTAGATTATGTGAGGGCACCATGTAGAGTATGTGGGGAGGGGTATCATGTAGAATATGGAGGGCACACTTGTAGAATATGAGGGCATCCATGTAGAATATGGAGTGCACCCATGTAAAATATGGAGGACACCCATGTAGAATATGTAGGGTACCATGTAGAATATGGAGGGCACCCATGCAGAATGTGGAGGGTACCATGAAGAATATGGAGGGCACCCATGTAGAATATGGACGTGACACATGTAGAATATGGAGGGCATCCATGTAGAATATGGAGGGCACCCATGGTAGAATATGGAGGACCCCATGTAGAATATGGAGGGCACCCATGTAGAATATGGGGGCATCATGTAGAATGTTGAGTGCATCCATGTAGAATATGGAGGGCACCGCAGAGTGTGGAGGGCACCCATCTAGAATGTGGAGGGCACCATGTAGATAGTGGAGGCACTCATGTAGACTGTGGAGGGCATCCATGTAGAATGTGGAGGCAATCTTTAGAATATGGAGGGCACCCATGTAGAATGTGGAGGGCCACTCATGTAGAATGTGGAGGGCATCCATGTAGAATGTGGAGGGCATCCATGTAGATATGGAGGACATTAATTCAGAATATGGAGGCACATTAATGTAGAATATGGAGGGCACCCATGTAGAATGTGGAGGGCACCCATGTATAATGTGGAGGGCACCATGTATAAATGGAGGGCATCCATGTAGAATATGGAGCGGCCTCATGTAGAATATGGAGGCACCATGTAGAATATGAGGGCACCATCTAGATTGTGGGCGGGGCTTCCATGTAGAAGTGGGAGGGCACCGCAGAGTGTGGAGGGCACCACCATATTGGATATAGAGGGCACCCATGTAGAATATGGAGGGCACCCATGTAGAATATGGATGGCATCCATGTAAATATGTAGGCCACCCATGTAGAATATGGAGGCCACTTGTAGAATATGGAGGCCACCTATGTAGAATATGGAGGCACCCATGTAGAATATGGAGGGCACCATGTAGAATATGAGAGGCACCCATGTAGAATATGGGGGGCATCCATGTAGATGTTTGTGTGCATCCATGTAGAATATGCAGGGCACCGCAGAGTGTGGAGGGCACCATCTAGATGTGGAGGACACCATGTAGAATGTGGAGGCATCCATGTATAATGTGAAGGGCATCCATGTAGAATATGGAGGTCACCCATGTATAGAATTGGAGGGGCATTAATGTAGAATATGGAGGACATTAATGTAGAATATGGATGGCATCAATGTAGAATGATGGAGGGCACCATGTGTATGTGGAGGCACCCATGTGTAATGTGGAGGACACCCATGTATAATGTGGAGGGCATCCATTGTAGAATTGAGGGCACCCATGTAGAATGTGGAGGGCATCCATGTAGATATGGAGGGCACCCATGTATAATATGGCGGGCACCCATGTAGAATGTGAGGGCATCCATGTAGAATGTGGATGGCACCGCATAGTGTGGAGGGCCCCCTGTAGATATTGAGGGCCATCAATGTAGATATGAGGGCACCACAGATGTATGGAGGGCACCCATGTAGATATGGAGGGCATCCATGTAGATATGGAGTGCACCCATGTAGAATATGGAGGACACCAATGTAGAATATGTAGGTACCCATGTAGAATATGGAGGGATCATGTCGATTATTGAGGGCACTGCAGTATGGAGGGCACCCAGTAGAGTATGGAGGGTATCCATGAGAATATGGAGGGCACCCATGTTGATATGGAGGCATCCATGTAGAATATGGGTGCCCATGTAAATATGGAGGACCCATGTAGAATATGCAGGGTACTGTAAATATGGAGGACCCAGTAGAATGTGGAGGGTACTCATGAAGATATGGAGTGTACCCTGTAATATGTAGGGCATCATGTAGAATATGGAGGGCACCCATGTAAATATGGAGGGCACCATGTAGAATATGGAGGGCACCCATGTAGAATATGGAGGGCACCCATCTAATGTAGAGGGCATCCATGTAGAATGTGAGGGCATCCATGTAGAATATGGAGGGCACCCATGTAGAATGTGGAGGCACCCATGTGAATATGGAATGCACCCTCTAGAATGTGGAGGCCCCTTGTAGACGAGGTCATCCATGTAGAATCTGGAGGACATCAATGTAGAAATGGAGGCACCCATGTAGAGTGTGTGTCACCCATGTAGAATATAGAGGGCACCCATGTAGAATATGTTGGGCACACATGTAGAATATGGAGGACACCCATGTAGTATATGGAGGGCACCCATGTAGAATATGGAGGGCACCGCAGAGTGTGGAGGGCAGCATGAAGAATGTGGAGGGCACCCATGATAGAATGTGAAGGGCATCCATGTAGAATGTGGAGGGCACTCATCTAGAATGTGGGCGGGCACCATGTAGATGCTGGAGGGTCATCATGTAGAATGTGTGAGCGGCACTCCATGTCGAATGTGGAGGACACCATGTAGCAATAACTAGAGGGAATCCATGTCGTAGAATGTGAAGGGCATCCATGTAGAATGGGAGGCACTGCAGAGTGTGGAGGCACACCCGAGTGTAGCCTGGTGGAGGGCACCCATGTATACTATGGAGGGCAGCCCATGTACTATTGTGGAGGGTCACCCATTTAGAGATGATGGCACCATGTAGAATGTGAGTGCATCCATGTAGAATATGGCGGGCACCACAGAGTGTCGGAGGGCACCCATGTATAATATGGAGGCACCCATTTAGCGAATATGATGGGCATCCATGTAGAATGTTGAGTGTGCATCCATGTAGGAATATGGAGGGCACCACAGAGTGTGAGGGCACCCATGTAGAATATGGAGGACAGTATGTAGAATATGAAGTGGCATCCTGTAGAATATGGCGGGCACCCATGTAGAATGTGAGTGCACCCATGTAGAATATCGGAGGGCACCCATGTAGAATATGTAGGGCACCCATGTAGAATATGGATTCACCCTTTGTCTAATAACTTCACCCATGTAGAATATGCTGGAGGCAACTCGCATGTAGATCATGGAGGTTACCATGTATAATTAGTAGGGCACACATGTAGAATATGGGGGGCATACCATGTAGAATGTTGGGTGCATCAGTGTAGAATATGGAGGGCACCGCAGCAGTGTGGGGCGTTCTACCCATCTAGAGTGTGGAGGGCACCATCTAGAGTGTGGAGGGCACCATGTAGAGAATATGGAGGGCACCCATGTAGATATGGAGGGCACCCATGTAGGATGGGGAGGCACCCATGTAGAATATGGAGGGCAACTATGTAGAATATATGGAGGGCATCCATTGTAGAATATGGAGGGTAACCCATGTAGAATATGGAGGGCACTGCAGAGTGTGGGAGGGTCACCCCTGTAGAAATGTGAGGCACTGCGAGAGTGGGGAGGAACCAGCCATGTAGATATGGACGTGCACCATATATATATGGAGGGCACCCATTCAGAATATGGGGGGCAATCCATGTAGAATGTTGAGTGCATCAGGTAGAAATTGGAGGGCAACCCTATCTCGAATGTGGAGGGCACCCATGTAGACTGTGGCAGGGCATCATGTAGAATATGGAGGGCACCCATGTAGAATATCGGACGGAAACTCAGTAGATATGGATGGGCACCCATGTAGACTTGGAGGCATCATGTAGAATATGGAGGGTACACCATGTAGAATGTAGTGAAGGGCATCCATGTAGAAATGTGGAAGGGCAGTCATGTAGAATGCGGAGGGCATACATGTGAGATGGGAGGGCACCCATGTATAAAGTGGAGGGCACGGAGAGTGTGGAGAGCACCCATGTAGATGTGTGAGGGCACTGAGAGTGTGGAGGGCATCACATGTAGAATGTGGAGGGCACCATGTTAGAAACATATGGATGGGCACCCAGGTAGAATATGGAGGGCACCTATGTAGACTATGGAGGGCACCATGTAGATACGGAGGGTACCCATGTAGAATATGGAGGGTACATGTAGAATGTGGAAGGGCATCCATGTAGAATGTGGAGGGCATACATGTAGAATGTGGAAGGCACCCATGTATAAGTGGAGGGCACTGGAGAGTTTAGTGTGAGGGCACCATGTAGAATGTGGAGGGCACTGAGAGTGTGGAGGGCATCCATGTAGAATGTGAGGGCACTGTAGTAAAGTGGGAGGGCATCCTCGTAGAATATGGAGGGCTCCATGTAGAATATGCGAGTGGGGCACCCATGTAGATTGAGGGCACCCATGTAGAATATGGGGGGCATCCATGTAGAATGTTGAGTGCATCCATGTAGAATATGGAGGGCACCGCAGTCAGAGGTGGAGGGCACCATCTTAGAGTTTGTGGTAGGGCACCATCTAGAGTGTGGAGGGCACCATGTAGAATATGAGGCACCCATGTAGATATGGAGGGCACCTGTAGAATGTGGAGGGCACCATGTAGAATATGGAGGGCACCTATGTAGAATATGGAGGGCATCCATGCTGCATATGGAGGGTACCCATGTAGAATATTGGAGGGCACTGCAGAGTGTGAGGGCAACCATGTAGAATGTGGAGGGCACTGGCGAGTGTGGAGGGCATCCTGTAGATATGAGGCACCATATATAATATGTAGGGCACCCATTAGAATATGGGGGGCATCATGATAGAATGTTGAGTGCATCCATGTAGAAAGTTGGAGGGCACCCATCTAGAATGTGGAGGCACCTCATGTGATAATGTGCAGGGCATCATGTAGAATACTGGAGGGCACCCATGTAGATATGAGGGAAACTATGTAGACTTATGGAGGCACCCATGTAGAATATGGAGGGCACATCCTGTAGAATATGGAGGGTACCATGTCAATGTGGAAGGGCATCATGTAGAATGTGTACCGAGGGCATACATGTCGAGTGTGGAGGGCATACATGTAGAGAATGTGGAGGGCACCATGTATAAGTCGGAGGGCACTGGAGAGTGTGGAGGGCACCATGTAGAATGTGGAGGCCTGGAGAGTGTGGAGGCATCCATGTAGAATGTGGACGGTCACCTGTTAGAATCATGGAGGGCACCCATGTAGAATATGGGAGGGCACTATGTAGAATATGGCGGGCACCCTGGTAGAAGATGGAGGCATCATGTAGACTATGGAGGGTACACTGTAGAATAGGGAGGGTACCATGCAGATGTGGAAGGGCATCCGATGTAGAGACTGTGTGGAAGGGCATACATGTAGAATGTGGGGCACCCATGTATAAAGTGGAGGGCACTGGAGGTGTGGAGGGCACCCATGTAGAATGTGGAGGGCACTGGAGAGTGTGGAGGGCATCCATGTAGAATGTGGATGGGCGCCCATGTATAAAGTGAGGCATCCATGTAGCTATATGGAGGCCTCATGTAGAATATGGAGGGCACCCAGGTAGAATATTGAGGGCACCCATGTAGAATGTCGGAGGGCATCCATGTAGAATGTGAGGGTCACCGCAGAGTGTGGATGGCACCCATATGAATATGGCAGGGCATCATGTAGAATATGAGGCCACCCAGGTACAATATGTAGGCCACGCTATGTTAGAATATGGAGCGCACCTATGTAGAATATGGAGGCCACTATGTATAGATAGATGGAGGCACACATCGTAGAATATGGAGGCAATCCATGTAGGATGTTGTGTGCATCCATGTAGAATACGCAGGGCACCGCAGAGTGTGGAGGGCACCATCTAGAATGAGGACAGCCCTTGTAGAATGTGGAGGGAATCATGATAATGTGAGGGCATCCATGTAGAATATGGAGGTCACCCATGTTAGAATGCGGAGTTCATCCATGTAGAATCTGAGGTCATCCAGTGTAGATATGGAGGACATTATGTAGAATATGAGAGGACATTAATGCTAGAACATGAGGGTCACCAATGTAGATGTGACGCACCCATGTGTAATGTGAGGACACCATGTATAATGTGGAGGGCATCCATTGGCGAATATTGAGGCACCATGTAGAATATGGAGGGCACCCATGTAGAATGTGGCGTGGGCATTCCATGTAGAATAGGGATGGGCCTCATGTATAATATGGCGGGCACCTGTAGAATATGGAGGACACCCATGTAGAATATGAGGCACCCAAGTGTGGAGGGCATCCATGTAGAATATGGAGGGCTCCATGTAGAATGTGGAGGGCACCATGTAGAATATGGAGGGCACCCATGTAGAATATGGAGGGCACCCATGTATAAGTGAGGGCATACCATGTAGATATGGAGGGTCCCCATGTAGAATATGGATGGCACCCATGTAGAATATGGAGGGCATCCATGTAGAATAGTGAAGGGCAACCATGTAGAATATGGAGGGCACCCATGTAGAATGTGGAGGGCATCCATGTAGAATGGTGGAGGAGCACTGTAGAATATGGGGGGTCACCCATGTAGATGGGGAGGCTCCATGTAGAATATGGAGGGCACCCATGTAGAATATTGAGGGGCACCCATGTAGAATAGGGAAGGCACCCATTTAGAATATGAAGGGCATCCATGTAGATGTTGAGAGGGCCATCCATGTAGAATATGGAGGGCACATGAGAAAAAATTGAGGGCACCCATGTAGAATATGGAGGACACCAATGTAGAATATGGTAGCATCCATGTAGAATATGGATGAGGGCACCATGTAGAATGTGGAGGGCACCATGTATAGAATATGGAGGGCACCCATGTAGAATATGGAGGGCACCATGTAGAAAATGAGCACCCATGTAGAATATTGCGCACCCATGTAGAATTGGAGGCACTCATGTAGAATATGTAGGGCACCCATGTAGAATATGGAGGGCACCCATGTATAATGTAGAGGGAACCCATTAGAATATGGGGGGCACAGTAGAATGTGAGGCATCAATGTAGAATATGGAGGGCAACCGCATACTTGGAGGGCAACCCACAAAAACACCCATCTAGAAGTGGAGGGAACCAATGTAAATGTGTAGGGCACCATGTAAATTGAAGGCATCAGTAGAATATGGAGGTCACCCAGAGAATGTCGAGTCATCCATTAAATGTGGAGGGCATCCATGTAAGAAATATGGAGGACATTAATGTAAATATTGAGGACACCAAGTAGAATATGGAGGGCACCATGTCTAATGTGGAGGGAACCATGTATAATGTGGAGGGCACCCAGTATAACTTGAGGGCATCAGTAGAATAGGAGGGCACCCATATAGAATATGGACGGGCACCCGATAGAATGTGGAGGGCATCCATTAGAATGTAGAGGCACCGCAGAGTGTGGAGGCACCCATATAGGAATATTGAGGCGCACCCATGTAAACAATGGAGGGGTCATCATGTAGAATATGGAGGCCAACCATGTAGAAATGGAGGACACCCAGTAGAATATGGAGTGCACCTCAGAATATGGAGAGGACACCATGAAGAAATGTAAGGGCAACCCATGTAGAATCTGGAGTGCACCAATCTATAATATTGAGGGCAACCAGTAGAATGGAGAGGCACCCAGTAGAATGTGGAGGGCATCCATGTAAAAAAAAAAAGAATTGGAGGGACCCATGAGAATATGGAGTGCACCATGTAAAAATGGAGGGCAACCATGTATAAAAGTAGGGCAATACATTTAGAATATGGATGGCCCTCATAGTAGAAATGGAGTGCACCCATTTATAATATGGAGTGCAACCATGTAGAATATGGAGGGCACCCATTAAATATGGAGGTCAACCATGTAGATATGGAATTGCACCCATGTAAATATGGACGGGCAACTCTAGAATGTAGAGGGCACCCTGTAGAATTTGGAGGGCATCCATGCAAAAATGGGGGCACCAATGTATAATATGGAGATGCACCCATGTATAATATGGAGTCACCCATTTAAAAAAAAAGGATGTCTACTAC